>JANAVB010040817.1:13135242-13614207 GCA_029216955.1 Iris pallida | reverse complement strand
CCCTCGGATACATCGGGTATATTGTGCTCGTGACTTTGTCATGTGCATCGTCTACTCTTTGTATTCGTATTTATTCATGTATACTCATGTGACATTCATGTACACTCATTTATGAGCCTTCATGTATAACCCAGTGTTCATGTGGACTAGCTATCCATGTGACACACATACTTTCATGTGCAATAACATAACCTGGACAGATCCTTGTGTACTGATTGGGCAGGGGAGTATTTATTTGGTTATGTGATCTACCCCTTTTCATGTACAACTCTAAACTAGATTAAGTCATGTATAACCTAAACCAGTTTACATAACCAGATTGTGCTCTACACACGTAGTTAGTTCAGTTCTCTTATTATATCATGTATATCTATTTCCATATATCATGTTTCTTTTACGTCTTATTTTTTATCAGCAGTTCATGTATATTATTCTATAGCTTGTTTCATATTTTCTTTCATGTTATGGTCTGTGTGAGAGATATGTATTCATTTCTATCCTAACTGGACCTGTTAAAATATTACAGATTATGAGGATTGCTGCGACACTTACTATGGAGCAGACCTAGCTGACACAGGTGACCTGGACCCTCAGCAGGATCCAGTAGTCGCTGAGGACTTGCCACTAGTTTAGATTAGACTTATATCATTATCTAGTCATTGAGACATTGTGATTGTATGGAGATATTATTATATGGTGTGGTTTACACCGAGACTTATTATTTATATTGTGACTCTCTGTTGAGATTATCTTATCTTCTTTTCCATCTTACTTTGTGATTGAGATTACTTATTATATTGTTCTCCTTTCAGAGCATATTCTAGATTGTGTTAGATGTTGTGACCTAGGACAGCGTTCTACCGCCGACACTGCGGCATAGGCTGGACGTACCCACTTCTCGTACCCTTACACTGGGTGCGGGTCGTGACAAAATACATACAGTTTTTGTCGATGACAAGGAGGCTACAGAAGATGTATACGTCCTCAAATACTACAGAATACATGACATGGCATAGCAAAGAACGGAAGATAGATGATGGAGAATTATCTCATCCATCCGATGGAGAGACTTGGAAGCATTTTGATCTATGTTATCCTGGATTTGCTGCGGAGCCCAGGAATATTCGGTTGGCTTTATGTTCTGATGGATTCACTCCTTTCGGACAGTCGGGGTCTTATTACTCTTATTGGTCGGTAATTTTGACCCCTTATAATCTATTATCGTTGATGTGCATGAAGACTCCTTACATGTTCTTGACACTTATCATACCCGGTCCAAAAAATTCAAAGAAGAACATCGATATCTAATTACAGCCGTTGGTAGACGAGTTAAAATAGTTGTGGCAGTTCGGCATTCAAACTTATGATATATCGATGGAGTAGAACTTTCAGATGAGAGTGATGCTGATGTGGACCATCAATGATTTTTCAGCACACGGAATGTTATCGGGGTGGAGTACTCATGGTATTATGTCTTGTCTTATATGTATGGAAAAGAGTAAGGCATTTCGCCTTTAGAATGGAGGAAAAGCTTATTTTTTTATTATCACCGTCAGTTCCTTTCTGCGTCGCATCCGTGGAGAAGGAACAGAGACGCCTTTAGAGCTAGTAAGCAGGAAATATCTCTTCCTCCGTTGAGATTGACATGAGTTATCGTTAGGTAGAGGTGGAGGATTTGTCGACTGTAATGGAAGATCCGAGATCGGGCCTGTCACGCCCCAGTCCCATAGGACCGATCGTCCTCGTTAAGGCGTGATGCCACGTGAGTCTAGGTTGCACTCACGCAAGGTGGGTTCCATAACGGCCGATTACAGGCTAAGCGACGGGGTCATCACACAAATGTCCCAAGCAGAAACATCGAATAATGAAGGCAACATGAGTATACAAAATGATAACTCTTTATTTATATTGAAACGAAGATTGCAAGGTGGCACGTGGCCATGATTACAATCACTAAGTCCCACTCTTCTCACAATACAAGTCACTCTGCTCTTTCTCATCTTTCGATACATGCTTCAAGGCTGCAACTTGCGAATACTTCAGAAGGCGATATTCTTATATTATGTCCCGTATAAGTTGTCACGAACCGCACCCATTTTTTCGGATACGAGACGTGTCCAAGCCAGCCTACGCCGCAGAGTCGACGGTAGAACGCTGTCACGGCCATGATGCTCAAAATCAAAAAATAACAACTTTATTGCTCATTCACATTTCTAATTTATTACAACATTTACAACATTTATAATTAAAAAAAAATACGAAGTTCTCACGATTTAATTAAAATGATACAACTGCTATCTATTTCTAGGTTGCTGTCTGCAAGTACACCCGTATCTCCCAAAGCTAAGTGAAGCCACGGCTAACCTAAAAAATATTGGTTTCCAGTCATGAATGGAACAAGCACACAAACCGACGACGAATCGAAAATAAAATAGAATTCACAAGACATGAAAATAATATATGAGAGATGAAAACTAGAAGGTAACTGATGTCATGGCAATTGGTGAAGAAAACAAGGAAAAATAAAATAAAATACAACTACCTATGTGATTTGAAATATCCGTTTCGACATGTGAACGGCTAGGGGGTAAATTCGGCACCCTGCACGTGTCGTATGCAGCTGCTATTCTCCACGAAAGACATGGAAGATAGTTCTGGGTAGTCCACATGTCTACTAAGATATTTCTCCTTCCGACTACTCCGTATAACGAGCGTGTCAACAAGCAGCAAGACATATGTATAAACATGAAATGTACAGACTACTATGAATCGAAAAGCAATCAGAAAGTGTACTTGCCTGAGGTCCTTTGCTGGTAAAACCGATAATTCCAAGGGGTCCAGTATAGCCCGATTGTCTAGGGTTGATAAGGAAGTATGAATACAATTAGCTATGATCAATGATAATCTAACGATCTAAGAGATTTTCTATAATTATTTAATACGTATATGCTTTAGAAATATTTATAGCATATTTAATATTAGCCCTTTTTAAGAAAACATTTATTTTATGAATATAAGTCCTTATTAGCAATTTTTAGAAAGTAAGTAAAAACCCACAAATAAGCCCATTAACTAAATCCTAATTTTACTACTAAATAAAAATAGTTTAAGCTCGCAGAAAATCTACCCAGCCAAACAACCAAGGGTTACACAACGATTGCAGCTCCCATATTGTAATAGTCCAAATATCTTATTAGGGTTCATATGATGAAAATAATGTCTTATATATATATATATATATATATATATATATATATATATATATATATATTGAAAATTAATACAGTTATTCTACTAAAAATATTTATGTATAATTACTTGAAATGTTACTATTTGAAAATATATATACTGCTATTCATTCTAAACCAAAACCTTCCCAGCCCAAATAAAATTAAAACTAACACTCCCACTACTGTTCTTTTTTAAAAAAAATGAACTAATATTTAACTAATCCCCATATGCTGATAATATCAACCACACTACAGCAACTAAGTTCACATGGGAGAAAGTGACAGGGAGAGAGAGTGTCACGACCCGCACCTACTTTTCAGATACGAGACGTCTCCAAGACAGCCTACGTCGCAGAGTCGGCGGTAGAACGCTGTCAAGTCCGCAAGAAATAAATGCTCAAAATAAACTTTATTGCTCATTCACATTTCTAAATTTATTACAACATTTATAATATTTAAAATTAAAGAAAATACAAAGTTCTCACAATTCATAAAAATGATACAACTGCTATCTATTTTTAGGTTTCTGTCTGCAAGTACACCCGTATCTCCCAAAGCTAAGTGAGCCACAGCTAACCTGAAATTTTTTTGTTTCCAGTCAGGAATGGAACAAGTACACAAACCGACGGCAAAGCGAAAGCACAATAGAATTATCAAGACATAGAAATAATATATGAGAGATAAAAACTAGAAAGTAACTGATATCATGTAAAGCGATGAAGAAAACAAGGAATCAAATAAAATACAACTATCTACGTGATTTGAATATCATTTTCGATATGTGAACAGCTAGGGGTAAATACGGCACCCTGCACGTGTCATGTGCAGCTGCTATCAGTCAATATTAGACATATTGGGATGGGTAAGGGGTAGTTCACATGTCTACTAAGATATTTTTTTGTCCAGCTAGCACTCATGGAATCAGGTCGCAAGCATGGTAATCATGAGAATGACAGTCAAGAATATATAATAAATCCATGATACTAATCTCCGTGTGACGAGCGTGTCAACAAGCAGCAAGACATATGTATAAACATAAAATGAAAAGACTACTATGAATCAAAAGCAATCAGAAAGTGCACTTGCTTGAGGTCCTTAGCTGGAGAAACTGATAGTACAACCACATCAGATGAGTCACTAAAGTCAACACATGCAAAAAGTCTCCGGATGCTGAAATAAACATTACCAACGTTCTCAGAATAGTTAAATTAGCTAGGATTGCCTGTCCTTAAGTCCAATTCTGGACACAGGGGTAAAATAGTAATTTGGGGTCAAAACGGTATCCGCCGTTGGACCCGCTTTGCACCGAAAAGCATGCCAGAGTCAACGGTCTCTAAAGTCATCAAACTATATGTCTACGAATTCGTTTTGATGATACGAACCCAACCGTATGTCCAAAGTTGGATTTCGGCGGGCCGTGCATAAAATCGCCCGTTGAATCGGACCGTGTGGCCCGCAAAACGGCGATGCAATCAACTGTCTTAGAATTGGACCAAACTTGACATACAGGACCAAAAAAAAGATACGGTCCTATTGGCGCAAGTTTTATCTCAATCTGACGAACGTGCACAAAGTAATTGAGAAATTTGCCCAGAGGCCGATACCGTGAGTTTCGACGGATACGCATCAAATTCGTCGCGCACACGCAACCAATTTGAATTTCGTCAAAGCCCACATGTCCACAAAGCCGATACGCACCTTTCGATGCATTCAGTTTGTGACCACGTTACCCGGATTGGCGGGACGCACGTCGTATCGAAGGTTTTTCTAGATTTTAAAACAGGTTTTTGGTCAATTTTGGGATTCGATTTCTCAACACGTAGTCGATGATTTCCAAATCCACAAAAAGGGTTGTGAAGTCCTATATGTTGTCTATAACTGTGTTCAAATAGAATTTCTAATCTGGTACTAGATCGATCGAAATCGACCCTCAAACGTGGATGAGTGGACAGTTATTGGTCATGTTTTCGGGGCAGATTTTTACCGAACTTTGGTTCGATTTTTCGGGCAGTATAGATTACCTAAAATCAAACTAATTGATGGGGATCGAAGGCGTATATATCGGGATCATACCTGAAGAAATATCTCGAAAAATGATCGAGCAACAAGGATGAATTTCGATCACGAATTTGGGTTCGCAACTGTCACTGTTTCCACTCTGTGGCTCGGTTGGCCATGCGCACGCGGTTCCGCGGCTGTGCTCGGCCTGCCGCTGGCAATGTACGGCGGCGCGCGCTGGGGAGGGGCGTACGTGGGTGTAGATATAGCTAGGGTTTCGTTCTTTATTTCCCTCGATCTCTCTCTCTGGATACTTATATGTGCACGCTGAGTTTTTACAGAGCCGAGGGCTTAGGTCTGGGCTCGGTCTGCTTTGGAGATGCTACTGCTTCTTTGCTTCTTTTTCTTTTTATTTTTTTTATTTTTTTCTATTTCCTTTTTCTATTTAGCAGTATATATATATATATATATATATATATATATATATATATACACACACACATATATGTATACATACTACTATATACGTTCATATATACGCACATATATAATATTTACATATATATACTCATATATATAATATATATTTATATTTACATACACACACACACACGTATATAATATATATTTATATATACATACACATACACACATATAACATATATTTATATATACATGCACATATATGATGGTATATGCGTATAAATTGTACATCACAATATAATAATTAAATATAACAATTAAATATAACAATTATTGATTTATAAAAATAATAAATAGACCATTAAATAAACACGAAGTATGTATATAGCAATATACGATCCAATGTATATTGAATACCATTTGTACATTTATTCTATAAACTCAATTAAAATCTAGGCAATTATATTTAGCAAAAGCTATCGTAATTCCAAAGTAGAATATTACTATAAATATCGATATTATATATATAATTCATTTGCTAATGAATAATCAAATAAAAAAATGCTATTGACATTATTTACAAACAATTAGAATAATAACCATATAATAATATTAATACCAATAATCCACTAAAATAACCCAAAGAGTATTGGTGAACATATCTGGCCCTAGAAAAATGTACCAAAAAGTTAGGAAATATTTGTATAAATAACCAAATATTTAGAAAATATCATTAAGTCCACCCAAAAAGTTAGGAAATATTTGCACGTACCTAAAAGTATGTCTACATAGGCTTGGCTTGGTTTGGGTCCAATCTGGACTAGTTTGGTACAACCGGGTTCCCTAAAACTCAATAGTATAATTAATAAATAAATAATCTTCGGTAACGGTTAAGTCGCAACTTGGCTTGATTTTTCTATTTGGGATATCATTATGGCTCGGCCTTCCCTACCAAGGCTAATACACTAGTCAAAGCACGCCACTGCACTATCTGTGCCATGATTTCTAGTCGCCTTGTACCCCAATTCCTAACCATGACTAAAATCATCTACTGTAATAATTAATTAATTAATTAATTATAAAATCTAAAAATTACTATTGTCACGACCCGCTCTCGAATAACCGGATACGAGTCGGACACGCCTAGCCTTTGTCGTTAGACACGACAAAGTAAGCTGTACCAATCTAGGGAGAACTAACCAGATATCAAGAAAATATGAGAACACAGCATCTATAACATGTATCCCAGAGTAAAAGTACAAGTAACAGAATTTATTACATTCCAGAAATAACAGAAAGTCTACTAGTCTCAATACATAGGAATAATATGGAAAACTAAGGTAAGCTCTAGGCCTCTGCAGCCTCAAAGTCAAGAGCAGCACCAGTTAGCTCTCCTGCATCAATTGGCTTCTTGCCATAGTACGTGTCGCACAGAGCCTCCAACTCACCTTCAACATATCCTAGTCAGGAGCGAAGCTAAGTATATCCAAGGAAATGAACATGTATATCATGGTATGAATCAAGAAACAAGAATATATGTAAAGTACAGGAAATGAGACAAGACATGTAACTGAGCAGGAAATACTGAAAGTAAAACAAGGAACATGGTATGAGTCCTGAACATGAAATACAACCATGAATCCTGAAATACAACCTGAAATCCTGACATGTGCAATAATAAAATACATCTAGATTGTGTGATCGGCTTGGGTAGATGCAATGATCATGAAATGGTACGGCTTTGGTCCCGTGTGCATGGTTCGGGATCCAAGCTATTCACATGAGTAGTAACAGGGTTTGATCACATATCTATAGTATTTTCCCTCCCAGATGCAAGTAATACATGAAACGTGGAACCAGACAATATCGTAATACATTGTGTCAATCAAGGAGATTCAACAATAAACATGCAAGACATGAGAAATGAACAAATCCGAGGAGTATACTTGTCTTGCTCCGGGTGATCGAAAAAGGGTAGTAGAGGTGGGAATCCTCCTGTTATATGATTACACTTGATTAAATATAATTCTCTAATAAAAACCATATATTTATAATGCTAACACTTCTTCTTAAACTAACTGATTATTATATTCTAGGGTTCATAAGCTTGGTTATCTAACCCTTCTAATATTACTTACCATGTGCTCTTATAACTTGCCATAAGAATAAATACTAGAATATAGTGACATGCAACTATAAGCTTAGCTAATAGGTTAAGAAAACTAATAGTCTTGTTTTTAGGCTAAAACCCCAGTATAGTCCAGTCCATAGGATTAAACTTTCAGCCCAGTCATAGACCAGCTTCCATCACAGGTTTATGCATAACAATTCCTAACCAAGATTTAGTCAATCAACCTAGTAATGGTAAACCATCTACTGGACACTTCCCTATCAAGTTCAGTTAGGAACATGGCTATGAATTAACCTTAAATACATTGCTAAATGGTATCAGTCAACTCATAGTCTTAGGTCAGGCAGGACTAGTACACAGTCCAGTCCCAACACTTCTGCTAGGGGACTGACATACCATAGTTCAGTCCTATACCTTGTCCAATGGTTTTCAAAATCAGTCCCAAATAAATCAACTTGAAATATGGACTGACATCCCATTCTAGAGAACAGTCATACCCAAATCCTGCATTCCTATTAGGCAACCAAAACTGAATTCTAGCTATGGAAGATAGGAGAACTTAACACACGCATCTCAGGCAATATTGCAAGTTCAACTGTGTAACTAAACATATCAGTCCTTGACTTAAAGAAAAACAAGCCAACATCTCTGGACTTACTAGCTGACTATAATACTAGACTTTCAGGTTTGGACATCAATTCATCTTGAACATTTAGAATTCAGTCTCTATTAAAACAGGGGAAATAGTACAGTCCTAACCAAGTCATCATCAAGACTGATACCTTGACTAGTCTTTACTATTTCCAGTTCCCTGATCAGTGAACTTCCCTCTTGCACCATTGTTAAACACCCTAACTGAAAGGCTCTGTCCTATAATAATTTAGTTAATCATTCAATAGGCTTCAATTCGACTGAAACATAAGTTCTATCATTAACAACCACTGTTCTTAATACCCCTCTCTCTTAACTGCTACCCTTAGCTTCCAAATGAGGAAAAACACTCTAGGTCAAAAGATATGGATTAACCTATCACAAGAAGCATATAAAATAGCATTGCTAAACCTGTCAAGGAATTTCCCTATAGTTCTAGTATCAATGCCAACCCTTAGTTCGATAATTTCCCAGGTTCAACAATTCCCAAATACTGCAATTGCAAACACTGAACGAAATACTGCATATGTAGTTCAGATTCACCAATAACTAAGCATTGTATATGCAACTCCAGATTTCTAAATATCTGAACACGGATTTGGCATATGAGCCTTAGGTTCACAAAAAAAAGAGTAATTTAGTTTAGAAAAAACTGAGCTGTTTTCTGTCCTCATGCAATCAACATCAGTCCTCATATGAAATCAAATGTCAGTCCTCATATGAAATCGAGTGTCAGTCCACATATGGAATCACATATCAGTTTCATATCAAATCCATATACAATCTGTGTACCAGTCCTATATATCCCAACTACCAGTCCAAGTAATTCCTAAATATCAGTCCTATATGCCCATAACAGTTTAATATTCAATGAATATACCAGTCATGAATCCCAGTTAAGTATAAGGATAAGACCAAAATAATTGCCTCTCATTACTAGTCTTAAATCTGGGCTAACTTAAATTGAATTTATATTAAAAATTACTCCAAGGCATCAACTCATAATTACTTGACATAAAGTCGAGTTACAACTCCTACTGCTACTGGGATAACAAACTTAAACTAAGATACTTCAATCCATGTACTGTTATGTAAACTATTATGATTTGCATCCTTGTGTAATCGAATAATTACCTGAGTCAATAGCTCCTTATCTCTGTGAATTGGTACGAGCTACTCTCTACCACACGACCCAGTTTCTTTGCAGCAAATGATCGAACACTTAACCATGAAAATCACAACTATATCAATTGGTTATAAAACATAAATCGACCTATAATCTTGTAATGACTCGAACATCTAAATTCACTAAGAAATCGATCGATCGATTACTTCGATTGATCCAAAATGATGAGGAGGAATTGGTTGAATCAGTTACTGGTTCACCAAGTCCCAGATCTGATCGAACAACGGAAATTGATAGGATAAAATCGATCAAAGTAAAATAGAATGTGATATGCTCTGTCTTACCAAAAGTTCATCGATGAGGATGAAGGAATCGATGAATTCATCAAGCACGACGAAGAGCTCTGGATCCAACGTTCAGTCGTCGAGGAGGATGCTCTTGTTCACTGCGTATGGATATTTGAGGGCTCCATTGCTTCGTTACTCCTTCTTGTCATGATTGATCCTTCGATTTGGAATTTAGTCTCAGGAAAAAGAATGGAGAGAACAATTTGGGAGAGGAGAGCAAGAAATGAAAGTGTTGCCATGATCGATTCTTATAGGCCGTTAGCCAGTGTGAGAAAGAAGCAACTAAATGGTAGAAGAAATTTCTCCTCCTCCTTCTGACAATTCGGTTAGAGGAGAGAGAAAGGGATGGAAAATTTGAATTTCCAAAAGGAATGGCAAGGCTCAGTTAATCGAATGGCCAATCTGATAGTTGAAAGAACTTATAGAAATTCTTTTAACCAATGATTTAGCTTTGGGCTAAGAATAAATAGGTTAGCTGAATGGAAAGGCTTTAGGCTTTAAGAAAAATGACTAAGTAAAGAATTAAGTAGCTAATTGGATTTAAGCCCATTGGGCTGAAAATACAAGAAGAAACCATATGCAATTAATACCTTTCTTAATAATTTAAGTAACAAACAATTTCTAACTTATTAAATCAATATGTAAAACTTTATATATCTATTATTATTATTATTATTATTATTATTTTTTACACATCAGGAAGGTGGAGTTACAAATCTCTCCCCCTTGAAAAATTTTGCCCTCGAAATTCAGAAACACTCCAGAATTGGTTCACGAAACACCACGAAATATTTATTGAAAAATATCTGAAATTCAAAATACTAAAATACAATTAGGTAAACAATCTAGGGTAGCGTTCTTGCATCTCGTCCTCGCGCTCCCACGTGCACTCTCTCGGAGAGTGGTGCCTCCACATGACGCGGACAAGAGGAATAGTCTGGTTCCGCAAGTGCTTCTTCCTCCGATCCAGGATCTCCACTGGCTGCTCCTCGTAGGTCAAGCTCGGACCCACCTCTAGCTCTGAGTGATCCACTACATGGCTCGGGTCCGAAATATAACGTCGAAGCTGGGACACGTGAAAGACGTCACGCACTCCCTCCAAACTAGCTGGAAGTACAAGTCGATACGCCACCTCGCCAATCCGTACCGTCACATCGAAAGGCCCGATATACCTCGGACTGAGCTTTTCGCCTCTGCCGAACCGAATGACGCCTCTGGTCGGCGAGATCTTTAGAAATACTCTATCTCCAATGGCGAACTCCAGTGGCCGTCTGCTGTTGTCTGTCCAGTGCTTCTGTCGATCCTGTGCAATTCTGAGACGCTCTCTGATCAGCCTGATCTTCTCAGCTGAGTCTACTACTATCTCTGGCCCAAGCAAAACGCTCTCGCCAACGTCGTCCTAAGATAACGGTGTACGACATCTCCGCCCATACAGTGCCTCGAACGGGGTCATCTCGATGCTAGCCTGATAACTGTTGTTATAGGCAAACTCTACTAGATGCAAGTGATCCTCCCACGAACCGTCAAAGTCGAGTGCACAAACTCGTAGCATGTCCTCTAGCGTCTGAATGGTCCTCTCGGACTGCCCGTCCGTCTATGGATGATAGGCAGTGCTGAACTTCAACTGTGATCCCAAGCTCAGCTGTAGACTCCTCCAAAGTGTGATATGAAGCGACTGTCTTTGTCTGAAATAATGCTCACTGGCACCCCGTGAATCCTTACGATCTGACGTATGTAGAGGTTTGCAAGCTTTTCGGTCGACAGCCCAACCTTGAACGGAATAAAATGAGCAGACTTCGTCAGTCTATCCACGATCACCCAAATAGCGTCCTTGCCACTGGGAGTACGCGATAATTCAGAGACAAAGTCCATGGTGATGTGCTCCCACTTCCATTCCGAAATAGGTAAGGTCTGAAGTAGTCATGCTGGTCTCTGGCGCTCTGCCTTGACTTGCTGGCACACAAGGCATCTGGAAACAAATCTGGCAACCTCTATCTTCATTCCATACCACCAAACATACTCTCGTAGATCCTTGTACATCTTGGTAGACCCAGGATGTATAGAATACTGCGACTGGTAGGCTTCCTGCATTACTTCCTCCCGCAAGTCCGTGGGCACACATAACTGAGTTCTGTGCCTCAGGGATCCGTCCTCTGCAATGGTGAAGTCATCGAGCAATCATGCCTCTGCCTAGCCTCTGAGACACCGGAGTCCCTCATCAAGAAACTAGGCCTCCTTGATCTTCTCTATCAGTCCTGACTGTATCTGCATGTGCATCAGCTATCCTCCAACTCCTGGAAGAACAATCTCAATCCCAAGGCTCTCAAGATCCTCCAAAAGATGCCGGTCCATAGTGAGATACATAGCAACAGGATATCGACTGAGAGCATCTGCTACCACATTTGTCTTTCTAGGGTGGTACTGCAAATTGATGTCGAAATCCTTCATGAGTTCCAGCCAGCTGCGCTACCTCATATTCAGCTCCTTCTGAGTGAAAATATACTTCAGGCTTTTGGGGTCCGTGAAGATGTCTACTCGCTCTCCGTACAAGTAGTGCTTCCACAGTTTCAAGGCAAATATGACTGCTGCAAGCTCCAAGTCATGTGTGGGATAGTTCTTCTCATGGGGCCTCAACTGTCTAGAAGCATAAGCTATAACCTTCTTGTTCTGCTCAAGCACACATCCTAAGCCTTTTCCTGAAGCATCGCTGTAGATGATGAATCCTCCTGATCCCGATGGCAAAGCTAAAACTGGTGCTGTCGTGAGTCTTCTCTTCAATTCTTTAAATGTTGACTGGCAGGCGTCGCTCCAGATGAACTCCTCGTCCTTTCGCATAAGCTTCGTCATAGGCTCTGCTATTCTGGCAAAATCCTTCATGAACTTCCTGTAGTATCCTGCTAGCCCCAAAAAACTATGAATCTCAGTTACTGACTTGGGAGGTGCCCCATGCTTCCACTGCTTCAATCTTCATGGGATCCACAGAAATCCCCTCTCCAGTCACCATATGCCCCAAAAACTCTATCCGATCCAGAAAAAACTCACATTTTGAGAGTTTCCTGTACAGCTTCTTCTTCCTCAGTATCTCCAACACAATCTACAAGTGCTCCACATGCTCCTCCTCGATCTTCGAATATATCTGAATGTCGTCAATGAAGACTACGACAAACTTGTCTAGATACTTGTGAAAAACTTTATTCATCAAGTTCATAAACACTACTGGGGCATTGGTGAGTCTGAACGGCATCACCAAGAACTCATACTGGCCGTATCGGGTGTTAAAAGCTGTCTTCGGAATATCTTGCTCCCGAACCTTCATCTGATAATTCCTCGACCGAAGGTCAATCTTGGAAAAGACCTTTGCTCCACTAAGCTGATCAAACAGCTCATCAATCCGTAGAAACGGGTATCTATTCTTGATCGTGATGTTGTTGAGTATACGGCAATCGATGCACATCCTCACCGTTCCATCCTTCTTGGGCACGAAGAGTACCGGTGCTCCCCAGGGTGAAGCACTGGACCGAATGAAACCCTTGCCTTCTAACTCATCAATCTGGGCCTTCAACTCTGCAGCTTCCTTCGGGTTGATCTTGTAGCAATGTTGGGACTTCGGTGCTGATCCGGGCACTAGGTTGATGCTGAACTCCAAGTCTCGGTCTGGCTGCAATCCTGGTAACTCCTTGGGGAAGACGTCGAGATACTCTGCAATCAGCGGATGCGGCAACTCCTGGTCTTCTACAACTGCTCCGAAGTAGACTCCCTCGGGCCTCTCTGCAACTCGTCTGCTGATCTCGAACGATGGAAGTCCTGGCGGGCTAAAAGTCACCTTTCTTTCATGGCAGTCTATTACGATAAACTGCTCGCTCATCCAGTCGATGCCGAGGACTGTGTCAAATCCGAGAAATGGTATCACTAGAAGTCGAGCCCTGAGCTCCTTTCCAGCTATAGTGATAGGGCAATCCACCATCTCACTGACTGGCACAATCTCTCCTCCTGTCGTAATCCGACAGTTCCTCCTAGTGGGCTTGGGTGTGAAGTCGTGTCTATGCAGAAACTCATATGATACAAAGCTATGTGTGGCTTCTGAATCAAATAAGGCAATGGCAGGAAATGAATGAATAATAACAGAACCTGTGATGACATCTGGAGCTGCCTTCTCCTCCTTAACTACGGTCATGACGTAAGCACGTCTCCGCTGTGGTCCTTCCCTCTGTTGCTGCTGGTGCTGTGCAATCCTCTGCTGCTGGGGTAGTAGAGCTCCTCCTCTCTGGGGTGCAGCAGACAATGCTCTGGGTGGTGCAGGCGGTGGTCCTCCAGCTCCTCAGGGTCCTCCTGCTAGTCGAGTTGTAGCCTGAGCACAGTCCCTCATCTGATGTGCGTCTGATCCGTAGAAGAGGCAAAGTCCAAGCCTCTTACGATAGACCTCTACGTGGTGTCCCGACCGATGGCAGTATGTGCAAGTGATCCCCTGCAGCCTCTGATGCTGAGCTGCTGGAACTCGGGTAGGACGGTATTGAACTGCTGCATACTGATGTGGCCTCGCCTGAGTCTGCATCTGTACCCTCTTCGCTGGCGCCTGGTAACTGCTGCTGCCGACGTCCCTATCCTTCTTGGGCCTCGGGTCCATCTCCTTCTCAACTGCCTGGGCGATCTTAAGGATGCTAGAGTAGGTAGTCGCCTGGCTAATAGCTACTGCATATCGTAGCTCCCTGGTCAGACCCTTCTTGAATCTCCAGGCCATGTCCTCTGGTGCTCTAACTAGGCTCTCCGCGAACCTACTGAGCCTAGTAAACTCGGAAGTGTACTCCGCTATTGTCATCATCCCCTGCCTCAAGGCCTCAAACTGCATGTGAAGCTCATCCCTCTCGATGTCTGGAAAAAATTTCTACTTGAACAGTGTTTTGAAATCTGCCTAAGGAACTTGCTGTGCTGCCAACTGGGGCTCCTCGCGGTACCAGGCTCTGGCAAGGTCGAACAGCCGCATGCTCGCCACCTCTACCTTCAGGTCGTCTGGAATCTGTGCCATCCTTAAGGTCCTTTCCGTATTCTCCAGCCATTCGTCTGCATAGACGATGCCCTCATTGCCCCAAAAGTCCATCGCGTAGAGGTTCTGGTACTCCTTGGCCGTCCCTGGTCTTGGTGCTCGTGGTGCTGGAGGTGCTGCTGGTGCCGGTGCTGCCATCTCCCGAGTCCTGAGTGCGTCGACGATGGTCACCCTGAACTGTGCGGCCTGCTGATTCTGGGCCTCTCGGAACTGTGCAGCCTGGTGATTCTGGGCCACCATAAACTGCTGGAATATCGCCATCACCTGAGCGCCGTCAAACATCATCGTCGAAGGCAGCGGTGGAAAGAAAGAAGGCGCGACTGGAAGCTGATCTGCTGGAACGTGTGGTGCAGCCTGCTGATCTGAACTGCCTGCGACTCCTTGCTGATCCGCGGTCTTCCTCGTAGTGACCATCCTGTAATAGAAAGAAAACTTCGTTGATTGACAAACCCTAAAAACCTAATAAACAATGTTTTTATAATATCAATGCACCTGAAAACCTGATAAACCTGATATACCCTTATTTCCCAATTTTTCTATGCTGTGTTCAAGTTTCCCTAGTGTAATCAAGTCCCCCAATAGTACACTAAGACCTAGGTACCATTAGGATAGACCTGCATAGGCCACCACTAAAAACATGTCACGACTCGCTCTCGAATAACTGGTTACGAGTCGGACACGCCCAGTCTTTGTCGTTAGACACGACAAAGTAAGTTGTACCAATCTAGGGAGAACTAACCAGATATCAAGACAATATGAGAACATAACATCTATAAAATGTATCCCAGAGTAAAAGTACAAGTAACAGAATTTATTACATTCCAGAAATGACAGAAAGTCTACTAGTCTTAATACATGGGAATAATATGGAAAATTAAGGTAAGCTCTAGGCCTCTGTAGCCTCTAAGTCAAGAGCAGCACCAGCTAGCTCTCCTGCATCAATTGGCTCCTCGCCATAGTACGTGTCGCACAGAGCCTCCAACTCACCTGCAATATATCCTTGTCAGGAGCGGAGCTAAGTATATCCAAGAAAATAAACATGTATATCATGGTATGAATCAAGAAACAGAAATATATGTAAAGTACATGAAATGAGACGAGACATAAAACTGAGCAGGAAATATTGAAAGTAAAACAGGAAACATGGTATGAGTCCTGAACATGAAATACAACCTGAACATGAAGTACAACCTGAATCATGAACTAAAACCTGAATATGAAATACAACCATGAATCCTGAAATACAACCTAAAATCCTGACATATGCAATAATAAAATACATCTAGATTGTGTGATCGGCTTGGGTAGATGTAATGATCATGAAATGGTACGGCTTTGGTCCCGCATGCACGGTACGGGACCCAAGCTATTCACATGAGTAGTAACAGGGTTTGATCACATATCTATAGTATTTTCCCTCCCAGACGTAAGTAATACATGAAACATGGAACCAGACAATATCGTGATACATCGTGTCAATCAAGGAGATTCAAGAATGAACATGCAAGATATGAGAAATGAACAAATTCGAAGAGTATACTTGCCTTGCTCCGGGTGATCGAGAAAGGGTAGTAGAGCTGGGAATCCTCCTGTTATATGATTACACTTGATTAAATATAATTCTCTAATCAAAACCATATATTTATAATGCTAACACTTCTTCTAAACTAATTGATTATTATATTCTAGGGTTCATAAGCTTGGTTATCTAACCCTTCTAATATTACTTACCATGTGCTCATATAACTTGCCATAAGAATAAATGTAGCTCCCCTTCCCGAAAATTTTAAATTATTTTATCATCATCATTATTATTATTATCATTATTATTATTTAGTGAGGTTATTATTATTATAATAATAATTTATACTATTTTGTCAATTTGATATTAGTTGGTGAATATGTACTTGAGGTTATACAAATATTATATGTACGTGCATGTATATATATATATATACAAGTGTATATAAATATATGCGGGTTAATATACAAATAAATATTAAATATATGTGAATGATCGGGTAATTAGAAATATACCTATATAAATGGGTAAATATATATAAATAATATAATATGTGTGTATGTAGGTATAGAGGTACATAAATATATAGGTGTAGGAGTATATAGGCAAATATATATGTGTATATATAAATATTAATTGATTATATGTGTGCATATACATATATAAGTATAGTTATTATTATAGAATAATAAGAATAAAGAAAACCAAGGAAGAGTAATAGTTATTAAACCCATCTCAGCTTCCAGCCGAGCGGACCACCCCTGAACTCTCCAAAACTCAGCCCAAACAAACCCAACACTCCAACACCCCCAGCCCGGCCCCATGGGCCAGGAACTGAACCCACACAGGAAGTTTCCCCCCCACGCTTAGGAACCCACACCCGAGCCTGTGTAAATACACAGAGTAAAACTATATAAATATATCCCGATCAAACGAGAACTAACGCAAACCCGCACGCCGACAAACCCTAACCCCGCTCCAACCCGTGCGACACCACCCCAGGTCGCGCGCCACCCCACGTGGCCGTCGGCCGGCGACAGAGCATCCGGAGAACTCCACGCGCGTACACCAACGCGAAGAACCACGACGGCAGCAGCAACGCTGCGCGGGAACCAACTTCGGAGTAACTTTCCGTCGCGCTCGGTCGACCAATAGTCGAGCCGTTTTCTCTGGTATTTCGACAACCTATACGACTGTAACTCCCATCAATTGGTTCGATTTTAGATGACCTCTATTGCCCAGAAAATCGAACCGAAGTTCGAGAAAAACTGTCCCGAAACAGGACAGGATTCAATTCCAGATACCCAACTTAGAAGGCGATTTCTCGCCAAACCAGGAACCAATTCGAAAATCTATTTGAAGGAAATTGTTGACAACCTATAGGACAGAAAAAACCCTTCTTTTGCTTTTGATTAATTTATTGTATTCGTCTAATAAAGGCTGTTTAAAGTTTGCTAAAAATCTGTTTCAAAAACTTAAAAATCGCTCCACACGACGTGCGTCACGCCAATCCGGACGACGTGGTCGCGAATCGAAAGCATCGAAAGCTGCGTAACGGCTTCGTGGTCGTGTGGGCTTTGACGGAATTCAAATTGGTCGCGTGTGCGCGACGAATTTGATGCGTATCCGTCGAAATTCACCGTATCGTGTACGTTGCAAATTCTCCAATTACTTTGTGCACGCTCGTCAGATCGAGACGAAACTTGTGCCAACGGGACCGTATCGTTTTTCTGGTCCTGTATGCCAAGTTTGGTCCGATTCTGAGACCGTTGATAAAATCGTCGTTTTGCGGGTCCCACGGTCCCACTCAACGGGCAATTTTGTGCACGGCCCGCCGGAATCCAACTTTGGACATACGGTTGGGTTCGTATCGGAAAACTGGATCCGTAGACATATAGTTTGACGACTTTAGAGACCGTTGACCCTGGCACGCTTTTCGGTGCAAAGCGGGTCTAACGGCGGACATCGTTTTTGTCCGAAATTACCGTTTTGCCCCTGTGTCCAGAATTGGACGTAAGGACAGGCAATCCTAGCTAATTGGACTATTCTAAGATCATTGGTATTGTTTATTTCAGCTTCCGGGGACTGTTGTATAGATTTTTGACTATAGTGGCACATTGAGTAGTTCAGATTGTCGGTTTCACCAGCAAAGGACCACAGGCGAGTGCAGTTTATTGTCTGTATTTCAATATTGATTTTTACTATATTTCATTGATTAGTCATTAGTTATGTGATTTTTATACTCTATTATAAATTGTTGAGTCGGGAATGAGAAGTACCAAAGATGTGTGATCCGACCGTAGACATTGTTTATTTTCTGCAGTAGACCTCGTAGACATTGTTTATTTTCTGCAAGTAGACCTCGTAGACATTGTTTATTTTCATGCAGTAGACCTCGTAGACATTGTTTATTTTCTGCAAGTAGACCTCGTAGACATTGTTTATTTTCTGCAGTAGACCTCGTAGACATTGTTTATTTTCTGCAAGTAGACCTCGTAGACATTGTTTATTTTCATGCAGTAGACCTCGTAGACATTGTTTATTTTCTGCAAGTAGACCTCATAAAGTAGACCTCGTAAAGTAGACCTCGTAGACCGTGCGGTGTAGTACCCCAGACCGATCACATGTCAAAGGTGCTTCTAACGGTGAAAAGTATATTGGTCTATTTATTACTATTGATTTTTCTTACGGCTTTACTGTTATTTTCAAAACTCATGATTGATGCCTAACCTTTGTTTTATAGTCATTTTCTTTATTAAAATTGCATTCAGTGAATTGTGCTCGTTCCATTCCTGACTGGAAACCAACATTTTCAGGTTAACCGTGGATTCACTTTGCTTGGGGAGTGACGGGAACACTTGCAGACAAAAGCCTAGAGACTAGTATATAGTTGAGTTGTAGTCATTCATTTATTTGTACAAGTTTATATTTTCTACAAATGTAAAACTTGTGATCATTGTAAGTTAAATTAAATATGTGAATGAGCATTATTTGTGATTTTGATCTTCATGGCCGTGACAGCGTTCTACCGTCGACACTGCGGCGTAGGCTGGCTTGGACACGTCTCGTATCCGTTTAAAAAAAAAACGGGTGCGGGTCGTGACAAGTTTTTGTGGTGGCCCATGCAGGTCAGTCTTCGCAAATCATGCGAACTCGTGATAGTACTTAAGTTAGTTGTACTATTGCGAGCCTGCGACTAAGAACATGCTCATTCACGAACAAGGATTAATTTAATTTAAGAGAACGACTATGACTAGGAGTCCCTTATACAAATTTACCGATGGGTAGTCTAGGCTATGCAATTTAGATGAGGAGTTATAAATTTTGATAGTTTGTCAATCCCCATAGGTACATGACTACCTTTTGATATGACGACATGGTCCAATGTGGATAGATTATTCGCTTGGTGATACAGGACTTTCTTGAATTAATAGTTTAACCTTGATAAATGGTGCAATTCCTTCTCCTTGCCCCTTTAGATATCATCCTCACACCTTAGTCCGAATTGCCTCCCCAGTCCCTGTTTTGCCCTAAGGATTATTATTTTATATAATTTCTGATAAGATTATCCATATACGGACCTCGAGTTAGTTTCGGTTCAAGTTTTTCCTCAATGTTTGAATACAATAGAATAGTTAAAATGTTTGTATTTCTTTGCCTTCAGTTATTTTCTCCATGTTCACCTTTAGTTTAAGGATGGTGACTGATAGACACTTACGCTTTAGTTCATAGTCAACCTGTTTGAATCTCTATAAGCCCATGAAGTTTTGCAGATGCAGTTAAAAGAATATTAAGTTGACTCATAATGGCAGGACAGCAGCGCACTGTCGCCATTTATTTAAATTTTGGAGACTATGGATTCACTGCAGCCAGCAGCGCACTGGCGAGACACGACCCCTAGAGTTGAAATTAGATTAGGAAAATATCGGTTATAGAATTTTGCTAGAAATATGACTAGTGGTCCACTCTTGATCGTAGTTATCCTTGAGCCAATATTGGATATAGTTAAGTAATGTTCGATTTGTATCATATTTGAGTTACGAAACCAAGGGTTTACCACAGCCCGATTTTACGGGCGAGGCGTAGTCCTCGGTGAAATGACTTTAGACGTGACTACAAGTTTAGGATACAATGGAGGATAGGGAAATGCCCTGTACGTTCCTTGAGATCCAAAGCCAATATTAGTGAAAGTTCTGCAAGTTGAGTAGCATGCCTCCCAACCTAGCATTCCGCGGTCCTTGTGCCCTATTGACGAGGGAATTAACTGACACTAATAGATTTACCTGGAATATAGAATTTAGAAGTCCATAACCCATTGGTTGACCAAGGTCCTATGAATAAGAAGATAGTAGGATGACTGTATAAGCAAGAACATCAGGTAAGGTTTGATTCTCACAAAACTCGAACTACTTGTGCCTTCTTTCGAAAATATCGCAAAATTGTATTCGACTATCTTAACAAACGTTGCTGTCACAGCTTAGTTTTGCAAGCTCACTCTGTTCTCGAGCTTGATTTGAGGCATATGTTTGGTGGGGACGCCTGCTAACTTATTGTCTAATCAGAATCAGTGTATTATGGTCTGATCAACCATGATGCATTTGGTTCGTACTTTATTTAATTACCCTACGTGGATTGAGATATAGATGTCTCTAGGGACTCATCTACGACTGCATTGATAATTCCTTTTGAATTATATGTTCGCCCTTGAATCACGAAATTGTATTCAGTAACGTCTCCCTTGAATTCTTTATTGTTTTTATCTTTCACCAATTTTGAAAGCAGAAAGCTCGTGATGGTAGAGAGATACAGGGTTCCCATGGCTATGATAATGGTAGGCACAAGTGCAGCTACCAACGGCCAGTCCTGTGATTGAGTTACTCGTTCTCCTCTCGACCCCAAACGGTTATCGGGACTTTCAAGCCATATGAATTTAAGAATGATTAGGGTTTTACCCTTAGTCATAATGCCAACCTAGGAGACTACCTATTCTCCAGAGACCAAATGTCGTGAGCCTCAAATTATTCGTTCAAAGCTTGCTTTGACTAGCAACCCCTAGGCCTTAAGCAAACTCTTCTCGACCAAAACCCACAGTATAAGACCGGAGATGAATAGACAAGGGTAAGGACAACCATTTACCGTGACTATGGTAGATACTCATCCCGAGATTGGTTTCCAACAAATATTACCCTAGTTATGTAAACTTTGATATTAAGACCTAACTAGTGTTGGAACACCACATTCACTAGCTTAGCCAATACCGTAGCTTAAATACCCTGTCATATTATGACCTACCAGTTGTCAACAACAACGCATGATCACTACAGCACATACGACTAGAACCCTTATGACAATAGTCTGGCAAGCTTGAACCGTGTAGAGTTTCACGACTCAGTTGTTAGAAATCTTTTAGAGGATGTGCCTTAGAGTTGGTTACCCCATCGGAAACACTTGTGTACTGTGGACGAGTAGGTCATTCTAGTATACCGACCGTGTGTCATCATACACACTCGTTTTCTATTTAACATGGAACGAATCTTGAGTTGACTCATATCTACTGTATTCCGTTACGTCGTGCCTTATTCTTTATTAACAAGAGTCGGGGTACGGTATCCGGACTTTAAAAATTCTTCTGACCTCATTATTCCTAAGACCATGACTTAGCTTCTAAGGTGGGTAGACTGTAAACTTCCTAAAGTTTGGAATAAACAAGGATTACCTAGTGATTTAAATAATTTCCCTTAGGATGACAATTAGTGTCCCATGGACTCCCACTTTCCATTTAGACTATTTTGTGTCTCCGGCCGTGTCATTAATATTCGGAGCACGAGACCAGCTGTTACCCTCCAACAAACTTCATATGCTAGATCTAGACGAGTCCACCTTCATCTAGGTATATCATGTCCCACTCAAACACGCCCCCTGATACTCTATTTTTGGGGTACGACTTTCCGGTAAAAAGGACTAGCTATAACCCTTACCATGATACCGGTAAACTTCCCGACCACAATTAGAAACTCAACCGTGTCCCGAACCTTTCGACCCACTATATGGTTGTGACCTACTGGAAGCCACTACGCACATATCACTAGTGTGCCATGCACTTGTGTCTACTTGTGCTACTTAAACACAAAAGTCACTAAAGGCAAAATTTTTGGGCTTTAGGGACCTAGCTAACAAACTAGACTGGCAACTAGCTGACCACTTGGGTGAAAACCTATTCTAGGTTACCATAACCTAGTAGAAATAGTTTATCCTTGGGACCTTGTTCAAATCCTTATAGATCGAAATCCAATGTTCATCCAACCAACGACTAATGTCCAAATAGAGAACCCATTAAGACCACGATCTTGATTTCTCAAATTCTGTTCCATTATGGGACCTTGTTTGAATTAGAATTTCGAGAACGAGATTTCTGTATTGCACGGAGTGCAAGCCTTTTTAGAAACGAAGGGCCCTTCGGGTTAGCAAGTGAGTGGACTAGAGTAACCCATCTCGCAAGTCAGTCAGTGGTTCATAAATTTTCTTTCTGTCTACACCATGGGATACCCTCTACCTCTCCGGAAGCTTCATATTCGCTCCCGATTATTTTTCTTCTTACCTTCCTGTCCTCCATATTGTAGAGTGACGACTGGTCATATGTATTAAAATTTATCGATATTTCTCAGCTACTTGTATAAATTCGTGCTTGTTGATTTTGGGTGGCGTCATAGATGGGAGAGGATTCTAGACACCATACGCCTAGATATCTGTTGGTAAGATTGTTAGCAATCAGTTAGAAAATTTTAAGATTCTAGTGACCTGTGTTTCAAGGAAGTAGTGTGACCAAAGTTGGGTAGAAGTCCTCCAATATTTGGAATTACGAAATGGCTAGGAAGATGTATAAATATTGTTTAAAAAATTAAATTTGAGAAGATTGTGGTAATGGTGGATTTATTCTTTTACCTTATTTTGATTTTAGGCATGATTATGAGTTAGAATTTCGAGGACGAAATTATTTTAAGGTGGGTAGATTTGTAGCTCCCCTTCCCGAAAATTTTGAATTATTTTATCATCATTATTATTATTATTATTATCATTATTATTATTTAGTGAGGTTATTATTATTATAATAATAATTTATACTATTTTGTCAATTTGATATTAGTTGGTGAATATGTACTTGAGGTTATACAAATATTATATGTACGTGCATGTATATATATATATATATATATATACAAGTGTATATAAATATATGCGGGTTAATATACAAATAAATATTAAATATATGTGAATGATCGGGTAATTAGAAATATACCTATATAAATGGGTAAATATATATAAATAATACAATATGTGTGTATGTAGGTATAGAGGTACATAAATATATAGGTGTAGGAGTATATAGGTAAATATATATGTGTATATATAAATATTAATTGATTATATGTGTGCATATACATATATAAGTATAGTTATTATTATAGAATAATAAGAATAAAGAAAACCAAGGAAGAGTAATAGTTATTAAACCCATCTCAGCTTCCAGCCGAGCGGACCACCCCCGAACTCTCCAAAACTCAGCCCAAACAAACCCAACACTCCAACACCCCCAGCCCGGCCCCATGGGCCAGGAACTAAACCCACACAGGAAGTTTCCCCCCCACGCTTAGGAACCCACACCCGAGCCTGTGTAAATACACAGAGTAAAACTATATAAATATATCCCGATCAAACGAGAACTAACGCAAACCCGCACGCCGACAAACCCTAACCCCGCTCCAACCCGTGTGACACCACCCCAGGCCGCGTGCCACCCCACGTGGCCGTCGGCCGGCGACGGAGCATCCGGAGAACTCCACGCGCGCACACCAGCGCGAAGAACCACGACGGCAGCAGCAACGCTGCGCGGGAACCAACTTCGGAGTAACTTCCCGTCGCGCTCGGTCGACCAATAGTCGAGCCGTTTTTGCAGGTTTTCGACAACCTATACGACTGTAACTCCCATCAATTGGTTCGATTTTAGATGACCTCTATTGCCCAGAAAATCGAACCGAAGTTCGAGAAAAACTGTCCCGAAACAGGACAGGATTCAATCCCAGATACCCAACTTGGAAGGCGATTTCTCGCCAAACCAGAAACCAATTCGAAAATCTATTTGAAGGAAATTGTTGACAACCTATAGGACAGAAAAAACCCTTCTTTTGCTTTTAATTAATTCATTGTATTTGTCTAATAAAGGCTGTTTAAAGTTTGCTAAAAATCTGTTTCAAAAACTTAAAAATCGCTCCACACGACGTGCGTCACGCCAATCCGGACGACGTGGTCGCGAAACGAAAGCATCGAAAGCTGCGTAACGGCTTCGTGGTCGTGTGGGCTTTGACGGAATTCAAATTGGTCGCGTGTGCGCGACGAATTTGATGCGTATCCGTCGAAATTTACCGTATCGTGTACGTTGCAAATTCTCCAATTACTTTGTGCACGCTCGTCAGATCGAGATGAAACTTGTGCCAATGGGACCGTATCATTTTTCTAGTCCCGTATGCCAAGTTTGGTCCGATTCTGAGACCGTTGATAAAATCGTCGTTTTGCGGGCCCCACGGTCCCACTCAACGGACGATTTTGTGCACGGCCCGCCGGAATCCAACTTTGGACATACGGTTGGGTTCGTATCGGAAAACTGGATCCGTAGAAATATAGTTTGACGACTTTAGAGACCGTTGACCCTGGCACGCTTTTCGGTGCAAAGCGGGTCCAACGGCGGACATCGTTTTTGTCCGAAATTACCGTTTTGCCCCTGTGTCCAGAATTGGACGTAAGGACAGGCAATCCTAGCTAATTGGACTATTCTGAGATCATTGGTATTATTTATTTCAGCTTCCGGGGACTGTTGTACGGGTTTTTGACTATAGTGGCACATTGAGTAGTTCAGATTGTCGGTTTCACCAGCAAAGGACCACAGGCGAGTACAGTTTATTGTCTGCATTTCGATATTGATTTTTACTATATTTCATTGATTAGTCATTAGTTATGTGATTTTTATACTCTATTATAAATTGTTGAGTCGGGAATGAGAAGTACCAAAGATGTGTGATCCGACCGTAGACATTGTTTATTTTCTGCCGTAGACCTCGTAGACATTGTTTATTTTCTGCAAGTAGACCTCGTAGACATTGTTTATTTTCATGCAGTAGACCTCGTAGACATTATTTATTTTCTGCAAGTAGACCTCGTAGACATTGTTTATTTTCTGCAGTAGACCTCGTAGACATTGTTTATTTTCTGCAAGTAGACCTCGTAGACATTGTTTATTTTCATGCAGTAGACCTCGTAGACATTGTTTATTTTTTGCAAGTAGACCTCGTAAAGTAGACCTCGTAAAGTAGACCTCGTAGACCGTGCGGTGTAGTACCCCAGACCGATCACATGTCAAAGGTGCTTCTAATGGTGAAAAGTATATTGGTCTATTTATTACTATTGATTTTTCTTACGGCTTTACTGTTATTTTCAAAACTCATGATTGATGCCTAACCTTTGTTTTATAGTCATTTTCTTTATTGAAATTGTATTCAGTGAATTATGCTCGTTCCATTCCTGACTGGAAACCAATATTTTCAGGTTAGCCGTGGATTCACTTAGCTTGGGGAGTGACGGGAACACTTGCAGACAAAAGCCTAGAGACTATTAGATAGTTGAGTTGTAGTCATTCATTTATTTGTACAAGTTTATATTTTCTACAAATGTAAAACTTGTGATCATTGTAAGTTAAATTAATTATGTGAATGAGCATTATTTGTGATTTTGATCTTCATGGCCGTGACAGCGTTCTACCGCCGACACTGCGGCGTAGGCTGGCTTGGACACGTCTCGTATCCGTTTAAAAAAAAACGGGTGCGGGTCGTGACAATAAATACTAGAATATAGTGACATGCAACTATAAGTTTAGCTAATAGGTTAAGAAAACTAATAGTCTTGTTTTTAGGCTAAAACCCCAGTATAGGCCAGTCCATAGGACTGAACTTTCAGCCCAGTCATAGACCAGCTTCCATCACAGGTTTATGCATAACAATTCCTAACCAAGATTTAGTCAATCAGCCTAGTAATGTTAAACCATCTACTGGACACTTCCCTATCAAGTTCAGTTAGGAACATGGCTATGAATTAACCTTAAATATATTGCTAAATGGTATCAGTCAACTCATAGTCTTAGGTCAGGCAGGACTGGTACACAGTCCAGTCCCAACACTTTTGCTAGGGGACTGACATACCATAGTTCAGTCCTATACCTTGTCCAATGGTTTTCAAAATCAGTCCCAAATAAATCAACTTGAAATATGGACTGATATCCCATTCTAGAGAACAGTCATACCCAAATACTGCATTCCTATTAGGCAACCAAAACTGAATTCTAGCTATGGAAGATAGGAGAACTTAACACATGCATCTCAGGCAATATTGCAAGTTCAACTGTGTAACTAAACATATCAGTCCTTGACTTAAAGGAAAACAAGCCAACATCTCAGGACTTACCAGCTGACTATAATACTAGACTTTCAGGTTTGGACATCAATTTAGCTTGAACATTTAGAATTCAGTCTCTATCAAAACAGGGGAAATAGTTCAGTCCTAACCAAGTCATCATCAAGACTGATACCTTGACCAGTCTTTACTATTTCTAGTTCCCTGATCAGTGAACTTCCCTCTTGCACCATTGTTAAACACCCTAACTGAAAGGCTCTGTCCTATAATAATTTAGTTAATCATTCAACAGGCTTCAATTCGACTGAAACATAAGTTCTATCATTAACGACCACTATTCTTAATACCCCTCTCTCTTAACTGCTACCCTTAGCTTCCAAATGAGGAAAAACACTCTAGGTCAAAAGATATGGAGTAACCTATCACAAGAAGCATGTAAAATAGCATTGCTAAACTAGTCAAGGAATTTCCCTATAGTCCTAGTATCAATGCCAACCCTTAGTTCGATAATTTCCCAGGTTCAACAATTCCCAAATACTGCAATTGTAAACACTGAACGAAATACTGCATATGTAGTTCAGATTCACTAATAACTAAGCATTGTATATGCAACTCCAGATTTCTCAATATCTGAACAAGGATTTGGCATATGAGCCTTAGGTTCACAAAAAAAAGAGTAATTTAGTTTGGAACAAACTGAGCTGTTTCCTGTCCTCATGCAATCAACATCAGTCCTCATATGAAATCAAATGTCAGTCCTCATATGAAATCGAGTGTCAGTCCATATATGGAATCACATATCAGTTTCATATCAAATCCATATACAATCTGTGTACCAGTCCTATATATCCCAACTACCAGTCCAAGTAATTCCTAAATATCAGTCCTATATGCCCATAACAGTTCAATATTCAATGAATATACCAGTCATGAATCCCAGTTAAGTATAAGGACAAGACCAAAATAATTGCCTCTCATTACCAGTCTCAAATCTGGGCTAACTTAAATTGAATTTATATTGAAAATTACTCCAAGGCATCAACTCATAATTACTTGACATAAAGTCGAGTTACAACTCCTACTGCTACTGGGATAACAAACTTAAACTAAGATACTTCAATCCATGTACTGTTATGTAAACTATTATGATTTGCATCCTTGTGTAATCGAATAATTACCTGAGTCAATAGCTCCTTATTTCTGTGAATTGGTACGAGCTACTCTCCACCACACGACCCAGTTTCTTTGCAGCAAATGATCGAACACTTAACCATGAAAATCACAACTATATCAATTGGTTATAAAACATAAATCGACCTATAATCTTGTAATGATTCGAATATCTAAATTCACTAAGAAATCGATCGATCGATTACTTCGATTGATCCAAAATGATGAGGAGGAATTGGTTGAATCAATTACTGGTTTACCAAGTCCCAGATCTGATCGAACATGGGAAATTGATAGGATGAAATCGATCAGAGTAAAATAGAATGTGATATGCTCTGTCTTACCAAAAGTTCATCGATGAGGATGAAGGAATCGATGATTTCATCAAGCACGACGAAGAGCTCTGGATCCAACGTTCAGTCGTCGAGGAGGATGCTCTTGTTCCCTGCGTATGGATATTTGAGGGCTCTATTGCTTCGTTACTCCTTCTCTTCATGATTGATCCTTCGATTTGGAATTTAGTCTCAGGAAAAAGAATGGAGAGAACAATTTGGGAGAGGAGAGCAAGGAATGAAAGTGTTGCCATGATCGATTCTTATAGGCCGTTAGCCAGTGTAAGAAAGAAGCAACTAAATGGCGGAAGAAATTTCTCCTCCTCCTTCTGACAATTCGGTTAGAGGAGAGAGAAAGGGATGGCAAATTTGAATTTCCAAAAGGAATGGCAAGGCTCAGTTAATCGAATGGCCAATCTGATAGTTGAAAGAACTTATGGAAATTTTTTTAACCAATGATTTAGCTTTGGGCTAAGAATAAATAGGTTAACTGAATGGAAAGGCTTTAGGCTTTAAGAAAAATGACTAAGTAAAGAATTAAGTAGCTAATTGGATTTAAGCCCATTGGGCTGAAAATACAAGAAGAAACCATATGCAATTAATACCTTTCTTAATTATTTAAGTAACAAACAATTTCTAACTTATTAAATCAATATATAAAACTTTATATATCTATTATTATTATTATTTTTACACATCAGGAAGGTGGAGTTACAACCATTTAAATATAATAAATAATAATAAAATATTTTAAATTTTTTGGGAAGGGGAGCTACAGAGAGAGTTCAGAGAAAGAGAGGGGAGAAAGAAAAACCAAAGGAAACTTAGATCGAGAGAGAGATGAGGAGAACGAGGAGTCAGAGGCTCACCTGTAGTCGTCGTGCGCGTGCGGGAAGATTGCGCCGGTGGCGCAGTGAGGTGGTCGACTCACTGGGACCACCGGTGACCGACGCACAAGAGGGGCGGCACGTAGGCTCACCGAGGTCTCCGGCAGCCTGGGAGACGCGGCTCACCGTGAGGCGCGGTGCCCCAGCTGAACGTGGCGGTAGCACGAGAACGGAGGAGTCGTTCACGAGGAGATCCTCTCTGTGGCTCGAGGCTGGCGAAGTCTCCGGTGGAGTGGCCTCGTCGACTACGGGCGGGTTGTAGGCGGCTGTCCTGCCAGAGCTGGCTACGTTTGGCACTGGACAGCCACAGAGAAGAGGCTCGGGGAAGGTGAAGAGGCGAGTCGGACTCGGAGATGGCCAAAAGTAGAACGATATGCACTGGGCGGAGATGCCAGCCGGTCGGGGTGGACGGTACAACGCCGGAAGGTCTGCCAGTGCTGGCACTGCCGTTCGTCAGGGCGACGACCACTGGTGTTGCACGGAGGTGGGCGGACCGCGCTCGACGCGGCCAAGGGCACAGACGCACGTACTGGGTGAGTGGGCGGACGACGCAATAGTGGAACCGTGGAGGGTTTCTTGGCCGAAGTGGGGACTGACGCGACCACGAGTAGTAGTGGTGGTGAGTTGGCTTCTGCCGACGCGGCTCACCGGAGGAATAGTATGGCACGGGATGCTCGACCAGTGAAGTCGAGGGCGACGCCGGCTCTGGGCGGCGAATGTGCGGGGAACTCGACGTCGGTGCGACGGAGGCGAGAAGCTCGGGGCCGGCATCAGCGGACACGAAGAGGCGGTCAGACTGGGGCACGGGGCTCGACGACACTGGAGTGCGGGGACGGCGCCGACAACCGTCCGATCGAAACTCGGCACGGAAGCATCCGATCGACGCCGGTTGCTGCGTGGGGCTCGACTGGAGGAAGTCGCGGATGGTGGGTTGGGTATTTCCTTGTTCTCTTCTGCTCCTATTCTTTCTGGTTTAATTGTTAGGTATCGAACACAGGGAAGTTGTCGTGTCCGACACAAAAAAGATGTATGTTAAAAGTATTGTGGTCACGGACACCTCGACACATGAATCTTTGTGTATTCTGTTGTGCTTTGGTGCCTGGCAATGACGGAGTAGTGGTTGTTCCGGACGGGCGGCTGGTATTGTCGACGGTGGTGGCAACGATGGTTGTAGTGGCGATGGTGGAATGGCCAGGGTTGGCCTGGGGCTTGATCGGGAGTGGTGGTAGATGACAGGGAGGGTGATGCTGGCGTGGTGTTGGCGTTGGTGTTAAGAGATGTTTTGGAGAAAATCCTAGGGAAAGTTTTATATACACCAAGCCTCTGATATCCGTTCCCATGGAAAATATTTGGACGAGATTATAAAAAGATTTCGGCATGATCCTTCCTATATTTTAAAATTACTCAAACTTTAATCCAATAAATCTTTAAAACTAGATTAGTCAAATCCTAAGTCAATATGTAGTCATCATAAGTATTTAAACTAATATTCAATTTTGTTAAAATAATTTAGAGCATATTCGTATAGACCCAAATCTGAATTCAAATAAATATGAGACAAAACTCGTAGTTTGATAAGGAGTACAATTCCTAGTAAATAAAACCTTCTCTTTAGTTGAAACCAAATAAACATTTAACTACAAATCAATCCAACCATAATCCATTAATGATAATAATAACATTTATTTAAATCGTCATTTAACATTATCAAAATGATTTAAATCGTATGAATTTAAATCCAAGTCGAATAAGTGATCAACATAATAATTTTGAAATAATATTTATTGATATCACATAATTTAAATCATATAATTCAGATCAAATCAAATAACTGATTACTATTACATTTCAAAATAAGATTTGGAAGCATATTTTCATTAGTCAAAAATCATATTAGAAATGTTTTAATAAATATTTTTAGTGAATAAAGATAATTTATGATAACCAAAAACGTTTCCCAAAATAAATATTTGAAAGCCCAATAATTACTACAGAATATTTTTGTAATGCTAATAAGAAATAAATATTTCTACGAAGAGTGAATGGTAATCGTAATCATCAATTTAATTAGTTTTGGAAGCACAAAATAATGGCAATTATCTTATACTAAATTTTAAGGAAAAATTTATTTTAAATCACGCGAAGCAAAATAAACTAAATTTAGGAAATTACTTTCAACATAATATTTGAAAATACACTGTCAAATCCTTTTATCTATAAAATATTTATCATTCTAAAATCCATCTTCGAAATTAAATCATTTGGAAGTCAAAAATAATGATCAAAACATCTTTTATAATTTCAAGACTAAAATATGAAAATTATTAAAATAATTTAGTACCTTTAAACCATGATTTTTAAACGGTTTTGGAAAGCCGACAAACAGCAAAATATCTTTTAGAAAATCTCAACGAATATCACTTTTAAAATAAAAAAATTAATTTTGAAATTTTGGGAAGAAGAGTTACAAATATACCCACCTTAGAAATAAATTCGTCCTCGAATTTAAGGACTACTAGGATAGACGAACCTGGTTGATCGCGAAAAAGATAGTAATAATTATTTTGAAGAGAAATTTGGGTCGGGAAAAAGAAGGGAACAGTCTTTATTATGAACGTTGAATCGTTGGGTAAAAAAATAGAATTAAGTAAGTAGATATGGCTTGGGGTTGGGGCCTTAGGCTATATTCTTGGATCCTAAATGCTAAAAATGTTCAAAAAATTTCTCAAAATTCAACCCAAAAACTAACAATGGCTTCAAGGATAATTCACCAATCGAAGACTCTATGCACCTTAGAAAATTTCTTCCTTAAAATTTGAAGGGCACAATTAGTCATGATTACGAATATAATAAAAAATGGTATGACCAATGATCAAGAGTTAGATCGTGAATAGAAAAGGTACCACGAGTCATGATTAAAGTATAGTCGAAAGGGTCTAGTTATCGTGGTCGAGGATATAATCAAAATGGGATTAGTTAAACAAGGAGGAGTCGTTAGGCACGACTAACTACTGTTGGAATTATATAGGCCTGGTCAAGGATCAAAATTTAGATAAAGTCCAAGCATGGTTAAAGCCATTTAGGTACAACTAAGATGCATGCAAGTCATCCAAGCATGATCAAAATTTAAAAGTTAGTACGAGCATGAACAAAATCACAATAGTCATGATCACGGTAGAATAAAATAAAACTTAGTTAAAATGTAGGCACGATTAAGATTTAGTCATGAACAAAAATTGATCAAGATCAATCAAAATTGAAATCATTGTGGTACGAACAAATAGTTAAGCAAAATTATTTAGACACGATTATAGAATCGAATTCTAGGATAACATGCGAACTAGCACGATTAAAAAATTAAATTTAATAGTCTAGTCGTGATCTAAAGGTCGTTAAGGATGTTCCAAATTGAAACCGTTCTAATACGATCGATTGGGTAAGCATGATCATAGAATCATAATCTAGGGGTGATTATGAAACTAGTGGAAGAAAATCAAATTAGCTTTAAAAGATAATGATTCAAAAATAGAAAGATATGAAGGAAAAGAACAATCAGTTTATTGAGAAGTTGGTAACTTGGAATAATGCACAAATCAATTTAGAAGCTTTATAGTCGTATGCCAATAAAAGATGTAGCATGCATGGTATTCGAATATTGTAAACATATCTGAAGTCATTTTATCGAGAATTTATGTCTCGCCAGTGTACAGTTAGCTGCAATAAACTCCTGGTTCCATGACTCAAATGAGAATACGGTAATGAATACCCTATCAACTCTATCCAATCTTGACATAATAATTCAAGGATGAAAAATAAGGCAACTAAGCTATAGCTTTAATGACATTTGATAACTCACGCTTACTTGAAATTATTTCAACTTGGGGAACATGCCACGCCAGTGCGCTGCTGGCTGCAGTGAACCCGTAGTCTCGATAATTCAATAAGTGGCGACAGTGCGTTGCTGTCTTGCCATCGCAAGTCAACGAACATTCTTTTAACTATACTTTATGAAATTTCAAAGGAGGTTCTAAAATTTTGAACAAGTTCCATGAGGGTGTAAGTATCTGTCCTTCAAGTATGAATATCAAGTCTTGAAAATAAAATGATTAGTTAGGAAGGATAACTCTTGAATCCAAAAACTTAACTTGAGATTAATGTATAGACAATTGAGTGAGAAATTATTTAAAAAGATATAATCCCTTGGGTCCAAGGAAAACATAAGTGATACAAACCCATGATATGGCGATGTTTAGAGAAGACATAAGATAAAGTTTGTACAGATGATCAAGATCAGGAAGAAATGGGCAAAAGGTAAAAGAAATATAAATTTTAATCTCTATTTCTCTAATATTCAAGATCGAGAGAAATCTGTATAAAATACTATGTCTACTTATTATGAATATATTTATGCACATGTATAGTCTAAATAAATCATGAAATATCATTTTAAAGGAAGGTTATCCTATTCCCAAGTAAAATACAAATTTTAATAGCAATAACACATCTATTATATTCAATATACAATTTATAGAAATTATTCACAAGACCAGAATGGACTACCAATATGTATACACATCCATATGTCTATATGGACGTCGTTGGTCGTACTATATGACTACCAGGACTTGGGTTGGTTTCGGGCTAGTTTGGAACAACCGGGCTTTCTAAAAGTCGTATTATTATTAAATAACTAATTAAATTATTTATAGGGATCAAGTCACAACTTTGCCTGGTTTTCCTAGTTCAGACACTCTTATGGCTCGGTCTTTCCTACCATAGCTAATATACTGGTCAAAGCATGCCACTGCACTATTCGTGCCATCACTCCTAGTCATTTGGCACTCAAAAATTTAACCATGACTAAGGCATCCTTAAATATTTATAAAATTCCAAAAATTATAGTTTAATTCAAAAAAAAAAAAAAAATTTCAAAATTTCGGGAAGAGGGTTAGGGAGAAAACAAAAGGAAGCTTTCCTATATATAGGAGATGGGAAGCCCTGAATAGGAAGGATCAAATTTATGAAACAAATCCTCCCATGAATTAAATTGGGTTTGATCCAACCTTATTCCTAATCAATAACAAAATATTATCATATATTATTAACTAGTCTTTAAAATAGATTCAATTATCAAAATATTGTTAAGAGTAATTTAAATATTTATAGGTGTACATTTATCATAAATACAATATCTTCAAAAATAATATAGCAATAATTTAAATCTAAACATAAAACTTGATAATAATTAATTAATCCTAGAAAAAATTCTCTTCTAAAATTTGGCAATCTCCTTTCTTTATAAAATAGAAATAGAAATGGAAGTTATTCTTTGACTAGAAAATACTTAAAACTGAAACAACATAAGTAGAAAATCTTCAAAAAGTCGAAAAATAGACTTCAAATTTATCCACCTTAGGTTATACCATCGTATTAAATTATAATAGTACCTCCTTATACAAAATTCATCTAATAGAGTTTAGAATTCCATGAGACCTATGTAGCAATCTTAACTACCCAATCGGTCAAATTAAAATAGGGACTCCTACTCCTGACCATTCTCTTAAATTTAACATACTCTTAGTTGTGAATGAGCATTTTCTAGTCGCAGGCTCACAGTAGTACGAATAATATGGTACTACCACGAATTTGCACAATTTACAAAAACTGACCTGCATGGACCACCACAAAAACTTGTCACGACCTGCACCCGTTTTTTCGGATATGAGACGTGTCCAAGCCAGCCTACGCCACAGAGTCGGCGGTAGAACACTGTCACGGCCATGATGCTCAAAATTACAAAATAATAACTTTATTGCTCATTCACATTTCTAATTTATTACAACGTTTATAACATTTATAATTAAAGAAAAATACAAAGTTCTCACGATTTAATTAAAATAATACAACTGCTATCTATTTCTAGGTTTCTGTCTACAAGTACACCCGTATCTTCCAAATCTAAGTGAAGCCACGGCTAACCTGAAAAATGTTAGTTTTCAGTCAGGAATGGAACAAGCACACAAACCGACGACGAATCGAAAACACAATAGAATTCACAAGACATGAAAATAACATATGAGAGATAAAAACTAGAAGGTAACTGATGACATGGTAATTGGTGAAAAAGACAAGGAAAAAACAAATAAAATACAACTACCGATGTGATTTAAAATATTTGTTTCGACAGATGAACGGCCAGGGGATAAATCCGGCACCCTGCACGTGTCGTGTGTAGCTGCTATTCTCTACGAAAGACACGGAAGATAGTTCTGGGTAGTCCACATGTCTTCTAAGATATTTTCTCTCTCGACTACTCCGTGTGACAAGCGTGTCAACAAGCAGCAAGATATATGTATAAACATGAATTGTATAGACTACTATGAATCGAAAAGCAATCAGAAAGTATACTTGCCTGAGGTCCTTTGCTGGTGAAACCGACAATTCCAAGGGGTCCAGTATAGCCCGATTGTCTAGGGTTGATAAGGAAGTATGAATACAATTATCTATGATCAATGATAATCTAACGATCTAAGAGATTTTCTATAAATATTTAATACGTATATGCTTTAGAAAATATTTATAGCATATTTAATATTAGCCCTTTTTAAGAAAACATTTATTTATGAATATAAGTCCTTATTAGTAATTTTTAGAAAGTAAGTAAAAACCCACAAATAAGCCTATTAACTACTTAAAAATAGTTTAAGCTCGTAAAAAATCTACCCAGCCAAACAACCAAGGGTTACACAACGATTGCAGCTCCCATATTGTAATAGTCCAAATATCTTATTAGGGTTCATATAATGGAAATAATGTATTATTTATATATATATATATATTTATATTGAAAATTAATACAGTTATTCTACTAAAAATATTTATGTATAATTACTTGAGATGTTACTATTTGAAAATATATATACTGCTATTCATTCTAAACCAAAACCTTTCCAGCCCAAATAAAATTAAAACTAACACTCCCACTACTGTTCTCTTTAAAAAATAAATGAACTAATATTTAACTAATCTCCATATGCTGATAATATCAACCACACTACAACAACTAAGTTTACATGGAAGAAAGTGACAGGGAGAGAGAGAGAGTTCAGAGAAAGAGAGGGGAGAAAGAAAAAGCAAAGAAAACTTAGATCGAAAGCGAGATGAGGAGAACGAGGAGTCAGAGGCTCACCTGTAGTCGTCATGTGCGTGCGGGAAGATTGTGCCGACGGCGCGGTGAGGTGGTCGACTCACTGGGACCACCGGTGACCGGTGCACAAGAGGGGCAGCGCGGGGGCTCGTCAAGGTCTCCGGCAGTCTGGGAGATACGGCTCACAGTGTGGCACGGTGCCCCAGCTGAACGTGGCGAATGCCCGAAAACGTTGGAGTCGCTCACGAGGAGATCCTCTCCGAGGCTCGAGGCTGGCAAAGTCTCCGGTGGAGTGGCCTCGTCGATGGCGGGCGGGTTGCAGGCGGCTGCCCTGCCAGAGCTGGGCACGCACGGCACTGGACAGCCACAGAGGAGAGGCTCGGGGAGGGTGGAGAGGTGAGTCGGACTCGGAGATGACCGGAAACGGAACGACATGCACTGGACGGAGATGTCAGCCGGTAGGGGTGGACGGCACAACGATGGAAGGTCTGCCAGTACAGGCACTGCCGTTCATCGGGGCGGCGACCACTGGTCTTGCACGGAGGTGGGCGCACCGTGCTCGACGCGGCCAAGGGCGCAGACGCACGCGCTGGGTAAGCGGGCGAACGACGCAACGGTGGAACCGTAGAGGGTTTCCTGGCCGAGGTGGGGACTGACGCCGCCACGAGTAGTATTGGTGAGTTGGCTTCTGCCAACGTGGCTCACCGGAGGAATAGTATGGTGCGGGATGGTCGGCCAGTGAAGTCGAAGGCGACGCTGGCTCTGCACGGCGGATGTACGGGGAACTCGATGTCGGTGCGACGGAAGGGGAAGCTCGGGGCCGGCGTCAGCGGACACGAAGAGGCGGTCAGATTGGGGCACGGGGCTCGGCAGCACCGGTGTGCGGGGACGGCGCCGACAATCGTCCGATCGAAACTCGGTACGAAAGCATCCGGTCGACGCCGGTTGTGGCGTAGGGCTCGGCTGGAGGAAGTCGCGGATGGTGGGTTGGGTATTTTCTTGTTCTTTTCTGCTCCTATTCTTTCTGGTTTAATTGTTGGGTATCGGACACAGGGAAGTTGTCGTGTCCGACACAGAAAAGATGTATGTTAAAAGTATTATGGTCACGGACACCTCGACACATGAATCTTTGTGTGTTCTGTTGTGCTTTGGTGCCTGGCAATGATGGAGTGGTGGTTGTTCCGGACGGGCGGCCGGTATTGTCGACGGTGGTGGCAACGATGGTTGTAGTGGCGATGGTGGAACGGCCAGGGTTGGCCTGGGGCTTGATCGGGAGTGGTGGTAGATGACAGGGAGGGTGATGCTGGCGTGGTGTTGGCGTTGGTGTCAGGAGATGTTTTGGAGAAAATCCTAGAGAAAGTTTTATATACAACAAGCCTCTACTATCCGTTCCCATGGTAAATATTTGGACGAGATTATAAAGAGATTTCGGCATGATCCTTCCTATATTTTAAAATTACTCAAACTTTAATCCAATAAATCTTTAAAACTAGATTAGTCAAATCCTAAGTCAATATGTAGTCATCATAAGTATTTAAACTAATATTCAATTTTGTTAAAATAATTTAGAGCATATTCGTATAGACCCAAATCTGAATTCAAATAAATAGGAGACAAAACTCGTAGTTTGATAAGGAGTACAATTCCTAGTAGATAAAACCTTCTCTTTAGTTTAAACCAAATAATCATTTTACTACAAATCAATCCAATCAAATTCTATTAATGATAATAATAACATTTATTTAAATCGTCATTTAACATTATCAAAATGATTTAAATCGTACGAATTTAAATCCAAGTCGAATAAGCGATCAACATAATAATTTTGAAATAATATTTATTGATATCACATAATTTAAATCATATAATTCAGATTAAATCAAATAACTGATTACTATAACAATTCAAAATAATATTTGGAAGCATATTTTCATTAGTCAAAAATCATATTAGAAATGTTTTAATAAATCTTTTTAGTGAATAAAGATAATTTATGATAACCAAAACCGTTTCCCAAAATAAATATTTGAAACCCAATAATTACTACAGAATATTTTTGTAATGCTAATAAGAAATAAATATTTCTACGAAGAGTGAATGGTAATCGTAATCATCAATTTAATTAGTTTTGGAAGCACAAAATAATGGCAATTATCTTATACTAAATTTTAAGGAAAAATTTATTTTAAATCACGCGAAGCAAAATAAACTAAATTTAGGAAATTACTTTCATCATAATATTTGAAAATACATTGTCAAATCCTTTTGTCTATAAATATTTACCATTCTAAAATCCATCTTCGAAATTAAATCATTTGGAAGTCAAAAATAATGATCAAAACATCTTTTATAATTTCAAGACTAAAATACAAAAATTATTAAAATAAATTAGTACCTTTAAACCATCATTTTTAAACGGTTTTGGAAAGCCGACAAACAAGAAAATATCTTTTAGTAAATCTCAACGAACATCACTTTTAAAATAAAAAATTAATTTTGAAATTTTGAGAAGAGGAGTTACATAAGTTCAGACTCCATGCAGCCGCACACCTCGAAATGCCAAGGAATTCCATGCCTCAGCGCGTCCAAGCAAGCTCCGCCTCGATGAGCATGTACCTGTAACCTGTACTTGCAAACTGAGTGGCTGTCAGTACACAACCATACTGGTGGAGTGAGCTCCTTGCCTACCTATACGAAACCAACACGTTCATTTACTTTGTGCAATATATTCCTTTTATGATTGTCTTTCTATTCTTGCCTTAGGATCGATTATAGGACATAGGATCTTGGCCTATTGTGTCTCTAGACCATCACCGTGCCTCGTACTGATAATTTACTTATCAATGTGCCTCTAGACCATTTTCGTGCTTGCAACATCAAATATCATCTCGTACTTGCCCTTCCGACTCATACTTTGGGATGCAACATGTTTCGTGCCATCGACTTGGTCCGTGCTTCAAATATCGAGGTCATGCTTCACAATTCAACGTGACATGACCAAACTTTGCCTTACGGCCCTTCTTGACATAACTCGAGATGACTCAATCCTGACCTGTGGAACTTGTGTTGATGACTCAAACACGATGCCACATTCGTGTCGAAGTACGTATCATTGCTATAGCCAAATATTAGGCTCTATAATGGTGTTGCAACCATGCATACCTTTTAAACTCAATTCATGTCGTGCTTGTGCTTTTTTTATTCGACCGATACCATGTATACGGATTGCCACTTAGCACACTGACTTATCTATATAAAAGATTACTAGCAACCTCAAGCTATCTTGGACTATAGCTGGGTTAGACGTCGACCCTTTTGCGTACGGGTAGTGAGCCCTATACAAAAGTTCTTGAATCACCCGCGCTGATTTATTGCTGGCACACGTCGATTCATGGCTGGCGCTTGCTATAACTCGTTCCTCCCGAGCCGATTCATTGCTGGCAACCGTTCGAGAAACTACACCTTGTGCAAAAGTTGTCTATGACCATGCAATGGTGCCTACCTAACTCACCATATAACTCAAACCATTTTCTTCTTTAATCATTACCATGCTTTCCATACTTCCTTAGAGACTCCCAAGCTACGGCACCGATCTTGGTGACAAATGGAGAACTTTCCATTCTTTGAAACCCAGGGAACGACTATTGGATAGCCTTCCAACTTAACTTGAACAAAATGTGTTTCATAGACCGTGGCATACTTATCCTTGAATCAACTGCAGCTCGTACCTTAAACCAACTTGCGTTCTATGTGACACTACCAACCAAGTCATACTTTATATGATGAGCCTTAAGATCGTAGGACTATGTGACTTCAACAACCGCAGAAAACATGGTACATTGCTTGTTATGACTTTGATAGCCCAGCAAAACTCTTGCCTAACTCAATCATGCAATAACTTAATCCGTTGGACGAGCAAAGGATATGCCAAACCTTGCATCGTAGAAGAGTGCATTGAGACGTGTGAGACACTTTTGCTATGCCAAACATTGGACGATGGGACCGTGCATGCTTTATCAAGCATTTATACGTGCGATGCCTATGACTTAGGCTAATTTCATAGCTTTGTGGAAACTTAGACCAACTTTTCTTCTCCCAAGCCACGGAATGAAGGACCGAGTGTCATTTTGAAAGCATGTCATGCAACACTTCTAAGCCGACCTTGGGACCTTTCTATATTATAACTCAATCTGACCCAACTTGAAATTATTCCCTTAGGTATGTGTATTTGTCTCTTTTATTATCAAGCCTATTTGTGCAGTTGAAAACTTTCGTTTTATTAGTGTGAATGCCTAGCTGAGGCAAGTTTACTGAAGCTACCCACTTGAGAGAGGAGTTGCCTCGACCAAGCAGGCTGTCGCATGGCTAAGTCCGAACATCCTTGGCATTTTGATTCCTTCGATTGAACTTAGAGGAATGGGACATTATATTATACACCACTCAGAAAAAGTTTCATCCTCGAAACTTACTGAGTACACTTATCGACTTACAACTTGATTCAATATCCAATAGTTCTCGCACGCATGGTCAATTTAGTTCTAGGGTAAACTACCCTGATCAATCAACATTCAAGTTCATTTCGAATCCAACGATCGCACTACCATCAATATTTTCTTAGAAACACACAATCACAAAAGTCTCGATACCCTTTCGTTCCTTTAATCTCACTTGAATTCAACGTATCACTTAGTTGGATCGTGTATATATTTGGAGCGTCCCTAAAATACATATATTTCAACCAAGTCTCATGATAGAGAATCTATCATTTTCACTTGAGTCGGATCGTGCACATATTCAGGCTTTCCTGAAATATATGCATTTCAGCTAAGTTGGGGTTTCCATATTCTTAAATCAGTCAATCCTCCAGTATCTCATTCTACCAATCCTCGAGATCAATCGTACCGATGCTAACTCTCGAAACATGGACGTCTTGCCTAACTGCTAGGCCATCTTTCTAGGCTAAAGTCATCCGTCAGTATTGGAATCATAGTTCCCAAACGATAATATCAACACTGACCCCAATCCTAAGGTCAAACCAAAGTTAATAATACGAGATTTTCTACCCAAGCTCGTATCATTCAGGTTTCTAAGCTTCGAGCATAGATTTCTCCTATTTGCATTTGCCGCATTCAGTCCAAGGGTCCGAGTTATTCAGCAAAGCCATCATACAGTAAATTTTGCTCAACCAAATCCTCTGCATATCATTATCGTACGTCCAAACTAGCAATTTGCATAGTCTATCTCTTCAAACATGGTTGATATAATCCACCTATCCATCATATCCAAGTCAATTACACCATGAGACGAATAGTCACTAAACCATAATTTTCATTCCATATTCCATAACTTATTTACCATAATTTATGTATTCAATTATGAGGTCGTCTAACATAGCAGTATGTTATGCCCCAATCTCACGCAAGTCTGATTATCCACGGTGGACATGAAATTACCTTGCTAACGCTCCCGCAGGATAATCATCCTTATCAGGGCGTAACTCTTACTTTTAAGTCTAGTCTAATTCATTCTCGATACGCAGATTGAATCTACTTAATACTCAAATTTACTTGATCGTCAATCACCAGTCCGACCAATCCTCGAATTCACATTTGCATCAAACCACAAGTTGAAACAATCCAAATTGCCAAGCCCTGATCTCCCGAGTTTGATCATTCCCGTTGGACATGAATTACCATGTCAGTGCTCACGCAAAATGATCGCCCCAAATCCGATGTGACGCATGTGCGAGGCTGGAGTTGCGCTCGTGCAAGACAAGATCGTCGACGTTATGGTTATCATCGAATAATCAAGAAACTTTTCTTTCATCCAAACATTCATTTCTATCAAAATCCCAAGCATATCATTCATCAAAACAATAACATTTTACACGATCGTCATTCTTTGAATTAGAGTACCCCCGAGTTATCGTACATCGATCTTTGATATGCCTCAATACCATCGATGATGAACATAACTTGACGATATTCATTTACAATAAATTTTGAGTCGTGCAACTGATGCTATCATCCGAATTAGATATACCATAATCTTCTCAATATTAAAGATCAAATTCGATCATTATCCCTCGAACTAGTTACATAATCAATTCGTTGAAACTCAAAATCATGTATATTCATCTGTCTATCTTAAAGTCATTGAGCGACATATTTCTCAAGTCGTATTGTTTTATGCTAACACAAGTCATCGAGCGATTTTATCCAAGTCCTTAGAGTCATTTTTGTAACATCAAATTCAGATTTTTTTTTCATGCACGCTATCTTCCCATCATGTTAACTTTTCGTATACGATTTATATTGATTTTCTCAATCGAGTCATCATGTGATACACCTTAACTTTTTCTCAATTCAATCTACCTACTCGATCATTTTGCATTTCATACGCGGCACAATCCTGCCGATGTGCATCGTCTTCTCGTTTGTTCAAATTATCTCATAATAGCCATCAAAAATCATAATTACTTGAAATACTATTTCTAAGGCTTTGTGTAATCGTCGCTTGCTGATAGTCTCATTGGCACCCCGCATCTTCAATCGATCGACATCCCTGAGGCTATCCCATACACCACTCAGGGATGAAGTCATTCAACAAATCCTCAAAACAAGTTTTGAGTATCGATTACTTGGAATCTCTGTTCGTACCATTCCTACATTTTTAAGCACATTCTATCAAATATCGCATCGACGATAATGTTGTCCGATGGCACCCCTATTCCACATTCTATGAATCGAGTCAAACTCATTCACGATCAAAAACGAATTGAATCCCGTACACTGTAACACCCAGTTTTCCAAATGAGGATAATTTTGAACTTTTGTAATTATAATTATTATTTATTTATATTTATATCATATTATGATTTTTGGTGATTTTTAATCATTTTAAAACTATTTAAAAACCATGCCTTGTGATTTTGATGTGTTGCTAGTGAAACCCTAGAGACTGTCTGACCTAGAGCCTAACCATGTGATTGGAATATTTATTTATCATTTTTAGCCTAGGGGTATTTTGGTTATTTTGACTTATTGGAGTTATTTGATTAATTATTGGATTGATGGTTGTTAATTTTGACTTTTGCTAGTTGAGATTTTAGAGACTAACCTAGATGTTGACTCTAGCTATGGTGACTTGAATAGCATGGTGGGACCCTTGTCTAACTTAAGTCAACCCAAGTTAAGTCATTTAGAATCAAGTTTGAAATAGGAGAAATAAAGACTAGGTTCAATGACTTGTGACTTATGATTTGATTTCTTTTACCATTTAAACTTGGCCCAAAGCACACTGTGAAATCCTAACCCTAATTTCAGCCACTATGGCCAGCCACATAGGGATCCCCCTATAAAGTCTCTCTTCCTTTGGTTCTTGCCTCTTTTGTATCATTGCAACTTTTTGAAAGTAAAGGTATTGTCATTCTTCCCCAATCCATAACTATTCCATTTTAATTTCTTTTTGACTCTAGTTTCTTGCATTAGAGTCCAATCCTACTCTATTTTCTGTTCATGGAGAGAAATCTCAGTTTTGGTACAATTTGGAGCTATTGGCTTGCAAGGAGAATCATTCTATTTGGGGCTTTTTCCTTGTCATTGACACACTATAGGTAAACCCTCTAAATTATGTTTTAGTTCTGATTTTTTTGCATAATAGCCTAGATCTAGGTGTCCCCTAGCTGTCCCTTAAGTTTGGTAGGAAATCGTGTCCATTTGGTGTTCGTATCGGACACGTGTCAATGTGTATGTACAAGTGTTTGTTGAAATGCCACTGTGGACTGTTTGTTCTTGTTTTCAAAACAAATTACAGATTAGGAAAACCCTATATATGGGGATTAATTTTATGTGACTGAGCACAATTTGGGGTCGTATTCGTGTCCAAAATGGACACGGACATGCAGCACTAGACCACCGTGCGCTGTCCTGCTGCTCGGAGTCGACACAGGACACGACACGGCACGAGACACCACAAAAATTTATGGAGACATACGAGCAATCACTGACATCTTGCACACTAAATTTAAGGCAATTTCGTCGAGTAGGTTGTGAGAAATCACATGCGCACGGGTTTTTTACTGTCACTGTACACAAGGTAAATCTCCACTGATATGCACGAACCACTCGGACACGTGACTTCGTGGACATATATCAGGCACCTAGACACCTACCCCTACACCTTGGCTACCTACTGACATGACCACAAGATACGTGGTTGGACACGATGTGTCATACAGGACTCGACACACGCGCACGGGATTGTGCCTATGCACAGTTCAGACACACATTGACACCTTAGGATTCGACACTGTTGGGGCATGTATTGGACACATTATGGACACATATGTCTAGACACACGTGGGTGACACATCTGCACACGAGATATGGGTTTTCATTGGGTTTTTGGTTTCGAATTGGGATTTTCATGTATCATTTTCAATGAAACTGACAGTTGATTGGTAAATGAGTTTTCTGAGAATTCAAAATGCAGTGCATGTACATAACCATATTGCAATGGGGTGAGTTTAACTGTGGTTAGTTTTAAACCAGTGAACTAAAACGGGTTTTGAAATTAGAAATGAAAATTGGGTTGCTGTTGATTGTTAATATTGTTAAAATCTGAGATTCAAGTGAAATGTAACCTGAGATTCCAAGATTACTGTTAACATGAGTTTACGTATGAATTTCCTGAGATTAATATTAATATATAAAATCTAAGTTGAATGATGGGTTGTATGTAGAGTTAATTGAGTTCACAGTTTTGGGTTTAAGGTGAAGTGGGGCTTTTCGATTTGAACTGAGTTGGTTTAGGATGAGGTATAGGTAGAGGGTTGTGTCCTTAGACTGTTAGATAGACTTAGGTGGCTGTTAGATTAGTTAGGATTCTGGAAGGACAGTTGGGGATAGGCTTTAGGATGTTTAGTAGACTGTTTGGGAGGCTTGGTTAGCCTATAGGCTTACCTATAGGTTATCTTGGCTTGAGTTGAGGTATAGACTGTAGGTCAGAGTAGTTAGGCAGTGTTTGGTTAGTCTGTTTTGCTTCAGGCTTAACTGTTAGTTGTGATAGGCTTTGGGGATATGCTGTAGGTAGTGTAGACTGTTGGTAGCAGTTCTCTGTTAGGCTTACTATCGGATTAGTTATAGTAGGAACTGCTATGTTATAATAAGGCCTAGAGTAGACTGGTTAATAGTGTTAGATATGTTAGGACTGTGGGTTGATTTGGTGGCTTAGTGTGTTGTAGTGGTTGTTAGTATTAGGACTGTTAGATAGGTTGTTAAGTTTAGGCCTTGGTAATAGTATATAGGTTTTCTTGATTAGTATGGGCTTTTAGTTTTAGTTAGCATTGTTAGCAAGACTTGGTTTAGAGGCAGTTGAGTATAACTTTGGATAAGGTAGTTGGCAGTATTGTTTCCTAGATTGGTTTAGGACTGTAGCGTAGACAGTTCAGGTATAGGTCTGTGAGTTAGGATTTTGTAATAGGACTATTTTAGACAGTGTTGGTATTAGCTTGAGGTTAGATAATAAGTTAGATAGTGAGTTAAAGGTTCTTGTTTTAGCTTGTGGTTGCATATTAAGGTTCATTTACCTATATGCTCCCTATAGTTGAGCTTGAGTAGTGTGGTTAGCCTATAGGGTATAGAGAGTGGGTTAGGCTTAGCTTGATGTAAGCCTCCTGATTTTTGGATTTTATTTTTTATTTATTTGTATTATTTTATATGAATATTTTAAAGTTAATGATGACTATGTTAGTAGTTTACCGTAGCTTTAATTTTTGAAGCACAACAAATATTATTTTCTCAAATCCAGTTCCATATTTGAATTCTAGACTCGTCCAACTTGAGTTTGATATATCATGTCCCATCCAATTTTGATTTTCAACATTCTTTTGACTTTGCGCAATTTCAGGCCAACTTAGGCCAATTTGAGCCATTGGCGTAATTTTAAGCCAACTTCCAATTTAATTTTTGGACTTGACATAGATCAAAACCGTATGACCCAATATATGGTTTTAATCCATTTTGAGTCAACAATGCACACGCCTAGGATGTACTATCTAATCGAGTTCTCATGTGCTACTTATTTGCAAATGGCACATGAGACTCATTAAATTGATTTTTGGGTCCAATTTGATTAGTAATGCTATTCGGACCCTAACCTAGTCAACCCTACTATTTAGAGCCTAACTAGGAGTAACAAAACCAAGTATACATATATTTAAGAGAATTTATAGGTTTATTTGCAGCCATATACAATATTTCTTTATATATTTGGTTGGGTCAAACATCTAACCAAAATAGGAAACCTATTAATAATAGTATGATTTGGAGAACCAAATCCTATCAAAATTAGATCAAACCAAAGCCCATGCACTATATATATATATATATATATATATATATATATATATATATATGTATGTATATATATATATATATATATATTTTATTTTTTTATATGTGTATATATATATATATATATACATACATACATATATATATATATATATATATATATATATATATATATATATATATATATATATATATATATATATATATATATATATATATATATATATATATATGTATATATACCTATCAAAAAAAATATATATATATATATATATACCTATCAAACCTTAACCATCCCCCTCTCTCATAACCACCCACTACTCCATAAATCCCCCCAAACCTAGCGGCCACTACTCCAAACCCGAAACCCTAGCCGACCTCCCTTTCTTCACAAAATATAATTTCTCCTCGATTTTTGCGCCAACCACCACCACTTGGACGTCCCTCTCAACTTCCCCTTCCACCCTAGAAACTGTAGGAACAACCTTGCGGCCATTACAGAGGTGCACGATGCGCTACTTGGGCCAAAACTCCATCAAATCAAAGTCTGAAATATCACAGCAGGTTAGTCGAATTATAGATGATGTTTCACCCGCTTTTTCTCATCTTTTTCTCCTCAAACAAAGCCTGAGAGTTACCTTTGTGTGTCTATTCCAACCTCTGATCGTTGGATCCCCTAGTTCCAAGCGGTTTGCCCGTGGCGTTGATTCTACGACAGGGTATCCAGAACTGACAAATTCTGTTGCAGGCCACTTTTTGCCTATCTAAGGTCAGTTTATAACCTTTTAATATTTTTATTCAGAATCTAGACGTCGATACCTTTTCGAGCATATTTGAAAGTTAGGTTTTGCATCTATTTTCTATTTTTAAAAATTCATGACATTTGTCATGTCACTGAGCTCCGAAAATTTTTGTTTTTCTTGTGTCCAAAAGTGTCAAAACTCCATGAATCCATATTAAACTTTATGTTGTGCAAGGTTTAACATTATAAATACTATTTTAACTAATTTTTGTAATTTTTATAGAATTTATTATTTTTATTTTATTATTATTTCGGAACTAAATTAATGGGTCGATTTGAGGAAGTCATATGTGGCATTGACATAAGACCTCTTGTGAAAGGGTTTTCTATTGAAAATAGCATTATAGAAATATATAAATATTTATAGATAAATTTCAGAATTTAAATATATTATTTTGTTATAATTGTAAAGTATTTACGAAAGGATTTGGTACCTATATGTACTTATATAATAGATGTAGTATCGTAGCAACGTTATGACAACTAGGAGTCATAAATACTCATATAATTTATATATGGTATGTTGATATAGAATATTAAATATAGTATATTATTATAGGTGAGCTTGGAATGATCGACAAGGACACCAGAGTTGGACAGGCCTACCCGCAGACAACAGTTACAGGCAAGCGTGCCTTACCATCGTTGCAGATCTTTCTTTTCTGTCTTGTTATTGTTATTTAGCATTGCATGACGTAGGACGTTGATACTTAGTGTCCATTTATAGACGGATGCTGATGTCATAATAGTGACATCGAGTATTAACATTAGGCATTACGTTCATACTGATGTGTCCATTGACACAATTGACCACAGGACACTGACACATTCATAATACGAGGTTTACATGAATATTCGTGGTATTGACCTCGTGTTTGCATTCTAGATTTCTTTATCAGTATTGCTTTTACTTTCGAGATGACTGTACAGACTTGATATTGCTAGATTCTAGACATGGGGATTGGGGAGAACTTGACTACAATATCAGACCTATTGTCGTGTGGCCCGTTGTTTAGTGACATTTATCTCTGTAGCAGAGTAAGGGATTATCACTGTCGAGAATTGATTGTGCTTGGTGCTACGACACAGGTACTGGGGACAATACCCTACTGAGGTGCTAGTGAGCCTTAGTGGAAGGGGTCGGGTATTCTAGAAAAGCATCTCACTTGCATAGCACATAGACGGATATAGTAGATTGCCCTAGTTCATATTTTTATTTTTGTACCTTGGCATGTATATTATGTACCTTGCTAGTCCTCTGAGGACCTGGCTATTTTCCAGGCTTAGACGAAGCTGAAGGCTACCCAGAGGTTTACGGTTCGGGAGCTGAGACCGGAGGCGTACCGGCACAGGAGGACGAGATAGTGCCAGAGGATTTTTCATGATCATGTTATAATCATAATATTTGTTCTTGCTACATTATTTCCTTTTCTTTTCATCAGACTTGTAGTTGATTTGTACTTTCTTTCTATTTCTGTGGTTTCAGGATATTTTATCCGTACAGACTTCATTGCTTTTATTGCTGGATATTTAAGACATTTCTTTATTTATTCTTGATCTCTTTGTGGACAATGTGGATGTGATTAGATGTATATACCTGTGGACTATATTATATTTCTGGTTGTTATCATGATTTACAGCTTAAGTATTTCGCTAATAGGCTTGTTGTGTAGCTTGGCCCATTAGTGAAGTAATGCTGGCATGTATTCGTATTCCTGGTCCTACGTATTTTGGGATTGGGGCGTTACATCTTTTTGTGGTGGCCCATGCAGGTCTACATTAATCACTTTGGTAACGTTACTGTACCGACGTGAGCCTGAAATTAGAATAGAAAATACCTATAGGATCACATCCACATACTTGATACCTTCCTTGACTTCGTTTCGAACTCTCACTTGACTTCTTGATTTGCATCCAGTTTGATTATGTTCTACCGTAGTCCTTATTTATTCATGCTAGCAAAACAAATCTTCATAATGGATGTATCTTCCCTTACTATCACATTAGGAAAGCAGGAGCACAGTCATTAGAAGTCATAAGTGCCGGTGGAGTCTTCACGAATTGTGCGATGTCATGGTGATATCTATACTATTAGCCCACAATAGCTTGAGAAATAGGACTTGAGGATACATCCATAAACAAGATTATAGACTTCTCTCCGACTCTTCAGCATGAATGTTTCCATGTTATCTTCTTTTTTAACATGATTGCTTTTGTATTCTTTCCTACTCATTTGGCTAAACCCTTCCATGTTGACTTCTTGAGTAATTCTTTCGGTTCTTTTTGTGCTAAGTTGTTGGAAAGTGTATTATGGATTGGTCTAAGGAAAAGTTTGAGAAATTATATTTATTCTTGTATAACGGAATTAAAGTTTTTGTAGCCAGAGAAATACTGGTGAGGCAAGACTTCAGATTACGGCATCATGGCTACATATGTTTCTCAAATTTTACTTGAACCGTATCCTATGCATGTTGATATTTTTCTTGTATTTTCGTAAAAAAATTTAATTCAAAAGTATTTATGGATTTGGCCAAGATAAGATTAAGAACCTGTATTACTTGGCATAACAGATGTGTACTGCAGTCATCAGTCGTATTATGGAACAAGAAAGTTATTTGCAGCCAGATGCACACTGGCGTAGCGGTAACTTTATGTGACATAACCACGGAGATATATGGTTCTCGAGTCTTACCTAGACTATGTCCTATGCATCTTGTTTGGCTTCACATCGTTCTTGGAAATAATTCTACAAACCTTCCTGCTTTGCTTTACCCTATCATTGTTTGAAATTGGCATATAGTTTTTTTGACCCAGGTTTAGGTTCTCATTACCTTCTACTTATTAATTGACTAAAATAGTTAAAACCTTATAGTTATATTATAGAATATAATTAAGCTAGATATTGGTGTGATTGTGATGTTGGATAGCTAGAAACGGGTAAGTTTCTTATAGATGGATCCTAGTGAGATTATGAGTCGAGTATGAATGTCTGGATATCAGATACGTAGAGACCATTAGGAGGAATTGCTAGGAGTGATCTGACGAGTATCATTGAATATGTTATAATACTATACCTACGATAGAATGGTACGACTAGTGGTATTAGAATTCTTCTGCAGTAATACACTTTAATCCTTTTTTTTCCTAGCTTATTTTTCAGAAGCATCTTAGAGTTGTGTTGGGAGTATTAAGGAAGGAGAGATTGTATGCTAAGCTTAGTAAGTGTCATTTTTGCCTTGATAGAGTTCATTTTCCTGGATACATTATCTCGGGAGAAGGACTTTCAGTTGATCAGGAAAAGATAGCTACCGTAGAGTCTTGGTCGACACCAACATCGGTTGTAGAAGTTAGGAGTTTTTTCGGACTTGCTGGGTATTATCGCAGGTTCGTAGAGAATTTCTCACGGATTGCAGAGCTGATGACGTGGTTGACGCGCTAGGATCAAGAGTTTCGATGGATAGAAGATTGTCAGAAGGCTTTTGAAGAGTTGAAGAAGAGGTGACCTCAACACCTATTTTTACGCTTCCTTCTGGATCGGGAGGATTCATTGTATACAGTGATGCATTGGGTAGTAGACTTGGATGTGTTTTGATGCAACACGGAAGGTCATAGCCTGCGCATCGAGGCAACTAAGGGCACATGAGAAGAATTACCCTACTTATGATTTGGAGTTAGCAGTTGTGATCTTTGCATTGAAGATGTGGAGTCATTATTTGTACGGAGAGCGTGTGGATATATTTACGGATCATAAGAGCTTGAAGTATGTCTTCACACAAAAGGAGTTGAATATGAGACAGAAGCAGTGGTTGAAGCTTATGACAGACTATGACATAGATTCGTAGTACCATCCTGGCTAGGCGAACGTAGTGACAGATGCTTTGAGTAGGAAGCCTACTGCAGATTCTTGGCAGCTCAGTCACAGTTATTAGAGGATCTACATGAGCTTGGAATAGAAGTCATTATGCCGGGACATGAAGGAGTACTTGCCAATCTTGAAGTACAGTTGTTACTTGAGGATTGAATAAAGGCAGCATTACCTACAGATATAAGATTTTGAAGACTTCGCGAAAGAACAGAGGCTGGAGAGCGACAAATACTTGGACCAGAGCTTGTGATGTAGACAGTCAAAAAAAAGTGAAGTAGATTCAGAGTCATATTCAAGAAGCTCAGGACCAGCAGAAGCATTGGGCCGATACGCATTATCGACTACTAAAATTCAAGGAGGAAGAGCTTGTATGTTTGAGGATCTCACCGACGCGGACACCATTAGATTCGAGAGTAGAGGAAAGTTTAGTCCAAGGTATATAGGACCGTTCGATATCATTGAGCGTGTAAGAGAGGTGGCATATCATCTTGCATTACCCCCATCACTAGACGAAGTGCATGATGTATTCCATGTCTCACAGCTGAGGAGGTATGTTACTGATCCCAGTCATGTGGTCGATCACTCTGAGATCACGGTGGGATCCATTTTATCATACGAGGAGCAGCCGGTAGGAATCTTGGATACGAGTGAGAAGACGCACAGAGGGCAGACGATTAGACTGGTTCGTGTTGCATGGAGGCACCATTCTCCAGGAGAATCAACTTGGGAGCGTGAAGATTCTATGCGTGAGCGTTATCCCCACTTATTCGTAGATACCAATAAGTCTTAGCCTAATTATTCATATGAACAGATTTTCTATATAATTAAGTTAATTTTAATTTCGAGGACAAAATTTTCTAAGGTGGGTAGATTGTAAGCCCCCTGATTTTTGGATTTTTTTTATTTATTTTTATTATTTTATATGGATATTTTAAAGTTAATGATGACTATGTTAGTAGTTTACCGTAGCTTCGATTTTTGAAGCACAACAAATATTATTTTCTCAAATCCAGTTCCATATTTGAATTCTAGACTCGTCCACCTTGAGTTTGATATATCATGTCCCATCCAATTTTGATTTTCAACATTCCTTTGACTTTGCGCAATTTCAGGCCAACTTAGGCCAATTTGAGCCATTGGCGTAATTTTAAGCCAACTTCCAATTTAATTTTTGGACTTGACATAGATCGAAACCGTATGACCCAATATATGATTTTAATCCATTTTGAGTCAATAATGCACATGCATAGGGTGTACTATCTAATCGAGTTCTCATGTGCTACTTATTTGCAAATGGCACATGAGACTCACTAAATTGATTTTTGGGTCCAATTTGACTAGTAATGCTACTCGGACCCTAACCTAGTCAACCCTACTAGTTAGAGCCTAACTAGAAGTAACAAAACCAAGTATACATATATTTAAAAGAATTTTATAGGTTTAATTACAGCCATATACAATATTTCCTTATATATTTGGCTGGGTCAAACATCTAACCAAAATAGGAAACCTATTAATAATAGTATGATTTGGAGAACCAAATCCTATCAAAATTAGATCAAACCAAAGCCCATGAACTATATATATATATATGTATATCCTATCAAACCCTAACCATCCCCCTCTCTCATAACCACTCACTACTCCATAAATCTCCCCAAACCTAGCGGCCACCACTCCAAACCCGAAACCCTAGCCGACCCCCCTTTCTTCACAAAATATAATTTCTCCTCGATTTATGCACCAACCACCACCACTTGGACGTCCCTCTCAACTTCTCCTTCCACTCTAAAAACTGTAGGAACAACCTTGCGGTCGTTACAGAGGTGCACGACGCGCTACTTGGGCCAAAACTCCGTCAAATCGAAGTCTGAAACATCACAGCAGGTTAGTCAAATTGTAGATGATATTTCACCCACTTTTTCTCATCTTTTTCTCCTCAAACAGAATCTGAGAGTTACCTTTGTGTGTCTAGTCCAACCTCTGATCACCGGATCCCCTAGTTCCAAGCGGTTTGCCCGTGGCGTTGATTCTACGACAGGGTATCCAGAACTGAAAAATTCTGTTGTGGGCCACTTTTTGCCTATCTAAGGTCAGTTTATAACCTTTTTATATTTCTATTCAGAATTTAGACGTCGATACCTTTCCGACGCATATATGAAAATTAGGTTTTGCATACATTTTCTATTTTTTAAAATTTATGACATTTGTCATGTCACCGAACTCCGAAAAATTCTGTTTTCCTTGTGTCCAAAAGTATCAAAACTCCATGAATCCATATTAAACTTTATGTTGTGCAAGGTTTAACATTATAAATACTACTTTAACTAATTTTTTAAATTTTTATAGAATTTATTATTTTTATTTTATCATTGTTTCGAAACTAAATTAATGGGTCGATTTGAGGAAGTCATATGTGGCATTGACATAAGACCTATTGTGAAAGGGTTTTCTATTGAAAATAGCATTATAGAAATATATAAATATTTATAGATAAATTTCAGAATTTAAATATATTATTTTGTTATAATTATAAAGTATTTACGAAAGGATTTGGTACCTATATGTACTTATATAATAGATGTAGTATCGTAGCAATGTTATGACAACTAGGAGTCATAAATACTCATATAATTTATATATGGTATATTGATATGGAATATTAAATATAGTATATTATTATAGGTGAGCTTGGAATGATCGACAAGGACACCAGAGTTGGACAGGCCTACCCGCAGACAGCAGTTACAGGCAAGCGTGCCTTGCCATCGTTGCAGATCTTCCTTTTCTGTCTTCTTATTTTTATTTAGCATTGCATGACGTAGGACGTTGATACTTAGTGTCCATTTATAGACGAGTGCCGATGTCATAATAGTGACATCGAGTATTGACATTAGGCATTACGTTCATACTGATGTGTCTATTGACACAATTGACCACAGGACACCGACACATTCATGATGCGAGGTTTACATGACTATTCGTGGTATTGACCTCGTTTTTGCATTCTATATTTTTTTTCAGTATTGCTTTTACTTTTGAGATGACTGTACAGACTTGACGTTGCTAGATTCTAGACATGGGGATTGGAAAGAACTTGACTACAATATCAGACCTATTGTCGTGTGGCCCGTTGTTTAGTGACCTTTATCTCTGTAGCAGAGTAAAGGATTATCACTGTCGAGAATTAATTGTCCTTGGTGCCATGACACAGGTACTGGGGACAATACCCTACTGAGGTGCTAGTGAGCCTTAGTGGAAGGGGTCTGGTATTCTAGAAAAGTATCTCACTTGCATAACACATAGACGGATATAGTAGATTGCCCTAGTTCATATTTTTATTTCTGTACCTTGGTATGTATATTATGCACCTTGCTAGTCCTCTGAGGACCTGGCTATTTTCCAGGCTTAGACGAAGCTGAAGGCTACCCAGAGGTTTACGGTTCGTGAGCTGAGACCGGAGGCGTACCGGCATAGGAGGACGAGATAGTGTCAGAGGATTTTTCGTGATTATGTTATAATCATATTTATTCTTGCTACATTATTTTCTTTTCTTTTCAACAAACTTGTATTTGATTTGTACTTTCTTTCTATTTCTGTGGTTTCGGGATGTTTTACCCGCACAGACTTCATTGCTTTTATTGCTGGATATTTAAGACATTTCTTTATTTATTCTTGATCTCTTTGTGGATAATGTGGATGTGATTAGATGTATATACCTGTGGACTATATTGTATTTCTGGGTGTTATCATGATTTCCAGCTTAAGTATTTCGCTAATGGGCTTGTTGTGTAGCTTGGCCCATTAGTGAAGTACTGCTGGCATGTATTCGTATTCCCGATCCTACATATTTTGGGACTGGGGCGTTACACTTGAGGTTTGGTATAGGGGTTAGTATAGTGTTTTGGCTTTAGGATTTTGGTTTGTAGACCATAGGCTTTATAGAATGAGGATAGTTTAGCCTAGTATAGCCTCCTTCTAAGTTGTGCTTATGGGTTTGGCTTAGTGTTGACCTAGAGGAATAGATTATTGACTAGAGTTGACCAAGTTTGACTTTGACCTAGATTGACGTAGAAATCATGTAGATTGCATCGTAAACTTTATTTGCCTTATTTTAAATACATTATAGCCCATATTGCTCTATTTAGGACATTGTGACTCCGGTTCAGACATCTGATATACATCAGTCATTTAGGGTATCAGACGAGTACATTCTCTGATAGTTCTTTCATTTACTTGTTGATTACTATACTTTAGTTCTAGTTAGTTCTATTTGATTCTCTGTTACAAACACGATTTGATATTACTGGATCCATTTCATGCGACACTCGTTTATTTATGTCTGGCCGCCATTTTTGGAACCACTACTGGAATCACCCTAGAATCACTTACTGGTATCATTCATGTTCTTGCTGGACTTGTACTTATTTTCGTTTCGGGTTATGGATTTATTTGTACTTGTTAGACGGGAAAATATTGGAGTGGACATGTGAACATTCCCAAATACTGGAATCACTCTCTTGGAATTATACTGGAATGATAGCCATCCCACACTTGGCCGAGTGTGTGATGTGCCGTATTACCTACAGTCGTTTACATGTCAATCTCGATATTTTAAAACATACTGTTAGAGTATAGTCTGGACTCACCCTGGAACCTCTGATCGCTGACTGGACTCACCTTATACTGGACTCATCTTGTACTGGAATCATCTGGTATTAGATTTACATTGCTTGGGTCACATTAGGATTACACTTGACTCATATTATACTGTCTGGACTTATATCATGTTACTCTAGTTCAGCTAGATCATATTTTACAGTCTTCATTGCCATGCTTGTAACTCCACTTCCTGGTTTTAAGAAAATAAATTTTGATTTTTAATAATAGCAATTGATTGATTTAGGTTTCAAATAAAAATTTATTTTTTATTTATTTTAAATAATAATATGGTGAGTGATATTTTGGAGGGAAATAAATTGGGAGCAATTTCAAATTTGAAAAGTTGTTACAACCAATTTAGTGGTCCCCTTAGTTTTTTAGATTCTAACTAATTTTCGACAGTTTCTGTAATTAATGAAAAAGCAGAGGTTTATTTTATAAAATATTTTGGGTGGAGGGACTTATTGGCAAATTTTCTAGGCGGAGGGTGGTTTCTGCAAAATTTCATAAATGTTTCTTTAAAAACCTAAACCTGGAGAGAGAGAGAGAGAGAGAGTCATAGTTTTATTTTTTTCATTCTGTTCTTTAATTCTTCTCGTCCCCAATTCTTCTTTGAAGCCAGACCTAAATCGACGACCTCGGCGACTTCGACGGTGACGACCACGACGGCTAGAGCGACGATTTCCTCCGCCGCTTAGGCTCTTCGACCAGATCTCGGCGAGAGCGTCCAGCGTCGGCACCCATTCGACCCCGCCGACTTGCTCTTCTCCGGCGAGCAAGGGCAGCGTACGTCCCCTCTCGGCGACGAGTCTTGTCAGCTCGACGACGGGACCGTTTCTCTACGAGTTCCTTCTCCGACGTTCGATCGACGTGACGCGTGTTTGTGTTTTCGATCGAAAACCAATTCTTGGTGAGTTCGATCTACGTTCTCATTTGGTCTTGAATGAATCGGTGTGGATTGTTCACCTTTTTAATTCTCCAATTTTTCCCTTGTGTCGAATTCTCGTAGGAATCTTGCCGAAGTAGAACGATCGGTCGGATCTAGTAGTTCTGGACAATCGATCGCACAGTGGTAAGTCTTGATCAATTTCTTCTTGCAATTGTTCTATCGATTTCGTTTTGATCAATTTATTGACGCGATCTAGGAAAGGAAACTGTTCGAACATCAATCGATCGGACTGATCAATTTTGATCAAAGACCAGCTCGTTCTTCAGGATCAAATAGTAAGTATCTCGATTGTATTTGATTTGTGGTTATATGGTTAATACATTATGTTCTGTGGGGATTTTGTTGTCAATCTATGGTTTCTTGAGTTTCGGGATTTCCATGTGTATAATTTTGGTTAGTTGGAACTGAGGAAGCTACGAATTCAGTTTATGTGTCTGATCGCCAACTCTTTGGTCTAAATGCTACTCTAGGAATCGGATTCAGAGGGAGTGTGTCCAGTCTTTGGGGGAATCTCGTTTCAATTCGTGACTGCAGGTTTGTTTCTTCATACTTTTGTTAATGAAGTCTTTATTCTGTGTAGAAACTTAGATGTTACTCTTGGTTGCAGTTTACGTGTCTGAATTGCGTAGCAATAGCCGTGGTGTGCTGGTGTCATTTTGGTGTAGCTAGTGTGGGTGCAAGTTCGTGAACTCAACTTGAGATCGTGTCCCCGTGGGTGATCCTGGGAGTTAGAATTGTGCAGTTGCAGATCGTGTCCAACGAAGAGTGTCCGGGATGGGTCGGATACCAGGGGTCGATTTTATTTGATCAGACTTGTTCAATGGTGGCAGAAGCCTAGTAGCCGTTAGATTTGTTAAATTTAAATTTGAGGGTTAAGCAGTTTGCTTGGGTAGCAGTTAGTTTATTACTGTTGTATATTTTTAGACATCAGTGTATTCCAGTGATGGCCACTATTCTATAAATTAAGAAGTTTTGAAATTATATGTCTATTGAATGACTCTTGACTTTGGAATTCAGTTCAGTTTTCAAACTGAATTTGGGAATGTGTTCTCGCAAGCTTTATGCTAATTTCAGTTCAAATCCTGAACCCTGGAACTGTATGCAATGTTGTGGCCAGATTTCGAATGGGACTTCTCATCACTGCTCTGATCTCAATGTGACCTAAGATTGGATGGCCTATTGTGAATCTGAGAATGGAAGTCTCATTTAGACATGAGAATGGAAGTCTCATTTAAACCTGAGAATGGAAGTCTCATTTAAACATGAGAATTGAAGTCTCATTTAAACCTGAGAATTGAAATCCCAGTTAAACCTGAAATGAAAGTTCAAGTTAAATCTGAGAATGAAAGTTCAAGATTAAACCTGAGATGGAAGTTCAAGTTAAACCTGAGATTGCCCCTACACTATTTTCAGTCTAATAAACTGATATTGCCATATTGTATTGGGAAGGTTGCTTCCTAAGACATCAGTGTCTGCCCTTGTACCTAAGAAATCATGTTAGAATCTTACCAATAAATTTAAGTAAATATACATGCTTTGTCTTGGATAAATTAAGAAACTTGAGAATAGATTAGGAACCTAGCTAATTTATTTTCTAATAATGGTTTTAAGAATAGTGTAAGGGAGTTTATTACTGAGTAGTTAATATTTGGGTTTAACCAAATATTATAATGTAGAGATACAAAATACCAATTTAAAGCTTGTTTAGTTATTAATCAACTTGTACTCAATAAACCAGGAGGATATCCAGCTTCCTTGATTACCAGTACTTTCCCGGAGCCAGACAAGTACTTTTATATGGTTTTGTACATTTATATTTCTTGTACTCTTGCTTGTGACACGTCATGACACGATATCATGTACCCTGTACTCCTGTACTCATGTTCTTGTACTTACTTGTGTCGGGTGGAGAAATACACTAGCCATGTGACCAATCCCGGTTACTATACTCATGTGCCTAGCTTAGGCCTCGCATTGTGCACGCGGGCCCTAAGTCGTACCATTCATGTACTTTCATGTGCTTTCATGTGCTTACCTCCAGCCGGTCACATGAGCTAGTTGTATTTCAAACATAGTGCACTTGTCATGTCTTGTACTTCAGGTTCATAGTTACATCCATGTACTTTACATTCCTGTACTTATTTCCTGTACTTACATTCATGTACCATCATATTCTTTTCCTATACTTTATAGTTCATGTTCTCCTGTACTCATTTTCATATTATGTTCTTGTTCATTACCTAGAATTGTGCTTAGCTCCGCTCCTGACTGGATAAGTTGCAGGTATGCTTGCAGGATAACATTCTACCTTAAGGGCCAGAGCCCGAGATCTTAGCTGAGCAGGATGGGTCATGACTTAGCTTGAGGTTCAGGTTTAGACTGTTAGCTTTACTCTTAGATATTGTTTTATAATTCATAGTATATTTCATTCTTGCTGACTCGTACATTTATATACATAGAATTGTGGATTATGGTGATTATTCTGGGATACATTTTTAGATGCTGTGTTTATATACAATTATGATTATCTGTTAGACTTCCCTAGTTTGGTACAGCTTACTTCGTCGTGTCTAACGATGAAGGCTGGGCGTGTCCGACTCGTGTTCGATTATTCAGGAGCGGGTCGTGACATATTTTTTGTGGTGGCCCATGCAGGTCTATCCTAATGGTACCTAGGTATTAAGGTACTATTGGGGTACTTAATTACACTAGGGAAACTTGATCACAGCATAGGAAAATCGGAAAATAATGGTATATCAGATATATCAGGTATATTGATATTCTATAAACACTTGTTATTTTAGGTCTAGGTTACTTTAACAGTTTTCTGTTTTTCAGATAATTCAAAAGCATGCGACACCAGAACTGTCAATTCACATGTACTTGACGTTTCCGAGCTTCCACTACCTTATATCACTCTACTATCCCCATGGATAGTACGCAGTTGATGGAGATGTTTCAAGAGTTCCTTGACACCAGGAGGCCGTCCTTTTCCATTCCAGACTTGCAAATGCATTTCCCGAGTTAGAGAGGACTCCTGACTTCCAGACTCTCAGACCTTGGACTTTTCCGACACTGAACGCATATCATATACCGAGGAGCAGATCGAGAATCTGAAGCCGCCACTGAAGATCATCCAAGTCTCTGAGTACCCGACTCCTCTGGAGATTGAAGCCACCAGCTAGGAGATCCAGAATATAACACAGACAATGGAACGAGACAAAAATCTGAAGCACATGAGAGACATGAAGACTTATGATGAAGACAGCAACTACCCTGAACCCGCAAAGCGTTGCCATACTCGGACATCGCTTCTTCAGCCGCATCATCAGATTCAGACAATGACCAATTGTGCTTTCTGCCGCCATCCAGGACACCACTACGAAGAGTGCCATAAAAGACGAAGGCTATGCTTGAACTGCTGATCGCCTGCCCACCAAGTCAAGGACTGCTGGAGACCGCTGATCACACTGCCTAAGGACAAGCACGAGGAGCACCAGTATCACAAAAGAAGGACCCACCTCTCCAGATTCTGCAATCACTTTGAGCATTACCACATGGACCAGTCTACGTCAGGACAGTTAAAGAAGATTGAAGAGATTCCAGTCCCGGAGGAATCCTGAAGACATGCTGAACACTGGAGGTTTTCTTGCATGGTTGGAGCAGACTATGGATCGTGATTCACATTCCAATTTAAATTTTATAGAATTTTTTTGTTCCTGTTTAATGGCTTGATAGATTTTGTTTTCAATCTTAAACCCTTTGGTGTCTATTCCAGATAATATTTCTATTCTAGAATTTGTCCCTTATTCGAAGATTGTTTCCTATTCGGTAAACATGTTTCATATCCACAATTCAATAATTATTTGGAATCTACTACTCGATACTGTTTACTCATTTCCTTTGATGATTTCGATTCTCTTTTCAAGAGTTGTTGTTCACTACTTGTTTCGATCTTGTTTCCTATCCAAGGATTCGCTTGTTTTTTAGGATACTTTTTTCCACTCGTTATTGATATTCTGCTCACTAATCAAACTTGTACTAATCAAGATTTATTCCTACTTGAAATATCATTCTGAAACCATGTTTGAACCTTCGCTTCTATTGATGCTTGTTTGAGATTCTATTTCTTATTTTGACTTTATTCGAGACTCGCTCTATTTACGATTTTGTTACTATTGAGATTCGTCTGTTTCATATTTACGATCCAATACCTTGTTTCCTATTGAAACCTGTTTTCTAGTTACTATTCAAAATCTTGATTCCTCGTTGAGATTTTTTATTTGAGATTTTGTTCCATATTTGCGACTTTGTTGATACTTGATTTTCTATTTTTTTACTATGTACCTTATTGGAGAATTCATTTTCAATTCAAGTTTTGCTCGAGATTTTATTATTATTCAAACTTGTTTCCAATACGAAATTTTATTTCTTATTTTGGAACTTGTCTCCTATCTGATACCTTGCTTCAGTTCATCCTTCAAGACTCTGTTATCCCTTCGGGATAATGTCCTATATGTGGAATCTTGTTACCATTCCAGATATCAGTTGAAATCCCGTTATAACTTTGCTTCATGTCTGAAATTTTAAATCTCTCTGGTTGCCCTTTTATACTCAATGATTGGATCCCTTGTCGTCTCTTAGTACCTAATAAATCCTTGTATTCTAATAGTCAGATAACCTTACCATTTTTGTGACTTGGACTATTAAAACTCATTTTGATTCCTTAAAATTTTCTATGGATAAAGTTCAAAGACTATTCGATGACCTACTAGAGCGTGGCAGTTGTTCACTGCAGTCATTATCTGGATTATGGAGACTGAGGATTCACTACAGCCAGCTGTACACTGGCGAAGCATGAACTCCAAGTCGAAGTAATTTCAGACATTCATAGGTTTTCGTGTATTATTGAGACTTTGTTCTAAACTCTTCATATTTAGATCTTTTGACTTGCTTCGTTGATAATTGTTTGAAAATGAATAAAGTTGATATGTTATTCGGTAACATATTGTTATTTAAGTCATGGAACCGAAAGTTCACTGCAGCCAGACATACACTGGCGGGACAAGGATTCTAAGTAAAGTGACTTCAAATATCTATATATTCTTGTATATCTTGGAGACTGTATTCCCATTTCATATGATTATTGGTTTTCGAGAATCACAGATCCTTGCACATTCATCCTGATTTGATACTGTATTTCTTGAGTATTACATACATTTCCTCAATCAACCCTTGCTAATTTCTGTTCTAGCATTTTATCGTTAGATCATTGATTTCCTCAAATTATACATTGCCAGAGTTTGATTCCATACTTCGTTTGTGTCTTGCCTAAACATCGATCTTAAATCATGACTATCTGACCATGATTTTCCTATCTTGTCCTAGTCCACTTGTGTTAAAATATCGATTTTTTTATCGTACTTAATAGTTATGTCTTCATGATTTTACTCCTCTAAGTTGTAATTGGAACTTCATTCTATCTCGTGCCTATTTGATTCTTGATCATTGATCGTGTTATTCTAACTTCTTGTGTGTACTTGGTCTCAAGGCTCAGAGGCGTCTCAGATTTACACAGGATCGGCAGAAGCACTGGGCGGACAGCAGCAGACGGCCACTGGAGTTCGTGGTTGGAGATAGAGTGTTCCTGAAGATCTTGCCGACTAGGGGTGTCATCAGATTCGGCAGAGGCGGGAAGCTCAATCCGAGGTACATCGGTCCTTTCGATCTGACGGCACGGATTGGCAAGGTAGCATATCGACTAGCACTTCCAGTTAGCTTGGAGGGAGTGCATGATATTTTCCATGTGTCTCAGCTTCGACTCTACATTCCAGATCCGAGCCATGTGGTAGACTATTCAGAGCTAGAGGTGGGTCCGAGCTTGACCTATGAGGAGCAGCCAGTAGAGATCCTTAATCAGAGGAAGAAATGCTTACGGAACCAGACTATCCCACTTGTCTGCGTCATGTGGAGACACCGCTCTCCGGGAGAGTCCACATGGAAGCGCGAGGACGAGATACGGGAGCGCTATCCCAGTTTGTTTGTTTGAGTGTACTGTGATATTGAGAATTTTTTTAAATATAATAAATGAATTGTGTTTGAACCTTCTTGGGATTTGCTTTGAGTTTGTTTTGTTGTCTCTCGAATTTCAAGGACGAAATTATTTTAAGGAGGGAAGATTTGTAACTCCACTTCCCGGTTTTAAGAAAATAAAATTTGATTTTTAATAATTGCAATTGATTGATTTAGGTTTCAAATAAAAAGTTAATTTTTATTTATTTTAAATAATAATATGGTGAGTGATATTTTGGAGGAAAATAAATTGGGAGCAATTTTAAATTTGAAAAGTTGTTACAACCAATTTAGTGGTCCCCTTATTTTGTTTAGATTCTAACTAATTTTCGACAGTTTCTGTAATTAATGAAAATGCAGAGGTTTACTTTATAAAATATTTTGGGTGGAGGGACTTATTGGCAAATTTTCTAGGCGGAGGGTGGTTTCTGCAAAGTTTTACAAATGTTTCTTTAAAAACCCAAACCTGGAGAGAGAGAGTCATAGTTTTATTTTTTTCATTATGTTCTTTAATTATTCTCGTCCCCAATTCTTCTTCGAAGCCAGACCTAAATCGACGACCTCGGTGACTTCGGCGGTGACGACCACGATGGCTAGAGCGACGATTTCCTCCGGCGCTTAGGCTCTTCGACCAGATCTCGGCGAGAGTGTCCAGCGTTGGCACCCATTCGACCCCGGCGACTTGCTCTTCTCCTGCGAGCAAGGGCAGCGTACGTCCCCCCTCGACGACGTGTCCTGTCAGCTCGACGATGGGACCATTTCTCTACGAGTTCCTTCTCCGACGTTCGATCGACGTGACGCATGTTTGTATTTTCGATCGAAAACCAATTCTTGGGGAGTTCGATCTACGTTCTCGTTTGGTCTTGAATGATTCGGTGTGGATTGTTCACCATGTTAATTCTCCAATTTTTTCCTTGTGTCGAATTCTCGTAGGAATCTTGCCAAAGTGGAACGATCGGTCGGATCTAGTAGTTCTGGACAATCGATCGCGCAGTGGTAAGTCTTGATCAATTTCTCCTTGCAATTGTTATATCGATTTTGTTTTGATCAATTTATTGGCACGATCTAGGAGAGGAAATTGTTCGAACATCAATCGATCGGACTGATCAATTTTGATCGAAGACCAGCTCGTTCTTCAGGATCAAATAGTAAGTATCTTGATTGTATTTGATTTGTGGTTAGATGATTAATACGTTATGTTCTGTGGGGATTTTGTTGTCAATCTATGGTTTCTTGAGTTCCTGGGATTTCTATGTGTATAATTTTGGTTAGTTGGAACTGAGGAAGCTACGAATTCAGTTTATGTGTCTGATCGCCAACTCTTTGGTCTAAATGCTACTCCAGGAATCGGATTCAGAGGGAGTGTGTCCAGTCTTTGGGGGAATCTTGTTTCAATTCGTGACTGCAGGTTTGTTTCTTCATACTTTTGTTCAGGAAGTCTTTATTCTATGTAGAAACTTAGATGTTACTCTTGGTTGCAGTTTACGTGTCTGAATTGCGTAGCAATAGCCGTGGTGTGCTGGTGTCATTTTGGTGTAGCTAGTGTGGGTGCAAGTTCGTAAACTCAACTTGAGATCGTGTCCCCGTGGGTGATCCTGGGAGTTAGAACTGTGCAGTTGCAGATCGTGTCCAACGAAGAGTGTCCGGGATGGGTCGGATACCAGGGGTCGGTTTCATTTTATCAGACTTGTTCAGTGGTGGCAGAAGCCTAGTAGCCGTTAGATATGTTAAATTTAGATTTGAGAGTTAAGTAGTTTGCTTGGGTAGCAGTTAGTTTATTACTGTTGTATATTTTTAGACATCAGTGTATTCCAGTGATGGCCACTATTCTATAAATTAAGAAGTTTTGAAATTATATATCTATTGGATGACTCTTGACTTTAGAATTCAGTTCGGTTTTCAAACTGAATTTGGGAATGTGTTCTCGCAAGCTTTATGCTAATTTCAGTTCAAATTCTGAACCCTGGAACTGTATGCAATGTTGTGGCCAGATTTCGAATGGGACTTCTCATCACTGCTCTGATCTCAATGTAACCTGAAATTGGATGGCCTATTGTAAATCTGAGAATGGAAGTCTCATTTAGACCTGAGAATGGAAGTCTCATTTAAACCTGAGAATGGAAGTCTCATTTAAACCTGAGAATTGAAGTCTCATTTAAACCTGAGAATTGAAATCCCAGTTAAACCTGAAATGAAAGTTCAAGTTAAATCTGAGAATGAAAGTTCAAGATTAAACCTGAGATGGAAGTTCAAGTTAAACCTGAGATTGCCCCTACACTATTTTCAATCTAACAAACTGATATTGCCATATTGTATTGGGAAGGTTGCTTCCTAAGACATCAGTGTCTGCCCTTGTACCTGAGAAATCATGTTAGAATCTTACTAACAAATTTAAGTAAATATACATGCTTTGTCTTGGATAAATTAAGAAACTTGAGAATAGATTAGGAACCTAGATAATTTATTTTCTAATAATGGTTTTAAGAATAGTGTAAGGGAGTTTATTACTGAGTAGTTAATATTTAGGTTTAACCAAATATTATAATGTAGAGCTACAAAATACCAATTTAGAGCTTGTTTAGTTATTAATCAACTTGTACTCAATAAACCAGAAGGATATCCAGCTTCCTTGATTGCCAGTACTTTTTCGGAGCCAAGCAAGTACTTTTCTATGGTTTTGTGCATTTATATTTCTTGTACTCTTGCTTGTGATACGTCATGACATGATATCTTGTACCATGTACTCCTGTACTCCTGTTCTTGTACTTACTTGTGTCGGGTGGAGAAATATACTAGCCATGTGACCAATCCCGGTTATTATACTCTTGTGCCTAGCTTAGGCCTCGTATTGTGCATGCGGGCCCTAAGTCGTACCATTTATGTACTTTCATGTGCTTACCCCCAGCCGGTCACATGAGCTAGTTGTATTTCAAACATAGTGCACTTGTCATGTCTTGTACTTCAGGTTCATATTTACATCCCTATAATTTACATTCATGTTTTTATTTCATGTACTTACATTCATGTACCTTCATGTTCTTTTCTTGTACTTTATAGTTCATGTTCTCTTGTACTCATTTTCATATCATATTCTTGTTCATTACATAGAACTGTGCTTAGCTCCGCTCCTGACTGGTTAAGTTGCAAGTATGCTTGCAGGATATCATTCTACCTTAAGGGCCAGACCCCTGGATCTTAGCTGAGCAGGATGGGTCATGACTTAGCTTGAGGTTCAGGTTTAGACTGTTAGCTTTACTCTTAGATATTGTTTTAGAATTCATAGTATATTTCATTCTTGATGACTCGTACATTTATATACATAGAATTGTGGATTATGGTGATTATTTTGGGATATGTTTTTAGATGCTGTGTTTATATACAATTATGATTATCTGGTTAGATTTCCCTAGTTTTGTACAGCTTACTTCGTCGTGTCTAACGACGATGGCTGGGCGCGTCCGACTCGTGTCCAATTATTCGGGAGCGGGTCGTGACAATGCTTCTCCTCTTATTTAGTTACCTTACTTTCCTTGTACCTTAACTGTTTCTCTACATCATTACTCATATAAACTGCCATGTTCATCAATACAACTGTCTATAACTGTTTATAGTTCTCTGTCATTTACTTGGGATTTTTTGATGAGTTGTGCTCGTTCCTGTCCTGACTGGACCTGTTAAAAATATTACAGATGCTTGCCCCGAGGATACTTGTCCTACTTACTATGGACCAGGAGATGGCTTAGCTACCTTTGGCCCCGACACTCAGGAGTTATCGGGAGACTAGCTAGTTGACTTGGTTTAGTTTTCATATTTTAGAACTTGAACTGTAATAAGTTGAGATATTGTTTGTTTTGAGATTATTATTATTTTAGTAGTTGGTTGTTGTTATTATTTAGTCTTAGTTATAAACTTCTGTGTTATCATATTGTACTTAGACTGTGATTGAGATTTCATTATATCTATACTTGTCCTCCGTTCGGAGTTGAGATTGACAAGTACATTATAAAATTGCGTGAGTTATTGATTAGATAGTAACCTAGGACAGCGTTCTACTACCGATACTGCGGCGTAGGCTGGACGTACCCACTTCTCGTGTCCCTACACTGGGTGCGGGTCGTGACATACACGACTTGCTAAGGTCAACATAATTTTTGGTGTATATGCCCAGCTCGACTTAGCCAACCGTGACTTACGTGAAACCATCTTTTATTTTCCTTCGTGAGATTTTGCAAAATAGATAGACTTATTGTATGGACATCCCGCGGAACACTAAGTGAGAGCGCACCAACAATATCGATTATGAAAACGATATTTAGTATGAAGCCATCAGAGTTAAAAAATTCAATCAAAAATCCAAGGACGTAAAGCCGTGCTCTAATACCATTATGTCATGCCCCGGTCCCGTAGGACCGATCGTCCTCCCTAAGGCGTGATGCTGCGTGAGCCTAGGTTGTGCTCACGCAATACGGGTTCCATAACGACCGATTACGGGCTAAGCGATGGGGTCATCGCACAGAAGTCCCAACCAGAAACATTGAATAATGAAGGCAATATGAGTATACAAAATGATAACTCTTTATTTATATTGAAATAAAGATTACAATGTGGCACGTGGCCATGATTGCAATCACTCAGTCTCACTCTTCTCATAATACAAGTCACTCTACTCTCTCGATATAAGCTTCAAGGCTGCAACTTGTGGATACTTTAGAAGGCGATGTCCATACATTATGTCCCACATATGTTCAGACTCCATGCGACCGTACGCCTCAAAACACCAAGGAATTTCATGCCTCCGTGCGTCCAAGCGAGCTCCACCTCGATGAGCATGTACCTGTAACTTGTACATGTAAACTGTGTGGGTGTCAGTACACAACTGTACTAGTGGAGTGAGCTACTCGTCCATCGATACGAAACCAACACGTTCATTTATTTTGTGCAAAATAATCCCTTTATGATTGTCTTTCTATTCTTGCCTTAGGATAGATTTTAGGACAGACCCTTGGCCTATTGTGTCCCTAGACCATCACCGTGCCTCGTACCGATAACTTACTTATTGATGTACCTCTAGACCACTTTCGTGCTTGCAACATCAAGTATCGACTCGTACTTTCCCTTTCGACTCATACTTTGGGATGCAACATGTTTCGTGCCATCAACTTGGTCCGTACTTCAAATATAGAGGTCGTGCTTCACAATTCAACATGACATGACCAAACTTTACCTTATGGCCCTTCCTAAAATAACTCGAGAGGACTCAATCCCGACTTGTGGAACTTGTGTTGACGACTCAAATATGACGTCATATTCGTACTGAAGCATGTGTCCTTACTATAGCCAAATCTTAGGCTCCATAATGGTGTTGTAACTGTGCACACCTTCTTAACTTAATTCATGTCATGCTTGTACTTTCTTTGATTCGCCGATACCGTGCATACGGATTGTCGCTTAGCACACTGACTAATCTATATAAAAGGTCACTAACAATGTCAAGCTATCTTGGACTATAGCTGGGTTAGACGACGACCCTTTTGCGCACGGGTAGCGAGCCCTATACAAAAGTTTATGAATCACCCACGCCGATTCATTGTTGGCGCACGCCGATTCATGGCTGGAGCTTGCTATAACCCATTCCTCTCAGACCGATTCATTGCTGGCAACCGTTCGAAGAACTGCACCTTGTGCACAAGTTGTCCATGACCATGCAATGGTGCCTATCTAACTCACCATATGACTTAAACCATGTTCTTCTTTAATCATGACCATGCTTTCCATACTTTCCGAGAGACTCCCAAGCCACGGCACCGGTCTCAGCGACAAACGGTCGTGTGAACTTTTTATTCTTTGAAACCCAGGGAACAACTATTGCATAGCCTTCTAACTTAACTTGAATAAAATATGTTCCGTAGACCGTGGCATACTTATCCTCGAAGCAACTGTGGCTCGTGTCTTAAACCAACTTGTGTTCTATGCGACACTACCGTCCAAGTCATACTTTATATGACGAGCCTTGAGATCGTGGGACTATGTGACTTCGACAATCGTAAAAAATATGGGACAGTGCTTGCTATGACTTCGATAGCCCAGCAAAACTCTTGCCTAACTCAAACGTGCAACAACTTAACCCATGGGACGAGCAAAAGCTATGCCAAGCCTTATATCGTAGAAGAGTGCATTAAGACTTGTGGGACACTTTTGTTATGCCAATCATTGGACGATGGGACCGTACATGCTTTATCAAGCATTTATACATGCGATGCCTATGACTTAGACTAATTTCATATCTTTGTGGAAACTTAGACCAACTTTTCTTCTCCCAAGCCACGGAATGAAGGACCGAGTGTCATTTTGAAAGCACGATGTGCAACATTTTTAAGCCGACTATGGGACCTTTTCACATTCTAACTCAATCTGACCCAACTTGGAATTATTTCCTAAGCTATGTGGATTCGTCTCTTTTATTATCATGCCTACTTGTGCAGTTGAAAACTTTTATTTTATTAATGTGTAGGTCAAGCTGAGGCAAGTTCACCGAAGCTACCCACCTGAGCGAGGAGTTGTCTCGACCGAGCAGGACTTCGAGCAGGCCGTCGCCAAACATCGTTGGCGTTTTGATTCCTCCAATTGAACTGAACAGGATGGGGCATTATGTAACGCCCCAGTCCCAAAATACGTAGGACTAGGAACGTAGACATGCCAGTCGTATAATAAATATACGTAAGCTGTAAAATGCAGTAGAACCATAACTAATCTCATCCACACAAAATAAATGAATAAAAGATATCATATAATCATCTATGAAATTGTCTTGATACAATATGATGGGCGGAGACAAATCCACTACCAACAAGTAAAGGAAAAATACATGAGAAAGAAATAAATTTGGCGAGCGAAGCGAAGACGATCCAAGCGTAATCATCCTCGAAGAAATAGAGATGGTCACGGCTAGAGCTAAAGCACCTGCGAAAGACAATAGCACACACCTGGGGAGGTAACCAGGTCCTCAGAGGGATGTAACAAGACACATAATATTATGCCATATAAACTGAATAAATATTGCTCAAATAAATAAGTCAATTGAATTTATAACATGGTCCAATACACACCTATTGAACGAGGTACCATCCCCCCAACCAAACAAGGATAGGAGATGGTAAACTAATTTACGGTGACGTATGTTTCCATGCTATGAATCCAATATGGTATCCGGACCCCAACAAGGTTCAATACCTTCTCATCGAAGTAGTAAGCCACACCTACAACCAAACAAGGACAAGATGTGACAAACTAATCCACGACAAGTTATTGTTCTAAGCCACGGTCAGATACAAGTACTCAGACCAAAAGTACTCGTACCTAACGGATAAAGGTACCTAACCGTTCTAAGTGAAATATAGTTAAGAACAATCCTTCCTACGCATGGGCCCTGGCTGAATAGGATCGGCATAGTCCTTTCTTGGGCACCAGAGGCCCCATCAGTAAGAGCATGACATTCCGCAGAATCGCCAGTGGCCGTCAGTAATCATGGGTAATCTGACCCGCGTCTCCGGCGGAGCTCAGGGGTTACAAAAGGGAAAGTGCATAGAAGCCCATACGCTAAGGAATTGTCCTCCCTGCCCAATGCCTACTATGTTGTATCCACAACATTAAACCTCTATAACCGCTAAGTCAAACTAGCATGCAACCTCTATTAGCGGTTATTCCTATCGCACGGCTTATACGCACCGGTGGCCAGCCAGTCACGCATGTCCATGTTCTATATGCGACACACAACTTCGTGTTATAACGTGTCAAGGCCAATGAATGCAACACACAAGGTGGTCCCTTAAATCTAGGTTTAATGTGTAAAAATAATACATAGCAGGAAATATAACTGAACAGTAAGTTCTAACAGGTTATGCCATGTATCACAGTTTATTTGCATAAAAAAATAAATAATGCATAAAATATGAGCTAAAATAATTAAACAGCAAATAGCAAGATTTCTTGCCTAGTAGGACGCCTGGTGTGCTGCGACGTTCAAGCTGGCATGAACTGCCACTTCGGTGCAACAACGATGCCAGGTGACCACGGATGGTGTCATGGAGAGTTCCATCGGGTCCATGACAGTTGAATTTGGTAGGGTGGACATACGGAAGTACAGAATTGGTGAGGGAACGAAAATAATGGGGTTGGTCATGGACTGGACGATAATCGAAGGAATTTGAATAATTAGATACATATACTATTTTAAGAAAATAATTATAACACTTGAAATTATATTAGTTTAAATAATTTCTAGGAAAATACTTGAAAACCACAAATCGTTTCTAGACTAAAAATTCTAACTTGTAAAAATATGATTTGAGATAGAGAAACTATATTTTATTTAAATTACCAAAAAAATATTTTATAATTTTTGAAACTACAATTTTATAGGCCAAAATATTTTAATATATATAGAAAACAAAATAATAGTGATGTCATATACTTATATCAGAAAATATTGTATGCTACCACTAATATAACAATTGGTAATTAATAATAGCATTTAAAATAAAAATATAAATTGGAACAACAACACTGTGCTCTCTCCATAATAATAGTTATAATAGACTTTAATGATAATAATATTATATAATAATAACAATAATAATAATGTATCAGTTCTCATAAAAAATAAAATGCACACTTTTCCAAAAATGACAGAACCCATAGAAATAATAATAATAATAAATTTAATAATAATTATAATTACAGTAACTACGTTTATACTGCTCTTCTCATTTTGTGAGAAGAAACAAAAAAAATAAAAAGAAGAAGGATCAGAAGAATTAGGGGTTTGGGGGTGATCGAGAGGGAGTGGAAGGAGGAAGAGAGGGAACGGGGAGTGGAGCGATAGACGGAGGGTCGGCGGGGCTCCGGCGACGCGGCTGTGCGCTGCGGCGGAGGGAGGAAAGTCGACGAGAGGCCAGTGGCAAGGAGAAAAGGGGGTTTCCGGCGGCGGAGGGCGGCTCGGAGGGGCGCGAAGTATCTCGGGGTTCCGGTGGTCGGAGCTAGGGAGAGGGTTCGTCGGAGGAAGCTCGAACGGAAGGGGAAGTCCGGCGGCTGAGTCGGCAAGGTGGGGCGGCTCGCGTGGGTGGCCACGGCTAGGCGCGGCGGTACGGTGGCTGGGCTTGCAGAGGGCTGCGGGGACGGGGTTCGACGTCGTGCGACGGTGGTGAGGACGCGGGCGACAGTGGATGGTCAAGCTATGGCAGAGTTGGTGGCGGTGGATGGTCAGGCAGGGGCTTCGATGGTCGAGGTAAGCGTCGGTGGTGATGGTGTTTTATTTTTCTTTTATTTTTCTGGTGGTGGTTTTCATGGGGTTTGGCCGGTGGTAGTAGGTGGTGAGGAGCGGCGGTGGCCGCTGCAGGCTGTGGTGGTTTTGATGGATGGCAGAGGTGTAGGTGGTAATGGTGACGGGGGTGGTGGTTGTCGGAAGAGGAGTAAAGGGTGGCGACTGTGGAGGATCGGCTATGTTGGTGGTGGCTGGTGTTGGCCCATTGGTCATATGGTCAACCTGATTTTAATAATTGATCAAAACTCTGTCTGGATATACGAAGCTTGTTGGGACATCTCAGCTTCTTGGACATAAGCAAGATTGGATATTCACTCCGTTCAAGACTGAAGATCTGTTTGCCTACTTGAGTCTGTACTTCCTATGCAATGTAATTTTCATTTTATTTGAGTCTAGGAATACGTTGTACACCGAGTCGTACTGGCAAATAGGCTATCCCAAAAGAGTTCAAAATATTTTTAAAATGACCTATCAAAATGTTTACAAAAAGGTTTTCAAAAAGGTTTTCAAAAATCACCAAAATCTATTTTAAAACCCTAACCTAACCCTGATAGAACTCGGCCAGAGTTCGGCCAGAGTTCGGTTGGTGGCCGTTTGATTTTTGAATTCTCTGGAACTTGGTCCTCCTGCAGTTGCGGATTTGACCGAGATTTGCTCATCGAGTTCTGCCCGAATTCTGCCCGAATTCTGACAGAGTTCTCCCATTGGAATTCCTATAAATAGAGATGGATTTCGATCATTTTAATTCACTCATTCACTTTCAATCTTCTCTCTATCTAAAAAGCTTTCTGCCTTCCAAAGAGTTTTCTAGAGCTTTCATTTTCAGATCCCAAGCCAGTTACAGTCCTCTAGTCGATTTGCCAGTGCGGTACGGTCTAGAAGTTTCTGAGAGATTGTAATCAGAAGGCTTGATTGAAGAATACCTCTTCACATCTGAAGTTGGACGAGTTCTTCGTATCAAAGCTCGCGTTGTAGAAGTTGCAAGGACTTCGTAAGAAAACTTGCGATTTTTCCTATAGTGGATTCAACTGGTAGCAAGAGTTCTACCGACTGGATTAGTCCTCAACAGAGGGATACCAGTATACATCGCTGTCTTTGCGTTTGCTTTCTGAACTCTGCCTTTACATTATTTCAACTGTGATTATATACTGTGATTGTGTTGCTAACATTTTTTAATTAGCATTATTTCGCTGCCAACTCTATTCACCCCCCTCTAGAGTATTATGCTTTACTATATCGTTCCTACAATTGGTATCAGAGCGGGTGTTACAGGTAAAGCGAGGTAACAGTGCTATTATTTATTCATTATTTATTAGATCACAGCACATCACATGGCTACTATGAAATTCACAAGTGAAGGTCAGGCCACAAACAGACCCCCTCTGTTTGATGGTACTAACTACACTTATTGGAAAATACGGATGAGTTTTTTCTTAAAATCTCTTAATTTTGACTTATGGGCTATTGTTCTTGATGGCTATCAGAAGCCACCTCGTATAAATGTCGAGGGAGTTTTGGTTGAAAAACCCCAAAGCAGTTATACAGAGGAAGAAAAGAAAAAGGCCAGTCTTGACGCACGTGCCATTAATGCTCTTTTTTGTGCCTTAGACAGAACAGAATTTAACAGGGTATCTACATGCACAACAGCAAATGGTGTGTGGAAGCTTCTTGAAGTTACACATGAAGACACGACTCAAGTCAATGAGTCAAAAGTCAGCCGACTTACTCAAGAGTACGAGGCGTTCAAAATGAAGCCAAATGAAACAGTCACACAAATGTTCGAGAGGTTCTTGGATATTGTAAACCCTTTGTCCTCCTTAGGCAAAGATTACAGTAACCACGAAAAGATTCGCAAACTCCTGCGAGCTCACACCAAGAACTGGATTCCGAAGGCTACAGCTATCATTGAAGGAAACAACCTCACCACAATGTCACTTGAAGTACTCATGGGTAAGCTACTCACTCATGAACTGGAGCTACAAGATTTTGAAGAACCTGTACCAAAGGAGAAGACTATCGCCCTCAAGGCTCAGCACAGAAAAGCTGCTGAAGATGACTCAGACAGCAGTGGATCTGACGCTGAAGATCAAGCTCTCCTAGCAAGGAAGTTCAAAAGATTCATGAGACATGAGAAGAGAGTCAAAGAGAACAACAGCAACAACTGGTATCAAGAGGATGCTGTCTGCTATGGCTGTAAGAAGAAAGGACATATGAAGAAGGACAGTCCCATCAACTTATCATCGAGCAAGAAGAACAACAGGTATGAAAAAGGCAACCTGAAAAGATCAACGTCTCGGAAATATGCCAACACCAGCATATGGCATGAGAGTGAAGCTAGCGACTCAGAAGATGAACATTCAGAGGACGCTGCAAACATCTGCTTCATGGCAATCGATCAGGTACCTACTGAACCTGTAGAAACATATGATGACTTCACCTTTGAGCAATTAGGAGATGCCTTCAGTGACCTGATGCTTGACTATAGGAAACTGCGTAGTAAATATCAGACCGCTAAGAAGGTACTCAAAGAGTACAAAGGAGAAATAGGAAGACTTACCGACCTACTAGCTGAGGTTAGAGCTAATGTTAGTGAGTCTGGTGAGCTTTCCTCTATAAAGCTCTTATTACACGAGACTAAACAGTCATCCGAAGAAAAAGACAAGATTATAGACCAATTGAGAGAAGATCTTTCTAAAGAAAAGAAAAGTCTTCAATCTGCACAAATCAGAATGGAATCACTCACTTCTGATTATACTAAGTTATATGACACTTCCAAAAGGTTGGAAATTAGGTTAGGAAAACAGCCTGAGCCTGCTGCTTCCTATCCTAACACGTGTCACTTACCGAGAATTCGGAACATTCCCAAGCCAAACACTGTCGGACCAAACCATATAAAACCTTTACCCCAAAAGGTTAAGCCCAAACATGATCATAGGTATGCATTCTTCTATACTAGAAAACCCAAACCTACCAACCATGCACACCACTCAGCTTTCAACACTCGACATGCACAATGTCATTATTGTGGCCTCATTGGTCATATATCATCTACATGTAGAATGAGAAAGCTTGTAGATTTAAATATTTATGCTTGGATACCTAAAGCTAACAATTCAGGACCCTACAAGAAATGGGTACCAAAGGTTTCATCTGCAAACTGTTTTGTAGGTGGAACACCCTTCACATGCTAGAAGCAAATAGATCCTCGACAGCGGTTTCTCACGGCATATGATCGGTGACGCTACCCTATTTGCAACACTGTCGAAGAAGAAGAAGGAAGGTTATGTTTCCTTCGGTAATAATTTGAAAGGGTATATTATTGGTATCGGTGATGTTGGTAAGTCTCCCTATCCCGTGATTAAAGATGTCTGTCTGGTTACCGAGTTGAAACATAATCTGCTCAGCATAAGTCATCTAGCTGATCATGGTTATGGTATCAACTTTGGCAAAGACAAATGTACTATAGTTGATAGCTCAACTGGTAGTACTATCTTTGAAGGAATCAGGGAAGACAATATATATATTTTCTATCTGTTGGAAGAAGCTAACATTTCATGTAGATGCTTAATGGCCAAAAGTGATGAGAGTCATCTATGGCACATGAGACTCGGTCATGCAAACATGGATACAATTTCAAGATTATCCACAAAGAAGATAGTACGCAGTTTACCAGACATAACATTCAAGAAGGATTCAGTATGCAGCCAATGTGAAAAGAACAAGGCTACCAGATCCACATTCAAGTCTGTAAACGCAGTATGTACTACTAGACCTCTACAATTGCTACACATGGATTTATTCGGTCCTAGCAGAGTTGCTAGCCTCGGAGGTAAATTATATGCATTTGTTATTGTAGATGATTTTTCTAGATACACGTGGGTATATTTCTTGACACGCAAGAATGACGCATTATCCGAATTTGTCGCCTTTTGCAAGAAAGTACAAAATGAAAAAGGTTACATGATCACTCGTATTAGAAGCGATCATGGAGGCGAATTCGAGAATGCTGATTTCGAGCAATTTTGTGACACACACGGTTTTATACACGAGTTCTCCTGCCCTAGAACTCTACAACAAAATGGAGTTGTGGAACGTAAGAACAGAACTCTAACCGAAATGGCCAGAGTGATGTTAAATCAATTTAGCCTACCCAAATACTTCTGGGCTGAAGCTGTCAATACAGCTTGCTTTGTGCTCAATAGAGTTCTAATTCGACCCAAATCGAAGAAGACTCCATTTGAGTTATGGTTTGATAGAATTCCTTCAGTTTCATACTTTAAGATTTTTGGCTGTAAGTGCTTTATTCTTAATACTAAAGACAACTTGGGAAAGTTTGACGAAAAGGCCGATGAAGGTATATTTCTAGGTTATGCGGCCAAGAGCAAAGGGTACAGAGTCTTCAACAAACGTACCATGATCATCGAAGAATCAATCAACGTCACTTTTGATGAAATAAACCAAATGACTCTCGATGACAGTGATGAAGATCTGCCTACATCAAGCTCAACATCAGCTGAACCTGAACCAAGCTCTGCACTAGCTGAACCCCCTAGAGGAGATCCAGGAACCAGCTACCTACAGAGTCTACCGAAAAGGTTAAAATTCACAGCTGATCATCCACAAGATTTGGTAATTGGTGACATTACCAAAGAAGTAAGTACTCGATCATCCAGTAGAGATATTGTTTCTAGTGTTGCATTTATTTCACAGCTAGAACCTAAATCTATTGATGAAGCATGTAGTGATAGTTTCTGGATAGATGCCATGCAAGAGGAATTAAACCAATTCGAACGAAATCAAGTTTGGGAACTTGTTCCCAAGCCTATTGATCATCTGGTCATTGGCACCCGTTGGGTATTCCGAAACAAACTGAATGAGGATGGTTTAGTAACTCGTAACAAGGCTCGACTCGTAGCTCAAGGATACAATCAAGAAGAGGGTATCGACTACGATGAGACTTATACCCCAGTTGCGAGATTAGAATCCATTCGAATGTTATGTGCATTTGCATGTTTTCATGATTTCAAACTTTTTCAAATGGATGTAAAAAGTGCTTTTCTAAATGGCTTTATAAAAGAAAAAGTTTTTGTAGCACAACCTCCGGGTTTCACGAATTTCAAAAATCCTAACCATGTTTTCAAGTTGAAGAAAGCCTTATATGGTTTGAAACAAGCCCCTCGTGCTTGGTATGACCGTCTAAGCTCTTTTCTACTTGACAACGGTTTTTCAAAAGGAAAGGTTGACACTACACTTTTTATTAAATCTTTTAATGGCAAGCTGCTTTTAATTCAAATCTATGTTGATGATATCATATTTGGATCCACTGATGAATCTCTTTGTCAAGAATTTTCTAAGTGTATGCAGAATGAGTTTGAGATGAGCATGATGGGAGAGCTGAAGTTCTTTCTCGGATTGCAAATCAAACAAACCAACAATGGGACGTTCATTAATCAAGCCAAGTACACAAAAGATTTGCTAAAGAAGTTCGATCTGGACAATGTCAAACCTATTGGCACTCCAATGGCAACTTCAACAAAGCTTGATTTTGATGAACAAGGCAAGCCAGTCGACACACGTAAGTATCGAGGTATGATTGGTAGTTTACTTTACTTAACTCCTAGTCGTCCAGATATCATGTTTAGTGTTTGCCTGTGTGCACGTTTTCAAGCTAACCCAAAGGAATCACATATGACCGCAGTTAAGCGTATCTTCCGATACCTTAAGGGCACTTCTTCTGTCGACTTGTGGTATCCTAAAACTAAATCCTTTGACCTTATTGGTTATTCGGATGCAGATTTTGCTGGATGCAAGGTTGATAGAAAAAGTACTAGCGGTACATGTCATTTCTTAGGCAAGGCTCTAGTCTCTTGGTTTAGTAAAAAGCAAAATTCTGTAGCCTTATCAACAACAGAGGCTGATTATATCGCCGCAGGACGTTGTTGCGCTCAGATTTTGTGGATGAAACAAACCCTAGAAGACTTTGATTTATTTTTCACACATATTCCCATTTTCTGTGATAACACGAGCACCATTAATTTGACTAAGAATCCTGTATGTCATTCTCGTACTAAACATATCGAGATTAGATATCATTTTCTTAGAGATCATCATCAAAATGGAGATATAAACCTTGTGTACATAGATACTGAAAATCAATTAGTTGACATCTTCACTAAACCTCTAGCGAAAGATCGTTTCAATTATTTACGTCGAGAATTAGGAATTTTGGACGTCAATAATATTAATTGATTTTATTTTATGATTATATATCATTATGCAAAAACTGTGTTAGAGACAAGCTAATAAAGAGTCTGTCTGTCACCACAACTACGGTTGAAGCGAAGCGGTACTTAAGAGTTCCCCGGTGAACCTCCGCCAGCTGGGACAGTACTCCTACAGCTAATCTGAGACAGTCGCTGTGTAACGACATTTAATTCATAAAATATCATTAATTATGTTATTTGAAGGCTAAAATAACTAATCTTTGAATTAAATATTTACAACGAGTCAATGAAAAAGAAGTAGCAAAAATCAACTTTGAAAAACCCTAGGCGAATTCGGCCCGAGTTCGGTTGAGGGTATCTGTGTATATATCCAGAACCCGAGAGCTTCTTCTCTTTCATTGCTTCCAAACCATGATGACGAGGATAGTGATGAGGAGATGTGATTTGATTATTAGTGATATTCTATTGTATACTTGGAAATGCTCCGACATTCCAAGTTTTTTATCATTTACTTTTTATCAGTACTTTGTAGTTTGCTATCAGTACTTTTTATCTTCATGGACATGTTTTTGATGTTTCATTTATGACATCTCAGTTTATTTCAGCATTTTGTTTAAGCACTATCTCTTTATACTGCTTCTCCATTTTAAACTGCCTGTGAAATAGCATGCCTGAGATTTTTTTTATGTTTTTGAAGCAATACATGCCTGTGATGATAATTTGTAGAAACATTACATGCCTGTGATGCTATATCTCTAATTCTTATACTATATTTCTTTTATTTGTTTTCTCGCTATTTGTTACTTATGCTTTGATTGCGGGGGAGTCTTCTGCATTTAATACGGGGGAGCCTTCTCTTGTGCAATTATTTTGCTAAGCGACAAAGGGGGAGAAAATTAAAAATGATCTAACATTTTTTTTAGTTAAATACAGGTTATGAACAACTTCTACTTTTTGATATTTTTTTGAACTAGCTTAATGTTATATCATTCATAGTTTGTCAATTATCAAAATGGGGGAGATTGTTGGCCCATTGGTCATATGGTCAACCTGATTTTAATAATTGATCAAAACTCTGTCTGGATATACGAAGCTTGTTGGGACATCTCAGCTTCTTGGACATAAGCAAGATTGGATATTCACTCCGTTCAAGACTGAAGATCTGTTTGCCTACTTGAGTCTGTACTTCCTATGCAATGTAATTTTTATTTTATTTGAGTCTAGGAATACGTTGTACACCGAGTCGTACTGGCAAATAGGCTATCCCCAAAAGAGTTCAAAATGTTTTTAAAATGACCTATCAAAATATTTACAAAAAGGTTTTCAAAAAGGTTTTCAAAAATCACCAAAATCTATTTTAAAACCCTAACCTAACCCTGACAGAACTCGGCCAGAGTTCGGCCAGAGTTCGGCCAGAGTTCGGTTGGTGGCCGTTTGATTTTTGAATTCTCTGGAACTTGGTCCTCCTGCAGTTGCGGATTTGACCGAGATTTGCTCATCGAGTTCTGCCCGAATTCTGCCCGAATTCTGACAGAGTTCTCCCTTTGGAATTCCTATAAATAGAGATGGATTTCGATCATTTCAATTCACTCATTCACTTTCAATCTTCTCTCTATCTAAAAAGCTTTCTGCCTTCCAAAGAGTTTTCTAGAGCTTTCATTTTCAGATCCCAAGCCAGTTACAATCCTCTAGTCGATTTGCCAGTGCGGTACGGTCTAGAAGTTTCTGAGAGATTGTAATCAGAAGGCTTGATTGAAGAATACCTCTTCACATCTGAAGTTGGACGAGTTCTTCGTATCAAAGCTCGCGTTGTAGAAGTTGCAAGGACTTCGTAAGAAAACTTGCGGTTTTTCCTATAGTGGATTCAACTGGTAGCAAGAGTTCTACCGACTGGATTAGTCCTCAACAGAGGGATACCAGTATACATCGCTGTCTTTGCGTTTGCTTTCTGAACTCTGTCTTTACATTATTTCAACTGTGATTATATACTGTGATTGTGTTGCTAACATTTTTTTAATTAGCATTATTCCGCTGCCAACTCTATTCACCCCCCTCTAGAGTATTACGCTTTACTATATCGTTCCTGCAGCTGGGTGCTGCTATGGGACCTGGCGTGGTTGGCGAGGCACGACGCGGCAGCGTGGCGGGCGAGGCATGGCACGACGGCAGACAGAGCAGTAAACTAGGTTTAGGGTTAGGGTTTGGGATTTTGATTGTCGGGTTGGATGTGTCCAAAATGTGGACAAGGAGAAGGTGATAATGTAATTGTAATAGAAATAAAAATAGTGGAAGGAGATGGAGACACGGACACGAGGCACGCAATGGTATGGTGGTGAAGATTTGTGAATGGTCGAAATATATGGACGAGTACCTGCCTTTTTATAGGATGTGGGAATTTCCAGTTGGATAAAAATTAGAAGTAGTTTAAACCCAAAAATAGATAATTTGCTATTTAATTTAAAATCAATCAAATCCAAATCCAAATCCAAATCCAATTTAAATCTAATTAAATTTAGATCCTTAGTTTAAAACCAAATGAGATAATTCAAATTCCAAATATTGATATTAATTTAATAAATCCAAAAATTAAATCAAGATTTAAATTGTCACAATATTTTCAAAATATGTTTTCCAAAAATGCTTTTATAAAAATTTTGAAAATACATTATTATTTAAAAATAAACTTAATAAAATATTTATGAAATATATATCCAAGCACAAATATTCTTTACATAATTATGTTTTTCTAGTATACAAAATATTATTTATTATTAATAACTTTTAGAAATGACGTAAAAATAACAAGCTTAGAAATGATAGCAAATCTAATTATTATATCTATTATTTGAAGCTATATAAAAATAGAATAAAATGTTTTTCTAAATTATGTACGCTCGCACATATTCGCACTCGTCGAGCAATTACGAAAAATAAAATTTCGTGCGCGACGTACAATACGACTACGTGACTTACAATACAAAATTTTAAATCAGTACCAAATTTAATTAAAAAAATAGTAGAAATTTAGGGGTTTTACACATAACAGGGCTATCATTTGGAAGGATTCAGACATAGCCATAACTGGACGAAGCGGAGTATCTTTTGGGACTTACCTTATTGGAAGGACAATCTTATAAGATACAATCTTGATGTCATGTATCTTGAGAAAAATATATTCGACAACATCTTCAATACGGTGATGGATATCAAGGTAAAAACGAAAGACAGTCCCAAAACAAGAAAGAACTTGAAAATTATTTGCAGGCATCCAGAGTTGCATCTAATACGAAGATCCAATGGTAACTAGGTCAAGCCCTCAGCACCATATACATTGAGTAGGGATGATAAATTGATAATATGCAACTGGATTACAAAGTTAAGATTTCTTGACGGTTACGTGTCGAACTGGCAAGATGTGTCAATCTCAACGAACGCAAACTGATAGGGATGAAGAGTCATGATTGCTGTGTGTTCATGGAGCATTTACTCTCCATCGCTTTGAGAGAGATGATGCCTTCTCAAGTGTGGGTCTGCTGGCCGAGTTATCTATATTCTTTAGAGATTTGTGTTCAAGCAAGTTGACGGTGCAATATATGTTTGAACTTGAGGAGAAGATTGTATTGATATTGTGCAAGTTAGAAAAGGTGTTCCCTTGGATTTTTTGATAGTATGGAATATTTGCCGATTCATCTTGCGTACGAAGCACGTATCGGTGCTTCCGTCCATTATCGATGGATGTATCCATTTGAGGAATATAAAATAATTAATTATCTAGTACTAATTTTTTTATTCTAATATTCTATATATTATTTATAGATATCTACACCATCTGAAGAAGAAGGTGGAAAATGAGGCTCATATAGAAGCTTCGATATGTGAAGCATATATTATTGAGAAGGTCTCAAACTTCTGCTAAATCTAATTCGATATTCATGTCAGAACAAACTGAAATAGAGCACTAAAAAATGATGAAGGTGAGGTCGATGCACCGAATAGTGGAATCCGTACTATCTTTAATGCTGGTGGCAAGCGTACAAGTGCTTCTAACTTACGGTGGTTGGAGGACGATGAGTTTGAAGCCTCTCATCGGTATATATGCCTAAATAGTGGTATAGAGGAGATGGAAGATATAGATAAGATTTGTATTGATTATTTGTATCATCACATCATTTTTTATTTCTTTCAGATTTGCATATAATGGGATGAGGTCGTAGACGACATCGAGGATCTTCATCTCGCCTTTCTCCTCCTCCTCCTCCTATTCCAATTGCCGATCACAGAGGAGTTAGCAAGGACGACTTCATTGATGAGGAGGATGGCTTTCTCCTCCGTTCACTCGTTCATTGGTAGGCAGAGCTAGCCCTGATATTCCTTCAACATCTACTCCTACTGATGCTGGTGCTCTCCTTGATTCGACTGATCCGTCTTCTACACTGTAGACTACATATGTCACTCTTACTGGGGAGAATCTATATCCTGGCCTATTGGTGGACCGTGGAGTTTGCATACGTCGACCAGAATTTGTAGACCATCCTGCTCTACCAGAGCGTCCAGGCAGCATCACTCGTCCCGAGATATGGGCCGATGGAGCGACGTAAGTATATAATTATTATTATACACATTTATTCATACTATCTTTATTTTTTAATGGTACATTGTTTCGTTAATTACATGTTTTTTTTGCTCCAGGCTGGTAGAGATTTGGGCGACTTGATGCGTCGTCAATTCTATGGTCCCTATCTGAACTTCGGGGATATCCCACTTGATAGACAATTTATTTGGCTAGATATGCTTGGGTATGCCTAAATAATATCGTCTTTGTTTAAAATATTTCATAAATATTTGCTCATTTGTTTTTATTTTTTTCTTATTTACAGAAGTTGTACTAGTGGTCAGCGTACAGAGATGAGGCGATCCGGAAGTGCTACAAGTTCGTCGCCAGCAAGAGGTTGAGGGATATGGTCAACGAACAGAATGCGTTGGCTACACCAAATGGCGTTCTTTGCAAGGAGTGGTTAAAGGAGGAATTTTGGGAGGAGATGAATAAGAAGATGGACACTCCTGCCTATAAGGCCAAGTACGAGAAGGCAAAGACTGTCTGTGCTAAGGGTGGTCATCACAAGGGTGAATCTATTCCAATTTTAGAGCATTGTCGACGGTTGTTGAGTAATCTTATTTGTTATTTCTTCAATTGTTTAATTTTAATGTTTAGTTATTAATTGTTGTTTAATTGTTACAGTACGAGAAAGTTGCTAGGGCAGGCGGAGATCCAAACACCATCGACTTTTCTAAAGTTTTCGAGCATACCCATAAGCAAAAGAAGGATGGAAAGCTCGTAGATGATCGAACGACCAAAGCCTATGTAAGTTTTCCAAGTCCATCTAATTATATTTCCTCTTTGTACTTAACTATAATTATTTTTCCTAAATAGTTAGTCCTAACTCTAAATATCCTAACCACAACCATAACCCTAATTAGCAATATAAATTAAAGACAAATATAGGAGACGTATGAGACCCTAACCATAACAAAATGAATATTAACTCTAAAGCTATTCACCTATATAAGTATAGGAGACATATGAGACTTTACAGAGTAGAGTCGGTGAGGGAAGGAGTGATGCTGGGGGTTGCCGAAGGGGAGCTGGGACTAGTTAGCCACCAACGCCGGCTACGAGGAACGACTTGTGGATACAAGCTGTCGGTAGAGAAAAAGACAACAGCTTGTACGGTATCGGATCGTTGCCATCCCAGTCGTCCGTTTACTCCAGAGCTTCTCTTCTATCTCCACCTCTACCTCCATATGTAGGTACACAGACCGGCGTTACTACCGTAACCTATAGTTTGGAGCAGATTACATAGATATTGGTAGCCCTACAGGGTCAGATGACCCAGGTGACCCATGTTCTAGATACAACAGGTCTTATTCCTGCTACCACTGCACCAGCTCCTGCTTCGATCATAGTGCCTTCGGCACCGGCTCCTGCTTCGACCTCAGCGCCTCCGGCAACGACTCCTCCTTCTACCATAATGTATACTGCAGCGGCTCCTACTTCGACCATGGTGCCTCTTGTCACACCGGCGACCCTTCCAGGCATTGTTCCTGCCCAGGACGTACAGCGGATCATCAGTTTGATGTTGGCATAGTTATATGCGTATGGATAACCGCCTCTGCCTCCGTCACCTCCTCCACCAGCAGTTTGATGTTTTTGAGCATCTTGTATAATTTTTTATTGTACTGGATTAGTTTGTATTGACTTTATGGAGTTTATGTATCATTTGAGGGATTTGTGTATATGTACTATATTGGTGTTGTATGAGTTTGTATGGACTTCATAGTTTGAGAAAATATTTGTTTGCATCTATTTCATTCAATTTTACATATTTGTCTTCTAGTTTATTGAATAAATAGTCTATTTGATTCACTGTTATATATTTATGTTTATTGAATATATATATATATATATATATATATATATATATATATATATATATATATATATATTATATATAATATATATATATATATATATATATATATATATATATATATATATATATATATATATATAGAGAGAGAGAGAGAGAGAGAGGATCAAAAGTCCCCCTTAGAAAATTCCCTAAAAATCCTCCTCACTATAATTCATAATATTAATGTTAATATTAATGTTAATATTAATGTTAATGTTAATATTAATGTTAATATTAATGTTGATGTTAATATTATTTTTTATATATTAATGTTAATATTAATATTAATGTTAATGTTAATTTTAATGTTAATGTTAATATTAATTTTAATGTTAAGTTTAATGTTAATTTTAGTATTTAATGTTAATATTAAGATTAACATTAATATTAACATTAAATTACGGATTAGAGTGGAGGGTTTTAGGGGATTTTCTAAGGGGGGCTTTTGATCCGTTCCATATATATATATATATATATATATATATATATATATATATATATATATATATATATATATATATAGAAAGTTTGAGCATAGCATGAACCATTTATTCTGGCAATAATGACAAGCTCAGCAACGGACCAACGACAGAATACCGATGGATTGCTAAAAGAATTTGCAGATTGCCGATAAACTAACGACACCTATCGATGGAAAAATCTGCACCTCAGCGATGGACTATCGACGAAAATTTCCGTCGGTAAGGTGTTATTGATACCGAAAGCGTATCAGACATCTTAGCGACGAAATTTTCCGTCGCTAAGCTTCTGAAATTTTTAATTGTGGGCTCACAAAACTTGGTCGTTAAACGGTCGCAAAGCTGTCGCAAAAATTCCCGACGAATATTTTACGTTGCTAATCCGTCGCTAAATTATGTCGCCAAATATGTCGGTAGGTTGTCGTTGTACCGGCAGATTACCGATGGATATTTCTTAGCGACATTAATACTAACGACGATCACTTTTCGTCAGTATTCCATCAGTATTTGAATATAGCGACGGATATGTAATAGTTAGCGACGAATACTTCCGTCGCTAATTATTAGTATTTTTGTAGTGGATGCAACGGGGATAATAGTCTATGGCAACAACGACGATGTAGTCTTCTTCGTCATAATTATGGCTCGACGACAGGATTGTCTTGAGATATAAGCCCTCCTCCGTGCAGTCTACCAGGACATCGGGATCCTCTTCGTGCGGACGTATCCTCAACATGTCTCAATTATGGAAAATAGGGATCATGATCTGACGGTGGGTGGCGGGGTTAAGGAGAGACAGTTGGTAGTGGTTGGAGGTGATGAATCATCCGAACGCGGATCCAATGAAGAGCCTGCTGCCGATCGCCTCTGGCTCGGGGGGCTGACGGTCGATGGTGTAGTACTGGTAGTCCGAAAGGCTAAAGAATCTCAAGCTGCAGGCACTGGTTGTGGTGGATTTGAAAAGATCGAAGTTGATGAAGACTCCAGAATAGGATCCTGCATAGTATATCCTTCATATGTTTCTTGTAGAGAAGTTGCATCAGATAAAATCTGGTTGATGTCAATCTTCTTGTCCTAAAAAACAAAGTTATTTCTTGCTTTCCAAATCGTCCACATAAGGTAAAAGCCTGATGACAGAGCTTGTCGATCCCCCTCATTAAGAAGAGCAGCAAGGAAAGATGAAATTGTTGAGTGATGAAGTAGAAGTCTTGAAAATGTAGAATTATGACACCAAGCATTTCTTATCATAGGACACTGCAAAATAAGATGATCATTAGTTTCTTCACATACCTGACACATTGGGCATATTGCATCAACATTGTCCACCCTTCGATGAATATTTGATTTAGTAGGCAATGAATTTGTAATTGATCTCCAGGCAAAAAGAAGAACACGAGGGCAGATATGAGAATTCTTCCAGAATTTCTTCCATTCAGAAAGATGAATCAGAGAGATGAAAGTCTCTGTTAAGAGACTCATGGATCACTCTATAAGCCGATTTTGCAGTAAGATTGCCATCTTTGGTATGCCTCCAATAAAGAGCATCAGATAATCCAGAATTGGATAATGGAATATTGAGAATTGCCTCAGCTTCATGGGAAGGAAATAATAGTAGAATCATGTCAACATTCCAGACATTAGTTTGTGTATGGATCGAGTAATTCCAGTCAACGTCTGCTGCAGGTGTGCCGACGGTCGACGATACTACTTCCTAACAACGGAATTCCAGGCATGACAAATGGTGCCAAAACAAGCAAGTTGAGGAAGCTCCAACCGATCGCAGACGAGAGAGACGAGTTCTGGTGACTTGTGACCAACTAATATCCTTCTCCTCCTTCAAAAACCCTAATGAGAAAGCAACCTCCTTCTTCTCCTTCTCCATAATGAGCAACAAAACTTCTCTACGCGAACCTAGTTATGATAATATTAATTAATGTTGTATGTCTGTCTGTCTGTCCTATTAGCTTATATATAGAGAACAAAGTAATGGTTAATAAAGTTGACTAGAAAAATGAATCCCACCACTAATCAAATTCTGATATATATATATATATATATATATATATATATATATATATATATATATATATATATATATATATATATATATAACAAAAATATTGGCTGCCTTATTGACTGTAGCAAAACAACCCAATACAAAATGAGTGGGACATCACAAAACCCAACGACTATAAAACCCAATGAACTACCCAAAGGGAAAAGAAAGGAAAGGAAAAGAAAAGTATACCCAAAATGATCTACAAGTATACCGTGCTCCCAAAGAGCCCCCCGACAAAGCTGATAAGCAATTACTCGCGCGCCACCTCAGCACATTGTCTCTTCTTCAAATATTACCTGCACCTCTGAGTAAGAGTAGCCCTCATATCTAAACTTGTTTCTATTCTTCCAAAGCACACAAATAATAACTGTCGTCGTCCTTCTGGCCTCGCCCGGCCTCGGGAGGCTCTACAAAGTTTGATACGATCAATCACCGACATCTTAGCAAATGGCAGACTCTAGGGTTCACCGAAGTGGTTCCAAGACCCACTTGCAATATCCCCTTCCGAAAGAACATAGGAGGAGGTTTTTTCGACACCCCTAGAGCAGCAGTGGCAGGAGGAGTTCATAGAAATACCTACCCCCTCAGAATGTCGTCTATGGGCAGTTTCATCTTGATGCTTCTCCAGAAAAGGATGCTCCATTTGATGGGGATACCTGCCCCCCACACCTCGGCCAGCAGGGGATCCTGTTCCCGTCTCACTCTAGCGATATCCCAAGCCGACTTAAGAGAAAAAATACCAGTGTTGGAAGGAGACCAAATGAGGCGATCCTCCTCCTCCGAGAGGCTCGACAAGATGTTCTTGAAGCTCTCAACAGCATCCTACCCAAACAGTTCCATCAGGGTCGGGAAATCCCGTCCCTTCCCCTCAAGCCATACATGGCAAATGCTAAAGTTGACCATCCCCTGGTATCTCGGGGTCAAGTAGGAATCTCCAACCCATTTCTCGCAGAAGATGTCACAGTTTCCTTTACCAACCACCATTTTAATATGGTTTTCCCTAGGCTTCTTCCTCTGGTCAGGCTTTTCCATACCCAAGACACTTTGTTATTGACTATCGCCTTTGAAGTTTAGCAGTTTTTAAAGTACCCGACTTTCATGAAATAGCACCAAAGGGCTTAGGATGCCAAGCCGTGCTAAATTTTAACTTAGTCTCCATAGCCGACTGAAGGCTACTCAGAAGTGCGACCAAAATATTCCATCCCAAATAGAGACGATGGATACTGGAACTCCATGCAGTCGCACAATCTTGTCACGATAAATCTGATCCAGCGATCGACGCTCCAAGTAACTTTGATGGCAATAAAATGCGCTGACATGGTTAGTCGATCGACGATGACCTAGACGGCATTGTTCCCTCATGGCATCATTCCCACTTCCAATCTGGGATGGCAATATTCTGTATCTCCCAGCTCGGTCTCTGGTGCTCAACTTTCACCTACTGACAGGCCATACATTGAGATACGAAGAGTGCCACATCTATTTTTATCCCGTACAACCAGAATATTGTACGGAGTTCCTTGTACATCTTGGTGCTGCCTGGATGCAAGAAATATTTCATGTAGTGCACCTCCGACAATATTTTCTTTCGAAGTTCTGAGTCATCTGGAACACATAGCCAACCTTTCATTCGCAACGCTCCGGTCTCGTCATCCGGAGCACATTGCCGAACCCGGAGTACGATGCCCATGTCCTCTAAGTCGCACAATAGCTTGTTGTTGATGGATAGTGAGGCTATATACTTTCGGCTCAGTACGTCTGCCACAACATTCCCCTTGCCTGACGTATAGTCAATCGCCAGGTTGTAGTCTTTGAACACTTCCAGCCATCGCCTCTACCACAAGTTCAAATCCTTTTAAGTGAAGAGATACTTGAGGCTCTTATGATCTGTATAAATCTTACATGCCACACCATAAAGATACTATCACCACAGTTTTAATACGAACACAATCAATGCTAACTCCAAGTCGTGCGTGGGATAGTTCTTCTCGTGGTGCTTCAACTGTCTCGAGACGAAAGATATCACATTGTCTCGCTGCATGAGCACACATCCCAAGCCCTGGCCTGAAGCATCGCTGAAGATTTGAAAGCCCTCTATCCAATCCAGAAGTGTGAGTATCGGGGACAAAACAAGCCGATGCTTTAGCTCCTGGAAGCAAGTTTCGCAGTCGTGTGGCCACTCGAACACGACTCCCTTTTAAGTAAGACGAGTCAAGGTGATGCGATCTTCGCAAAGTTTTTTATGAAGCGTTGATAGTATCCCGCCAAGCCGAGGAAGCTTCGAATCTCACTAGTTGTCTTTGGTCGTTTCCAATCAACAAAGGCTTCGACTTTCTTCCGGTTGACTGAAACGTCTTATGCGGAGATGATGTGCCCAAAAAATGATATGCTTTCCAGCAAGAATTCACATTTTCTTAGCTTTGCATACAACTGCTTGTCTCGAAGGTTCTAGAGTACGGTCTGCAGATGCTCTGCGTGTTATGCCTTGTCCTTCGAGTAGACGAGAATGTCGTCGATAAAAACTACTACGAACTTGTCGAGCAATGGTCAAAACACCCGATTCACTAGAACCATGAAGGTAGTAGGGGCGTCTGTCAGGCCGAATGATGTTACCAAAAATTTATAGCATCCATAACGAGTGTGAAAGGCTGACTTCGACATGTCATCTGGCTTGATCTTGAGTTTCTGGTAACCTAAGCGAAGATCAATCTTGGAAAATATCGAGACACCTTGTGGATTATCGAATAAGTTGTTTATGCGGGACAGTATATATTTGTTCATGTTCGTGGCTTTGTTTAGTTCTTGGACACACAAACACATCAACCCGTCCTTCTTTACGAATAATGCGGGTGCTCCCCATGGTGAAACACTAAGCCGAATGAATCCCTTGTCGAGCAGTTCTTGCAACTGGACCTTAAGTTCCTTCAGCTCTGCAGGGGCTATATATTTTGTAAGGAGTCCTGGAAATTGGTCGGGTGTCGGGAAATGTGTCAATAGTGAACTTTATTATTGGGTCGGGTGGCATGCTGGGTAGCTTGTGTAACACCCAGTCCCAAAATATGTAGGACTAGGAACGTAGACATGCCAGTCGTATAATAAATATATGTAAGCTGTAAATACAATAAAACCAAGGCTAACTAATCTCATCCACAAAATAAAAAATCAAGCTTTTATAGAAATAAGTAAGAATTATCATTTACATGTAGTTGGGCAAAGACAAATCCACTACCAACTAATAAAAGAAGAAATACATAGACAAAGAAATAATTTGGCAAAGAGTGACATGGACGATCCAAGAGCAATCATCTTCGAAGGAATAGAGAAGATCACGGCCTTGGCTAGAACACCTGCGAAGAGACAAGAACACATACCTGGAGAAGATTACCAGGTCCTCAGATGAACGTAATAAGATACATAATATAATGCCATAAAATTGAATATAAACTGCTCAATAATAATTCAAATCGGATTATAACATGGTCCAATACTCCACCATTGAATTAGCGTACCATCCCCCCAACCAAACAAGGACAGGACATGGCACCCTAATCTACGATGAAATATATTTCTATGCCATGAATCCAATATGGTATCCAGACCACAACAAGGTTCAGTACCTTCTCATGGAAGCAGTGAGCCAAACCTACAACCAAACAAGGATAAGGTGCGGCAAACTAGTCCGCAACAAGTTATTGTTCCAAGCCACGGTCAGATATAAGTACCCAAACCAAAAGTACTCATACCTAACGGATAAGGTAGCCTAACCATTCTAAGTGAATGCAGTTTAAGGACAAACCTCTAACGCATGGGCTCTCTAGCTAAAATAGGATCGGTATAGTCCCCACTTGGGGCACCAGGGGCCTCAAGCATAACCGTTCCTCGAACGTTAGTGGCCAGCAATATAATAAAGGGTCGTCAACCCGCATCTCCGGTGGAGCATACGGTCACAAGGGAAAGTGTATAGTAGCTCATATGCTAAGAAAATGTCCTCCCCACCCCATGCATATTTGTTGTCTTCACAACACATGACCTCTATAACCACTAATCAAACTACTCATGCAATACTATTAGCGGTTAACCCTTATCGCACGACTTATACGTACTGGTGGCCAGCCAGCTACGCATGTCCGAGTTCTATATGCGACTCACGACTTCGTGGTACAAATGTGTCAAGGCCTATGAATGCAACACAACAAAAGGATGGTCCCTTAAATCTAAGTTTAATGTGTATAAAAATAATAAATAACGGGAAATAGAACTATACTGTATAATGTATCTAATTATGACAATGTAGCACAGTTTAATTTACAAAAAAGAAATAATAAATAAATGCATGGAATATGAGCTAAAGTAAATAGACAACTAATGGCAAGGTATCTTGCCTGGTGTGACGTCTGGTGTGCTACAATGATCAAGGTAGCACAACATATAACTTTGGTGTTTCAACTACACAAGACGACCTCTGAAGATGGTACGGATTATTCCATTGGGTCCCGAATAATCAAATTAGTTAGGATCGATAGGAGAAAGGACATAATTAACGAAGGAACAGGAAAAATAGAATTGGTCATGGACAGAAGAATAATCAAAAGAAAATAGTTTAATATATATACGAATTTTTAGAAAACCATTTATAATAATTGAAAACTTATATTTTGCTAGTTAAAATATTTTTTTAATAAATACTAAAATATAAAAGAAACTGTTTTCACTGAAAACTCTAAGTTTGTAAAAATACAATTTAGGTAGAAAGCTATATTTACTATTATTTTAGTCAGAATTAATCATTTGAAAAAGACTAGGAAAATAGAGAATAGAAAATCTAAAGGAGTATTTTAGGGCTAAAATAATTTTTGGTCGAAGCTATATCTAAAGTATCATGAAATAATAATATATTTCTTCTAAGTCAAAATTATACTTTACATCCTAATAAAAGAATAAATCAACTTAGATATATTTTAATAAAAAAAAAAATTATACCATTGATACATAGTATTAGAAATACTACTAATAACTTTTAACAAATAATATTAATTATTAATAATACATAAAAATAATAATAATAATAATAGTAATCAAAATTTTACAAAAGATATATATTATTATACTACTATACCTACATATATACATACATATTGTATGCCTATATATGTACTGGTAACTAAGTTATACAATAAAAAAATCATGACAACAGTATGTTGTCTCTTCTCTGTCGAGAGAGAGAACCACACACATAATAATAATAATAATAATAATAATAATAATAATAATAATAATAATAATAATTTATAAAAGAACAACTAAAAGGAAACAAAAGTCAACAAACAAACAAAAATAACATATCACATCTGCTCCTCTCTCCTCTTGAGGAAGAGAAGACATAAGCAACCAAATCAGTGTCTCGAGAGAGACAACAAAAGCAAACCAAAAAAGTAAAAGAAAAAAGAAAAAAAGCAGATGGAAAATGAAAGGAGAGGTGAGAACAAGAGCAGGGAGAAAGATTAATCGGAGGGAAAGGGATCGGAGGCTTACGAGCATGGAGGCGGATAGGCGCTCGGTCGGAGGCGGCGGAGGCTGCGTGAGGTTGGCAATACAGGTGTTGGTTTCAGTGACGATGGTGTTGGTAATTATTTCGGTGGCTTTCGTGGTGGGGTCGCCGAGATGGCAAGGTTAGGAAGGGGGCTACGACGATGGTGGTGTTGGTAGGCGGGGGTGATCGACAGGTAATGGTGGAGGCTGCTGGTGGTAGTCGGGGCAGATCGGGGTGGCTCGGTTGTATAGGAAGGAGGAGGAGAGCTTTTGGTTGTCATGATAATGAAGATGAGGGTGGCTGCGATGGCCTTAGCGGAGAAGGGATTGTGGTTGGGTGTCTGGAGGTGGTGACGTTTGGACGAGGTGTCTAGGATAAGGATGAGGCGGTAGTCATGGTGGTTTGGATGTGCTGTGGTGGTCAGAGAAGAAGATGGCAATGGCGATGGTGCGGTGGCGATGGCTAGGGATAGTTTAGGATTAGGGTCTAAATTGTATCGGGTATGACGGGTGTGTCCTGCGAGACACGGAGAATTTGAAGGAAATTGTGTCCGGTGTATCGGACACGGTGAGGATAATTGTACTTGTATAGAAAATTGATATAGTGGATGGGGAGAGGGAACATGGACACGATGCACAAGTCTTGGGTTGGAGAAATATTTGTGGAGATGAATTTTATGGAAAAAAGAGAACATGGAGCCTCTCCTTATATAGGAGGTGGAGTCTCTTAATTGGATGACGATTGGGATTAGTTTAAATTCCAATAGATAGATTACCCTACTAATTTAAACAAACTTTAAAATTTAATTCAATAATATCTCTCAAAAAAAATAAAAATAAATAATCTTATATTTAATTCAAAAACTATATAAGATTTATTCAATAAAATCAACTTCCGATTTATTCATAATAAACTAGTTTAAAATTAACTTTTTATAACTTAAAAATATAATAAAATAATAATTTTAAAAATTAGAAATTAAAATATATACATGAATTAGATTCATGTACCTCGCATACAAATATTTATAAAATCATTATTTTTCTAAATTACTACTATATTTGTACTATAAACTAAAATAAAAATAAAATAGCATTTTGGAAAAATCTCGACGCGATGCCTTTCACAACTTTAAGTAATTAAAAATAATTATCATATATTATTTGAAAACTATACTTCTCTATATAAATAAAATCTATAAATGAAATATTTTCTAAAAATATGTACCTCGCACACATTCGCACTCGACGAGCAAATACGAAAAAAAAATGAAATCAATACCAATTTTAAAAAAATCGTGGTAAAAATTTAGGGAGTTTGCATCCTACCCAACTTAGAAGAATTTAGTCCTCAAAATTAAGAAATAACTAGGGTAGGTAGGGTTGAGAAGGTACGAGGGTATATCGATAAGGAAATACGACCAAGTCATTGGACGAGGCAAGGAAATGCCGTTCAACACAAACATGCATTAGAAAATCGTGATTTTGATATATACGAAAATAAATCATGGATATGGAATTGAATGAGGGTCGCTAGTTAAGGCAATAAAATCATGATAACACGAATTAGAGAATAGAAAGGAATCGAGTAGATCAAAGAGAATAACTTAGGGACTTCGGAGATATGGTTCCTTGAGAGAATATAGTCGTCTAGGTTTAGGGTATGGTTAAAGAACTGATTTGAATCATTCTCAAGTTTCAAGAATGATTAGAAGGTCGCGATATTGAATCTATGGTCGAGGAAGAAAGAACGAGTAACTCGGGACGTGAATGTGGGCACATGGGTTGGTAATGGCTATTTAAGTTGTGTATGTACAACTATCATGGTTATAAGTGATAGGGTAGCTAAAAGGGGACTTTTTGTGTCTATCTATCAAATACGAGTGTTCGTCTTTCTAAAATAGGTGAAAGACAGAAACGATAAAGAGTTCGAAGAAGATATATCGAACATGAATAAGTATTTCAAAGGCGACTGAATAATTTCAAAAAAAAATTGCCAAGGCAGTCGCAGATGAGATTCTAGAGGCCAAGTTTAACTATGTCTCCATCCACGTAGAACGATATATAAAAAAGTGAACCAAAGTGCGCTAGGTTGATCAGACCATCATGTACCGGTTCTGATTAGATAATATGTTAATGGGTGCACACCCAATAGCATATGTCTTGAACAAGCTCGATAAAAGGGTAAGTTTACAAAACTAGACTATAGTAACAGCATTGGTCAAGATGGTAAAACATAGGCACGAGAGCTTATGATTGAAAGAAAGTAGAATTAGTTCAAACTCCTTAAGAATTTAAGTCTTGTCAAGTGATTGTTCCTATACAGTCGTCCTACTATCTTTTTGTCTTAAGGCTTGGTTGGCTAGATAAGATAGGGTCCTCTAAATTCTAGTCTAAGTAAACTTATCAATATGGGTCACAAGAACAAAGGGATTGTTAGGTCGAGAGGTATTCTACCCAACTTACAAAGGTTAAACTAGTAACGTGATGGGACAATGGAACATATCTATCTAGTATGGGTATCTTCCTAACCACTATCAAGCGCGAAGGAAGGAAAAGAATTTACGGTAGAGGGAACCAAGCAAGATGCAAATCAAGGAGTCAAGCAAGAGTTCGAAAACGGAATCGAGGAAGGAGGTCAAGTATGTGGATGAGATCCTACACTCTATCCTATACGCAGGCTTGCTTAATACGGTAAAGTAACCAAACAATTTATCTTGACCTGCATGGGCCACCACAAAAATATGTAACGTCCAATTTCTAAAATACGTAGGACTGGAAACGTAGACATGCCAGCCGTATAATAAATATACTAAGCTGTAAATGCAGTAAAACCAAGGCTAACTAATCTCATCCACAAAATAAAGAATGAAGCTTATATAGAAATAAGTAAGAATTATCATTTACATGTAGTTGGGCGGAGACAAATCTACTCCAACTAATAAAAGAAGAAATACATAGACAAAAAAATAATTTGAAAAAGAGTGACATAGACGATCCAAGAGCAATCATCTTCGAAGGAATAGAGAAGATCACGGTCTTGGCTAGAACACTTGCGAAGAGACAAGAACACACACCTGGAGAGATCACCAGGTCGTTAGAGGGACGTAATAAAATACATAATATTATGCCATAAACTGAATATAAACTGCTCAATAATAAGTCAAATCGGATTATAAAATGGTCCAATACTCCACCATTGAATTAGCGTACCATCCCTCTAACCAAACAAGTACATGAGATGGCACCCTAATCCATGATGAAATATCTTTCCATGCCATGAATCCAATATGGTATCCGGACCACAACAAGGTTTAGTAACTTCTCATTGAAGTAGTGAGCCACACCTACAACCAAATAAGGACAAGGTATGGCAAACTAGTTCGCGACAAGTTATTGTTCCAAGCCACGGTCAGATATAAGTACCCAAACCAAAAGTACTCATACCTAATGGATAAGGTAGCCTAAACATTCTAAGTGAATGCAGTTTAAGGACAAACCTCCAATGCATGGGCTCTCTGGCTAAAATAGGATCGGCATAGTCCCTACTTAGGACACCAGAGGCCTCAAGAATAACCGTTCCTCGAATGTCAGTGGCCAGCAATATAATAAAGGGTCATCAACCCGCATCTTCGACGGAGCGTACGGTCACAAAGAAAAGTGTATAGTAGCCCATACGCTAAGAAAATGTCCTTCCCATCCCATGCCTATATGTTGCCTTCACAACACATGACCTCTATAACCACTAAGTCAAACTAATCATGCAATACTATTAGCGGTTAACCCTTATCGCACGGCTTATACGTACCGGTGGCCAGCCAACTACAAATGTCAGAGTTCTATATGCGACTCACGACTTAGTGGTACAAATGTGTCAAGGCCTATGAATGCAACACAACAAAAGGATAGTCCCTCAAATCTAAGTTTAATATGTAAAAAATAATAAATAACGAAAAAAAGAACTACATAGTATAATGTATCTAATTATGACAATGTAGCACAGTTTAATTTGTAGAAAAGGAAATAATAAATATATGCATGAAATATGAGCTAAAGTAAATAGACAGCTAATTGTAAGGTATCTTGCCTGGTGTGACGCCTGGTGTGCTACAATGATCAAGGTGGCACAACATATAACTTCGGTGTTTCAACTACACAAGACGGCCTCTGATGATGGTACGAATTATTCCATTGGGTCTAGAATAATCAAATTAGTTATAATCGATAGGAGGAAGGACATAATTAACGAAGGAACATGAAAATGGAATTGGTCATGAACAGAAGAATAATCAAAGGAAATTAGTTAAATAATATATATACGAATTTTTAGAAAACCATTTATAAAAACTTATATTTTGCTAGTTAAAATAGTTTTTTTTGATAAATACTAAAATATAAAAGAAACTGTTTTCACTTGAAAACTCTAACTTTGTAAAAAAAAAATACAATTTAGGTAGAAAACTATATTTATTATTATTTTAGTCAAAATTAATTATTTGAAAAAGGCTAGGAAAATAGAGAATAGAAAATCTAGAGGAGTATTTTAGGGCTAAAATAATTTTTGGTCGAAGCTATATCTAAAGTATCATGAAATAATAATATATTTCTTCTAAGTTAAAATTATACTTTACATCCTAATAAAAGAATAAATCAACTTAGATATATTTTAATAAAAAAATGTTTATACCATTGATACATAGTATTAGAAATACTAGTAATAACTTTTAACAAATAATATTAATAATTAATAATACATAAAAAAATAGTAGTCAAAATTTTACAAAAGATATATACTATTATACTACTATACCTACATACATACATAGATATATATTGTATGCCTATATATGTACTGGTAACTAAGTTATAAAATAAATAAAATAAAATAATAATAATGATGATTATGACAACAGTGTAATGTCTCTTCTCTGTCGACAGAGAGAACCACACACATAATAATAATAATAATAATAATAATAATAATAATAATAATAATAATTTATAAAAGAACAACTAAAAGGAAACAAAAGTCAACAAACAAACAAAAATAACATATCACATCTGCTCCTCTCTCCTCTTGAGGAAGAGAAGACATAAGCAACCAGATCAGTGTCTCGAGAGAGACAACAAAAGCAAACCAAGAAAGTAAAAGAAAAAAGAAAAAAGAAGAAGAAGGAAAATAAAAGGAGAGGTGAGAACGAGAGCAGGAAGAGAGAGTAAGCGGAGGGAAAGAAATCGGAGGCTTACGGGCATGGAGGCGGATAGGTGCTTGGCCGGACGCGACGGAGGCTGCGCGAGGTTGGTGACGCAGGTGTTGGTTTCGTGACGAAGGTGTCGGTGATTATTTTGGTGGCTATGGTGGCGGGGTCGCCGGGATGGCGAGGTCAGGAAGGAGGCTACGGCGGTGGTGTTGTTGGTAGGCGGGGGTGATCGACAGGTAATGGTGGAGGCTGTTGGTGGTAGTCGAGGCAGATCGGGGTGGTTCGGTTGTGCAGGAAGGAGGAGGAGAGCTTTTGGTTGTCGTGATAATGAAGATGAAGGTAGCTGCGATGGCCTTGGCGGAGAAGGGATTGTGGTTGGGTGTCTGGAGGTGGTGACGTTTGGCCGAGGTGTCTAGGACAAGGAGGAGGCGGTGGTCGTGGTGGTTTGGATGTGCTACGGTGGTCAGAGAAGAAGACGACTATGGCGATGGCACGACGGCGATGGCTAGGGATAGGTTAGGATTAGGGTCTGAATCGTATCGAGTATGACAGGTGTGTCCTATAAGAGACGGAGAATTTGAAAGGAATGGTGTCCGGGGTGTCAGACACAATGATGATAATTGTACTTGTATAGAAAATTGATATAGTGGATGGGGAGAGGGAACATGGACACGATGCACGAGTTTTGGGTTGGAGAAATATTTGTGAAGATGAATTTTGTGGAAAAAAGAGAACATGGAGCCTCTCCTTATATAGGAGGTGGAGCCTCCTAATTGGATAACGATTGGGATTAGTTTAAATCTCAATGGATAGATTACCCTCCTAATTTAAACAAACTTTAAAATTTAATTCAATAATATCTCTCAAAAAATAAAACTAACTAATCTTATTTTTAATTCAAAAACTATATAATATTTATTCAGTAAAATCAACTTCCGATTTATTCATAATAAACTAGTTCAAAATTAACTTTTTATAACTTAAAAATATATAATATAATAATAATTTTAAAAATTAGAAATTAAAATATATACATGAATTAGATTCATGTACCTCGCATACAAATATTTACAAAATCATTGTTTTTCTAAATTAATACTATATTTAAACTATAAACTAAAATAAAAATAAAATAACATTTTGGAAAAATCTCGATGCGACGCCTTTCACAACTTTAAGTAAAAATAATTATCATATATTATTTGAAAACTATACTTCTCTATATAAATAAAATCTATAAATAAAATATTTTCTAAAAATATGTACCTCGTACATATTCGCACTCGACGAGCAAATACGAAAAAAATATGAAACCAATACCAATTTTAAAAAAATCATAGTAAAACTTTAGGGGGTTTACAGCTCGTCTGGGAATATATAGGAAAATTTTGCCACAGTGCCGATTTGACCCACATTTGCACCATCCAATCTCGTGTCACAAATGGATGCTAAGTATCCCTTACAGCCAGAATGCAGTATTCTCTTAGCAGAAATTGCTAAAATTACCATGCATGTCGCTGACGCTTCACCACACTAGTAGCAAAGTTCGATCACTCCAGGTATGTGGAAGGTGACCTTCTTTCTTGCGTAGTCGATGGTGGCATTGCAAGCGACGAGCTAATCCATTCCCAGTATGATATCGTAGTCCTTAATATTTAGAACTATCGCATCAAGATACACCTTTTTCCTCCGATACAGATGATTTTGTCTCTACAGCCGAAGTGTGTAGGTAGATGTGTGCCCGAGGGTATGCTAACACTAAGGTTAAGGCCTAGTGGTGTCATAGGAAATTTATATTTTGCGACGAAGTCTGCCAATATGAAACTATGGTAGCACCGGAATCAAACAGTACACGATCAAGCATATTATTGAAAAGTAATATACTTGTCACGACTGTATTTGAGGCGAACGCCTCATCTTGAGTCAGGGCATGGACACGTCCCTGGGCATTGGGACGATAATCTTGGGCATTTTATTGTGCAGGTTGGGGAGCTCGAGGTGCTTGGCCTTGATTTTTCTGGTTCTGTAGTTGTGGAGGCGTTGATTTGACCCTTCTTCCAAGCAGTTACGTGCAATGTGGCCTACTCGACCGCACTTGAAGCAAGCTCCATCTCTCGTTCGACAATCATTCGTATGATGATCATCCTGGTTGCATTTGTTACAATGAAGCACAGGGTTCCACCCTTGGTAGCCGTCGTTGGTGCCGTGATTGGAACATTTACACACATTATTGCCTCCTGTATTACTATGGCATTTATGATTGACATGATGCACAACGTCGAAAGTAGCTGAAGGATACTGGGGCTTGAGGCGAAAAACATAATTGAGGGACGCCCGTAGTGTTTGATACTTTGGAACGGTCACATGTGCGACGATGGAAGGCCTCAAACTCACTTCGAAACGCCATGTTCTACTCGCAACATCAGTCAGAAGCGCACTTGCAAACTCGGCGAGCTTGTTGAACTTAGATGCACATTAGCGAACTGTCATATTCTCCTGCCTCAGTTGTAGGAACTCGTTCTTCTTTTCTCAATGTACCACCCGTGGAAGGAATTCTTCTACGAATGCTTTGCGGAATGTGGCCCAAGTAATCTTCGTCGTCTCATTATCTCAGAGGATTGCTCATTTCTGCATATCCAACTAGTCATGTACATTTAACCAAAGTTGAAGTTGAGTGCAAGCAATTCGCCTCGATTCTTCCATACCGAGTGCTTCGAAGTGGTCTTCCAATTCTGCCAGCCAATCGAGCACCACAGAAGGATCTTCGGTTCCCTTGAAAGAAGTATTTCACACCTTCTTAAATTCTAAGATTTCGGAGGAGGCATACTTCGTAGGTACAGGCTGAGGCTCGCTAGGGTCGTCTTTGCTACGTTGGTTCATCGGCTCTCTTACGGCAGGCGTGGTCGCGGAATGATTGTTATTGGCTCCGATTATCTAGATATTTTTATTGCAAGGTGTCAAGTTGCTTCTGCTGCACCTTGAATTGATTCACAAATCTGTTTTTGATTTGCGTATGTCGAGCATCGGCCTATTATTGTTGTGCTACCATCATGTGGAATATCCGCTCCATTGGGTCAACAGATGGTTTAACCTTCGAGCTGCTAGAGCCACTTGAAGTACCTGAATCATTTGTGGCCGCAAGTTTTATGACTTCTGAATTAAGAAAAAAACTCACATTAGTCTCAGAAAATATTACGGACTCATTGTATGAAACAATTCATCTCATCGACACGAGGTCAAGGATTTCGAGACTCAAGACAGAAAGCCAAATGACGTAAAGTCGTACTTTGATACCATTATGTCACGCACCGATTACGAAGAATTAATAGTCGTGACCTGGGCGTGATGTCGTACGAGACTAAGTTGCGCTCATGCAAGGCAGTTTCATAAGGTTATCAGAAACATAACATTTCATCGAGTACATAGAGAAATTGAAACAACATATTATGAACAGAAGAAAACTTTACTTCATTGATAATGAATGTAACACCCAGTTTTCTAAAATAAGGGTAATTTTGAAATTTTATAATTATAATCATTTAATAATGATATTGAAACCATGTTATGATTTTTGGTGATTTTTAATTAATTTAAAACTATTTAAAATATTAAAATGTGATTTTGATGGTTAACTAGTGTAACCCAAAAATTGCTAAGCCTAGAGACTAACCATGACCATGGGAGCCTAGTCATGTGATTAGAATATTATATTACTACTTTTTAGCTGTAAGCCCCTAATTTTCAAAATAATATTTTTATAATATTAAATAGCTTTTATATATTTAAAATGGATTAATATAATTGCTAGGAATTTTTCTAGAATTTTTAAATGATTTTAAATAGTTTTTAAATCAAAATATATCATTTTGTAATTATTTGAAATATTTTAATATCACTTTGTAATAAATTGATTTGTTTTAATATCGTTTTGCAATTTAATAAATTGTTTTAGTTACAGTTTGCAAATGTGATTTGCAAACTGATAGGTTTTGGACTTTCCTGCAAAGCCCCAAAGTTGGGGGACTTTTTGTAAAACCCCCGTCACCAACCCCCGACGACCGGCCAGCTTCCCCGACGACCAACGACCCCTTTTCTCCGCCTTTTTCGGCCGACCTAGCCGACTTCGGCCGACCTAACCCCCCTATAAATACTTCCCTCGTCGAAACCCTAACCCTAGGCTAAATTCCCGACAGCTCCAGCCCGATCTCGACCCCCTACTTCCTAACCCTAACCCTAACTCCGGCGACAACCCTAGCGCCGCCTCCACAACCGACGTCGACGCTCGCCGCCACTACCACTAGACGTGCCTCGTCGAGACGAGTGCAGCGCCGTCCGAGCGCTGCGACCATGACGCCCCTAGCCGCCGGGAGCTCTTCGACTTCGAACTCCAGACGACCGGACATGCAGGTAACAGTTCAAAAACCGTGTCGTGCATGTCGCGTACTCACCTATGTGACTCGCCAGGACATGAGCAACGCGTAGGTAAGACTGGACACGACAGACTCGACCCGTGTGTGTCGTGCATGACCAAGATACGGGGACTCAGCCGTTCTTCGTGTCCCAAACAGTCAGGACACGAAGTTTGGCTATCGGGTTTAAAATCCGTTAACCTAAAACCTAAATAAAACTAACCCTAACCCAATCTCTAACAGATGACTCGGGCTAACCCCCTGGCCAGCCCGACCGCGCGTAAAATCCGACCCCCTTCTAGGCTGAGTTCGAGCCCCCCTTCCCTGTTTTGTTTTCTTGTTTTGTTTTGTTTTTGTTTTATTTTATATTATTATGTATGTATATATGTATATATGTATTTATATATATATATATATATATATATATATATATATATATATATATATATATATATGTATTTATGTATATATAGTATTATATATATATACTGTTATATATGTATATATACAGTATTTGTATATGTATATATATTTTATATTTAGTATTTTATTATATAAGTTTATATATATATATATATATATATATATATATATATATATATATATATATATATATATATATGTATTTATATTTTTTTTATATATTTTATATTTAGTATTTTATTATATAAGTGTATATATGTATATTTTTTTTATTATATAAGTGTATATATGTATATATATGTATTTATATATATATATATATATATATATATATATATATATATATATATATATATATATATATATATACGTACAAATATTGTATACATATATACAACAATATATATATATAATAATATATATACACATAAACACATATACATATATATATATATATATATATATATATATATATATATATATATATATATATATATATATATATATATATATATATATATGTATTATGATTAGTATTTTTATATGTATATATGTATATCTAATATATGTATAAAAAAATGTATATCTAATATATATATCCTTTATATATATATATATATATATAAATATCTATATATTTATATGTATATATATTGTTGTTATATTTTTATATATGCATTTCAAATTCTACTTTGTACAAAAATATTATTGTGCATAAATTCACAAGTCATTTTTATTATTTAAATTGTGACTTGTGTATTTTAGCACTTTAAAAATATATTTATTTATGTATATAAATTACTGCTTTTTATTGATTATGACCAATTGATGTCCAAGTCTAGCATGGGTTTTTGGGCCCAATTGTGTCTAATACATTCAGAGTCTGCACAAGTCATATTGGACTTGATTCATGGCTCTGGGTCCTGTATCTGGACTTCGTTTCAATTTCGAATACATGGACAAAATAGTAAATAATTAATTAATTATTTTCTAGAAACTGTTGCTTGTTGTGTTTAAATTTATATATATATTTTCAGTCATGTAAAAATCTGGAAAAAATTATATTTAAATACTATGTTAATTTAGATAATTTATTATAATTTTTCCAGCATTTAATAAGTACTTTTGGTATTTTATAAAAATAGGAAAACCGAACTCATTTTTAGTATATTTATGTTTGCTGATTTTTAATAATTATTTAGGAGGGTTTATAAATTCCAAAAAAATTAGTATAAATTTCTATAATTAACAAGGATCATTTTATTTTATGTAAATTGAGCTTTTTATCTATCTCAAAAATTGTTGGAACATAGTGTACAGTTTGATTTATTTATTTAATAATTACGACTTTCAATATTTTGTGTTGTTTTGAGTTGTAGACATATTGGACCTCACCCCGCACTAGTGTAAAGGCCCTAGAAAGTTAGTTAGAGTATTGTGTCACCTCACATTGGTCTTTTATGCTAAAGTCACCATTTGGCTAGGAGTCCAGTTAGAAAGTCGTGTTGCACAACTAGTGTCTTAGTGTTTAACTTAGTATAAAAACTAAGTTTATGTGTTATTTCTACAGTAACGAGTCACCCGGCTTCTATAGCATTTTTATCGCTGCTTTGCTTTGCTAAAGACAAGTACTTCTATAAACTTTACATACTGTTACATCAATGAACTGTGATCCAACCATGTTAAATGTTGATCCTTGGGGTAGCAAGTTAAATCTTCATGACATGTTGTATTACTTTCATATTCCTACCATGTTTAGAACATTTTTATATCACTCACATGATTAGAATCTGGGTTATGGGAAAACTGATAGTTGAGTACGTGATCATGCCCCCTCTACAGTACCGAACAAAGTTTCATTTTATATGTTACTGCGCCGTAGGCCTTACTCTCAAAGCTGTATTTGTGCGTATGTACATCTATCGCCTTTACACTTGTACGGTAGTACATTTTATTATGTGCCCCTGCACATTGTACACCCATTGACGATCACGTACCTGCTACAGTTTTAAACATTACATATACATCTGTCTATATGACATATGTGTCCTTGCCATGATAGATTATGATGTGCCATGATTCCAGTTTATTACATTCCTGTTCATTTCATGTTTCGTATATTAGTTTGCTAGAAACAGTACTTGCTCCTGTCCTGACAGGATAACGTTGTAGGTATACTTACTGAGGAGAAGTTGTTCTGTGATTCATATTATGGAGTTACTACCGAGGACCAGGCTTTGCCTTACGAGGATATACCTGCGGAGAAACTCGTCTGGTTGTCTATTTATATTTTGGACTTTTGAGAGTAGTCATGTGTTAGACTATGTATTTTATGACTAGACCTGTATCCAGCTTTACATTTCAGGACTTGTACTTGGACTTACTATTATATGAGATGACTTTTGTGTTTGGAGCATTTATGACTCTTTATCACTTATAGAACTGTTAGCACATTTTAGTCTTATCTTGTTATCTTTAGAACAGCTTACTACGCTTTATCTCAAGCGTAGGCTAGACATGACTCGGCCCAACAATTTGGGTAGCGGATCGTGACATTAGCCTAGGAGTATTTTGGTCATTTTGACAATTTTGTGAAATTATAATTTGTGTTATTTAAATATGTGCTAATTGTTAGGTTGAGACTTGACCTAGAAACTTAGCCTAATCTAGATTAGCCTTGGGTTTAGAGTATTGATTAGGGTAACCTAGTAATGACAAGATTATTAATATCTAGATATTCTAGGTAAGATATTTTACTCTTAGGATATTTGTGGAAAAATTAGCCTTATGACTAGTTGAACCAATAGGAAAGCTTAGAATTGGGTGGACAACTCCTAGCCACTCATCTAGACCTAAAACCTAACCCTAATTGATCTATGGTAGCCATCAAACACCCCCTTCCTATAAAGCCTCATTAACAAAGCCTTAGCCTCTTTTTACTTCTTGCTTAGAACCCTAAAAGTTCCTCCCCAAATTCCTTCCCCTAATATCCAAATCAAGCCCAAATTGGTCCTAATCAATTGCATCATCACCCTCTACCATAGTGGAAGCTAGTAGGGACTTGCTAGCTAGGATTTGAATTGCTTTGGTCATTTGAAATTCAAAGGAAAACCCTCAACCTCACCCTTCTCATTGAGATTCATTCTCAATAGGTAAATCCCATGAAACCCTTATAAAATTATGTTTTATTTTATAGATGCATGCATATAGGTATACCCTAGCTTTAGAGTTAGTTTGGTGCTAGGTAGTGTCCATTTCGTGTCCGTATCGGACACGTATCAGTGATTTTAACAAGGTGTTCGATGAAATGTTTGTGAGAAATAAATTGTGTTAATTTCAGAACCTATTTAAATAGAAAATTAGTTTATTATATGTAAATCACTAATCAACTTGACTGAGTCGAAGTTAGGGTGCTTTTCGTGTCCAAAACGGACACGCACCACGTGCGCACTGATACCACACACTGCCGTGCTACCCGTTCAGCATATTGGACACGACACGCCATGTGGCGGCCTGCCACTTGGCATAGACCAAGGGACAGTGTCTGACAATACCCCCCTTGAGTCTCGTGTCACCTTGTGTCGTGTCGGGGGAGAAATCCTATGTGTACTGGTTTTGTACACGAACTATGCACACGAAATTGGCTCTCTGATATGGGCTTCCCGTATGGACACGAAGACACTTGGGCTCGTGTCAGGGTCTTAGGCACGAAGCCCTATGTAGGGTGAACTCAGGGACACGATCACGTGTCCTAAATTGACTCGTGTCGTGTGCACGAAGATACGGCACGCGTGCACGAGCCTGTGCACGAACTGTGCACCACAGGTTCCTGTCCTGTGTTGATATACATTTGGACACTTCGTGTCCACTCTAGTGGACACGAATGACACCCCCTAGACACGTGAACATATGGATAACACACCTACATACCTGATTTTTAAATTCAATGGTTTGATTATGGTTTTCGAAATGGGAAAGTTCATGTATCAGTCGAGTTTTCAGTTGGGTTTAAATTGGGTTTTGATTCACTGTTAGATATGTATCCTGAGATTTCAAGAATGATTGACATATTTGTGAACTGGAATGGTTTTTAGGAATTAAACTGAAATGGAGAAACTGAGATTCAGTTATGAGAATTGGGTTTTGATTCACTGTTAGATGTGTATCCTAAGATTTCAAGAATGATTGACATATTTGTGAACTGGAATGGTTGTTAGGAATTAAACTGAAATGGAGAAACTGAGATTCAGTTATGAGAATTGGGTTTTCATTCACTGTTAAAAGTAAAATCTGAGATTTCAAAGGGTTGATGTTAACTGAGATATAATACATGAGATTTAAATCAATGTGAAACTGAAATAGGTTTTGATTCATTGCCTATATTTATAACTGGGGTTTAATGTTAACTCAGTCCTGGAAATGACCATTTACTGAGATGGCACTAGTGTTTGTTTGCCATTAAAATCTTTTGATTGTAAATTTTAATTATAAACAGAACAGTGTTACAATGTAGGACTTAGACGTAGTCCTAGGAGTACACTTTTGTTTATCTGGGTCCCTTGTACCGATGGAGCGAGTGGTAATACATTGACTCCGTTGACGATTTGACAACGGTTCTCGGTTCTCTGAAGGTCTGAGTTGCTTTGGGTACCGGAGCTTGCGGAGAGGAAGAAGACGTTGAGTGTCTGTATCTGCCTCTCTGTGTGTATTCGTAGGTCTGTCTCTGTATATGTCTGTCCGTAGGTGTGTGTGGAAGAAGGAGATGATCCCTCTATTTATAAGCAGCAGGTTGGGCTGCTCATGCGTGCATATGTAGGATGCGCCTGTACGTGGGGTCGCCACGTGGTTGAAGCTGCAGGAGGCGCATGGATGATGCACCATCATTTGTGGGTTGAATCCTTCATGCTGCATTTGTGGGCTGACACGTAGCAGGGGAGAGGATCTTTCAGTTGCTGAGATCTTGGATGGTTAGCACCCATTTATAGGCTGAATTGAGTCAAAGGACACGTGGCGCATGTCCGTAGCTCAAAGATCTCGAATTTGGTGGAGTGTGATCTGACAGGATGTGCCTGTGATTGGGCGTATGAGGAGACTTTAGCTTGTAACCTTTAGGAGTCACGAACCAGTTTGGGCGCACGGCTTTTGAGGCGCATGCGAGGCTTCAGTAGTGACTTGACTTCTATCTTTAGGGATCAGAGAAAAGTCTGAGGCGCATGCAGAGATTTGGGCGCATGGCTGCGGAGGTGCATGCGAATGGTTGGACGACCACGTGGCTTATAACCGCCGGAGGAAAGTAATAATGATGCTGTCGTCGGCGATGCTTCGTCTTCTGAAAAAGCTGTCAACTGTTCAGTCCTCGGAGAACGTGCTGCCAACTCTGTCAGACTTCAGCATTTAATATTCTTGATAGGTGATAGGCCTTTGAGTGGGCGCATCGATCTGCGTTCCACTAGGCACATGGGGACACATGGGGGCGCATCCTCATAAGGCGCTTGGTGCTGATGGGCACATCTGTATGATGCGCGGTCTGACCGGCGCATCCGCTTTGCATGACACGTCTTTATTGGTCCGACTGATACGTTCTTCGAGTGCTTTAAATAACCGTTTCTTGGCCGAATTCAAAGCGTCAGGTTCATCACCTATTTAATGCAAATTTATTGCACGGGATTCGGAGAGCCAGCCACTTGGCGCATGGGTTTGATTTGCCCGGCTTATAAATAGTGGCATGGAGAGAGTTTGCTTCTCGTTCTCTCACGTCCTCCCGAAATGAACTTGTTTGCTCGAGGACATTTTGTTGACGAGATGCCTCCGAGGACGAAGATGCGATGCATTGTCTTCATTGATGCACTTGAAGGTGACTGTTACATCCAAAAGTCGGAGTTTAGGGCTTCTGAGGCAGGCGGAAGGTGCCTGTTGCATCCAAAGATCGGGATGCTCGAGCCTCATCTCCGTTATGTTGAAAGAGCCGCAGATCGGAATTGCGGTGCTCCGATCATCTTCCTTGGGCTTTGGGAGCGCTCCTCCTCCCGCTAGAGTGGGTGTTTCCCATTCTGTTTGGATTGAAAGCTGCTCCTTTAGCCACGGGTCGATTGCGGTGCTTTCCTCTTCCTTGGTTTGGAGAGCTCTTCCTCCAACTAGAGGGTTGATTGTCCACCCTAGTTCTGCTCAATAAATTCTTCATTAGTCGAAGCATTTGATGGCACATATGCTGAGACTTCATGATGTGCCTGACTGAAAGGACGGCACATAACTGAGCTGCTGAAAGGATGCACATAACTGAGCCGCTGAAGGGATGCACATAACTGAACTGCTGAAGGGAAGCGCCTGGCTGAGAGCGCATGGCGAGATGCGCCTGTTTGAGAGCGCAGGGTGGTTGCTGCGCCTAGCTATAGACTTAGGGTCTTTTCTTTATAGAAATTCTCCTTTGTACAGCTCTCTTTTTTTTAGACATGTAATAGACTTTTATATAAGAATCTTCTTTTAATGTCTATGCTTTTGCTATTTGCTGTGCCAAGTACTTCATCTGAGCTCCCTGGCACATGTAATGTTTGGCGCATAGGATTTCTGGTCATGAAATTCCATGCTTCTACAAGACCCCCTTCAAAGTTTTCAAAACTTTTTGTCAAGTTTTGGAATACTTTGAATAAGAAGCATGGTGGTCGGGGCGCATGACTGTTCGGACATATGGTTACTCCGCGCATCAGTGATGGGGCGCATTCTCCTCTCAGTTAATGCAAATGATAACGCTTCGATAACCAAGAAGATTAATGATGATCTTTTTGGATTTATTTGCAGTAATCTCCTCACAGAACCCGAGGCGGCGGCTGAGGTCACACTTCATCGGTTCACGCGTGCGACTAAGCCTATAAATAGGCATCTGATGGAGAGAGAGAGAGTTCTTCCTCTCTTTGCTTTCTCTTTTAGATTTCGTCTTTTGAAAAAAAACTCTAACTTTCTTCTTTCACGAAATGGCTCCCAAGACTTCTCGCGGCGGTGCTGGCCGAGGACGAGGCAAAGGGAAAGAGCCTGTAGAGGCTGCCGCAGATGATGTCCTCCTGACGCCCGTCGACGTTCGGCCGGCGGTGATTGGTGGGTTTCATCATTCTTTACCATATCTTTCTATTTTTTCCGCCGACGCGTATGGGTTTAAACCCTGATAATATGCCGAAGCTTCACTGCTGACGCGCATGGATTTAGACCCTGATGATGCGCCGAGGCTCCACTGCTGACACGCATGGGTTTAGACCCTGATGATCTGCGCCGAGGCTCTACTGCTGACGCGCATGGGTTTAGACCCTGATGATGCGTCGAAGCTCCATTGCTGACGCGCATGGGTTTAGACCCTGATGATGCGCCGAAGCTTCTTTTCAGATGCGCCTGAGCCTTGGTTCAGGGTATGCGCTTCTGATGGGAACGTGGCTCAGATTCTTTTATTGTTTCTAACATATCTGAATCTTTGCCTTCTTTTATTGACCACCAGTGTCGATGACTATCCCGCTCTTGAATGAAGTGCTTCTGGATGTCGCCCTCTGTCAGATGGGAGTGGATTATAATGAAGAGGTGATAAACCCTGCCCAAGCTGCCATTATACTGGATCAGCCTCCCGAAAGAATGACTCAAATCCGGGAACAACAATATGGGTTCCTCCAACGAATGATGGAGCGTGGCGTTTTAAAATCTGCCACTTCTGATAATGTGACTTTTTTGAAGCCTGAGTTCCTGTTTGGGGACCGTCTTACTTCTACTGAAGCAAAGGTGTTAAAGATCAAGGAAGATTGGTTCTTTACAGCAAGAGGGGTGCACATGACTGTTAAGCAACTTGAGCGTCAATGGCCTTTGACGGCTTTCTGTCGCCTTGTTACCAAGAGGAGGATGTCTTGGGAGCTAACCCCGTCTCAGGGGGGAGCGGTGGCAGGCACCATCACGATCGATGCTACCTCCAATCAGAGGGATACTTTGGCCGCCATCCAGGCTGGGCCTTCTTTCACTTGGCGGACTCTGCATCCTGGGAGCATTTACAGTGACGTCCCTATCAACACATTTGCTTTTGGCGCTTCGACTTTTGCAAATCGTATGCTGTTGTTTAAGCAGTCGTACCCGAAAGGTGAATTTCGGGAAGAGATTTGGTGTCACTATGTTTCCAAGTGGAACAAGCTGACGCTCCGGGTTCTGATGCAGTTTCGAACCGAACTCCGAGAGATTGGGCTGACTGCCGCAATCCGTGCTACCCAGGCAGGCGTCGAGATCAACATGCATATGTTCCTTGCACTTCTGGAGATGTTTAACACCCAGACCGGGACTTTCTTCACTCCGGTGGGGGAGCTGGGACTCGTACTTCATGAAATGTACGAGGTGTCAAGGCTCCCTTGGGGATCAGAACCTTATGAGGAATACTTCCCGACCAACGAGGCGTTCCAAGTCCTGGGGGACAAAGCGGAGGAGATGATGGCCGTCTTTAAGGAAGTGACGAGTCATCATTATTATATACAGAAGAGGAAAAAGGGCGGGTCACAGCCTCATATAACTGCTTGGAGAGATTATGTCTTTAAGCAAGACAAGGAAGATCCCTCTCAGTTTACAACTCCACCAGCGCTTTTCCGTAAAGAGGTGATCTCTGAAATGAGCAGGCTAAATGAGAAGAATCCCTCGGAAAATGAGGACCGGGTGTCGGATGAGCGTTCCTATAGCTGCTTCTGGCACCTTACTCATCGGATGTCGTCCAAAGCAGTATTGGCTGCTTATCTGATGATTTGGCTCCGGGATTACGTCTTTTCAGGCGGGTTAGGCTCTGTGGAGAGAGTGACCCGGAACCTTATCCTGCCAGCTGTGAAGTTGGTTTTTGGTCGTCGCCTAGCTTTACTCCCTGCAATGGTGTGTAACCTGCTGCGGGGTTTACGAGAATTTATGAGAAATGTGGTTCATGAACGAGGTAGGAATGACAACTTTCCCCGTGTCGGACTGCTGTTTCATTACTTGATGGGGTGGTTAATTTTGCACCATCCCAACGTGATGAGCCCGGGCTCGGAAGAAGACCACAGAGCCGGAGATGCATTCCTCCGCCGTTTTCGCCAGAGGAGCTAGTTACATACTGGTGTTCCTGTTTGCAGGAAAGTTTTATCCCACCTTCAAGGGTGGGAGATCACCAAGGTTAGTCCTGTCTTCTTAGGTTTTGAGGCCAACGAAGACTTAACGGATTCGGGTGAAGATGCCACCACTCTGCTTCCATGGGGATTTCGCTGGTTGCAAAGCATTCGGCCGTCCAATCTGGTATATCAGAATAGAAACCAGTGTTACCTGGAACCATACTTGCCTAACCGTTTTGCACAACAATTCGGCTATGTTCAGCTGATGTTGGAGAACTCCAGTATTAACCTGGGGTATACTGGAAGTTTGTTGGACGGTGCACGAGCTTGGCATTACTACAATGCTGGATGCACCGGAGATCATTTTACGCTGCCTGTTCAGAATCCGCGGTCGCCGATTCTTTTTTCGGCCGCCAAATTTTACTGTGCCATGAATGTCGTGCCTCCTGGATATGATCGGGAGACCAGTTTTATTGTCGGCACCCAGTTAGAGGCAACTAGGAATCTGTTGGCGAAGGCTCGGTCGTACCGTCCGCCAGAGGTGGGTTATCGAGGTACCCCTGCCGTATCCACGGGGGGTCGGACAGAGCCCTCGACCGATCAGCCGAAGAGACGTGCTGATACAGAGGCTGGCTCTTCTGCGCCGAAGCGACAGAAGAAGGCATTATCACCGGCAGTGTCAACAGACTCATCTCCTGTGGAGGTAAGGAGTCCCACATAGTCTGGTTAGTTCCACTATTTTTGTGACATATACTTTCTTTTTTGTAGGAGCCGCTGAAAAGGAGACCCCGAACTCCAAAATCGGGTGCCAACAGACCAAAGGAGGTGACGGGCTCATCTGAAGAGCGCATTCCTCCGATTGTGATGTCTTCCATGGAGGAGAATCCAAACGATGTCGTTCCTGCGGAGATTTTAGTATCTCCAGACTACGTTGGAAGGGAAGCTGAGGTTGAAGCAGTTCTCGAGAGGGTTCAAGCTGCCGTGGGGGCCTTTGACATTGAGGACCCAGCAGATAAGGGGCTTCCGGATGAGAAAGTGGAGTGGAGTTCGTCGTCTTCAGATGACGTTCCTCCAGAGATGAGTGAGCCTGTTGCGGAAGCAACAGACATGAACGAAACAGAGGAGAGGACTGATTCCCCTCCTTGTCATGATGAGGGAAGGTCGGCTGCAGCATTGCCGAGCCCTACCCCAGACTCAACAGCGGAGGCTGAGGTGGTTGCCGACCGGGAGGTAGCGATAGATTCTATCCCCACAGAAGGATTTGATGATGAAAATGAGGCTCGTCCGCCGATCCTGACTCCTAGGGAGCCGAGTCAGAAAATAAGTGCTGATCTCGCTGCTCTGCCGGAGGGGGAATGTCCCGTACGGCCTGCTGATAGTGTGTTGGGGACGGATGAGGTAGCCCCTGACGCCGGTGGTCCCTCCGAGCTTGAGAAGGGTAAGGGTTTGCTAGAACCCTCTGTTGCTCCTTCTACTTGGGGTACGATATCAACGTCGCTCTCGGCTCCTCCTGTTCTTTTGGCTCCTTGGGCTAGTAGCAAAATTCATCCCCTGTTGAGGAAGGGTCCGTTGATGCCGAGGTTTCAGCCTCGCAGATTGAAGCCGGCGGGCCTTCTTCCGGTCCGCCGTCTAGAGCAGCTCCTCCAACTCCTGCTATGATGCCGCAAGTGCTGGCGGATGCAGATGAGTATGTGAAGTTTATTATTGAGGCGGTGTATAAGATGCTGCAGAGGGGCGTATCGGTAGTGATGGATGCCAATGGGAGTTTTACGACGGCAAAAACTCTGGCACTCCCTCATATCAGTCTGATACGTTCCTACGAGGGCCATGATCATATGACCGAGATTCTGGGGGCCGCGGTGGCCGAGTTGGACCAGCTGCTTTTCCGAGTTTCACTGTATCCAGCGAAATGATCTCTCCGTTCTGAAAGACGCAGAAAATGAGAAGTTGATCGCTGAGACTGAGTTCTCTTATCAGGCCACCGTGGGCGTCTAGGAACGCGAGGTGGCTGAAACTGAGGCTGCGGTGGAGAGGCTATCTCAGTCCATGCAGGAGAAGACGGAGTTGCGAGCCGCGTTGGACGCTAGTATAGCGGAGGTTAATGCCAAGATTCGCCTCCTTAAAGACCGGCGGGCCCAACTCTTGTTAGATGCTGAGCGAGTCCAGGCTGAACATATAGCATCTAAGGAGGAGGAAGCGGCTTTCACCCGTCAGGCTCTTTCCCTGGCTCAGCAGTGGCAACAGTTGGACGAGAAGCATGAGGATGACACTTCTTCTGAGGCCATAGAAATGATGCGTCAAGAAGCCGAACGCCGAGTCCTGGCGACCGCAGAGACTCGGGCGGCAGACTTGAAGCGTCGGATCAAAGAGATTTCAGCCAATCCCGGTGATGCTTAGGGATTGTAGCCTCTCCTCTCTTTTTTGTTATTTTGTGTAATTTACAACTCTTGCTGGGGATGCATTTTTTTACTTTTAAACAAAGAATGAAGAGTTTTGGGGTGTGTTCATTTTTGCTGTCATGAACTTGATGATTTGTGTGGACCTATTATCTTTTGTGCACCTTGGTTGTCAGGTACAGATAATAAGTTTGAGAGAACCTGACATGTTTGCTCAGAGGTGATGTGGACGTGGCAAATATGGGATTCAAATGATGGAATCTTCCTACTCAGAGGTGTTATGGACGTGGTAGGAGTGACTCAAGAGGGATACGCAAAACTACTCAGAGGTAATATGGACGTGGAAGTTCTGCGATCAATGTACGACAACGCCGGGGTTGTCTGTACGGGATGTTTACTCAGAGGTAATGTGGACGTGGTAAACATGATGGATAGCATAGTCTTACGGAGCGTAAGATTCCGCTTTGTAGGGCGTAGGAGAACAACTCAGAGGTAATGTGGACGTGGTTGTCCTTCTACTGGAGGATAGAACGCCACGGAACAGCTGGGTTCCGGAAGCGTAAGATTTTGTGGAAAAGAATTGTACGTGAGCCCCGATGATTGGGTCCACAAACTCCCTTGTTGGATGAAGATAGAAGTACATGTCTGAAGGATGTCAAGAGTAGTACTTCTTTAGGAACTTGTCATTGATGGGCATCATGAACAAGTCCCCATTGGGTTTGGCGAGGCAGTAAGCACCGTTTGAGTATACTGTCTCTATGATGAAAGGCCCCTTCCACTTGGGCTCGAACTTTCCTGGTGTCTTATAAGTTAACACCATCGGCCTCCTGACTGCCAGAACTTGGTCGCCTACTTGGAAAGTCCTCTGCTTGACCTTCTTATTGATAGCCTGTGATATACGGGCTTGATAGAGTTCGATGCACTGTTGAGCTAGGAGACGTTTTTCGTCAAGTGCCTCCAATTCTCGCAGACGGCGACATTGATTGTCTTCCTCTGTTAGTTGATTTATGATCGCTACACGGATTAAGGGTATCTGGATCTCGAGAGGCAGTATCGCTTCGCTCCCGTAGACCAGGGAGAATGATGTGTTGCCCGTCGGGGTCCGTACCATTGTGCGGTAGGCCTAAAGGCATTCGTCGAGCTTTTCGTCCCAGTCGTATTTGTTAGATGACACAACCTTTTTGAGTAGCCTGATGATAGTCTTGTTGAATGCCTCGGCCAATCCGTTTGCTGTCGGATTGTAGACGGTTGATGCCACATTTTGAATGCGATTCTTGTCACAGAATCTGTTGAAAATATGGTTGATGAACTAAGGACCGTTATCGTGGATAATCCTCCGAGGTACCCCAAAACGGTAGATGACATGGTGCTTGATGAAGCTGACCACCCTGGAGCTCTTCACTTCCGTCAGTGGAACTGCTTCTGCCCATTTGGAGAAGTAGTCGGTGATGGCTAGGATGAAGCGGTGTCCCCTTGATGAAGGAGGGGTGATCGGTCCTACAATGTCCATGCCCCAGGCTTCAAAGGGCCAGGAGGCGACCGTAGGATGTAGTGGTTCTGACGGTATATGGATGAAGTCAGCAAGAAGCTGGCACACATGGCACTTTTTAGCATAGTCGACAGCGTCGGCTGCCATGGTTGGCCAGTAGTAACCTATGCATCGCAGTCGATCCTGTAACTTAGGCCCAGGTTGATGAGCCCCGCAAGTTCCATCATGCGCTTCTCGAAGGGCTTCGGCTGCTTCCTCGTTGGATAAATATCGAAGGAGAAGTCCATCGTAGGAGCGTCGATACAGCATTTTAGTAGCTGTATCGTAATAGAATCGAAGGGAACGCCTCCTGACTTAGACGGCTTCCTTCGGGTCCTCTGGAAGAATTCCGTAGACAGCAAAATCGATGAACAGGAACCTCCAGTCTCGGACATTAACACTAGTACTTCTTGACATGGCATGGGCCATTTGTGAGCGTAGGTTGTTTTTAGGACAGACCAAGTCTCGACCAACTACCGTGACGTAGTGTTGAGTCCCGAGGGGTGCTGCCAATGAGGCTGCGAGGCCAGCCAGAGCGTCAGCCTCCAGATTTTGTAATAAGGTACATGTTCGATGAAAAACTTGGTGAAGGTTGAAATGATGTTCAATGCAACTTCATGGTAAGGAATCAGATCTTTATGGCGAACTTCGTATTGCCCTCTGATCTGGTTAACGACGAGTTTTGAGTCGTCGTAGGCTTCCAGATGATTCACCCCCAGCTGTTGCGCCAGCTGGAGTCCCATGATGAGAGCGTTGTACTCGGTAACATTGTTGGAGCACGACTTCGAAAGGGAGTAGGCACGCTGGATGACCATCTGATCAGGGGAGACTAAGACTACCCCCACTCCTGCGATAATTTGGCCTTTGGGGCCTGTTCTTGAAGCGCCATCAAAAAACATCCGCCAGACGGAGCTTTCTTCGGTGACGTTTGATTCTTGGACCTCGTTCGGGATGTCTTCATAGAGTCTGGAGGACTCTGGGATGGGGTGTGCAGCTAAAAAGTCGGCCAGAGCCTAACCCTTGACGGCTTTTTGTGGAACGAACACCATGTTGTATGGCGTTAGCAGGATTGCCCGTGTAGCTAGCCGGGAGTTCAATGACCCTGGCTTCGCCATGAGAACTCTGAGTGGATTGACTCGGGAGATGACATGAATTGTCTGGCCCGAGACATAATGGCGAGTCTTCTGGATGGTAAATACCAAAGCCAAATACTCTTTTTCAACGGGGTTGTACCGGTGTTTGGCCCCGATCAGTGTTCCACTGATGTAGTAGATAGCTTGCTCATAGCCTGCATCGCTATTCTGAGCCAGCAGAGCATCGAGGGAATGATCCATGGCACAGACGTAGAGGAGAAATAGTTTACCGGCGACGGGTGCCACCAGGACTGGCGGGCTCGTCAAGTAAGCTTTGATATCGTCGAAAGCTTTTTGGCATTCCTCTGTCCAGACGTAAGAGACTCCCTTCTTCATGAACTGGATGAAGGGTTGACATTTTTCGGAAAGGTTTGCTATAAACCTCCGAATGTATGCCAGACGCCCCTGCAGGCCTCGAAGTTCTCGGAGGTTCTTCGGAGTTGGCTTTGGTCTTCTCGGGATCGACATGAATGTCTTTCTCCGTGATAATAAATCCTAAGAACTTTCTGCTAGAAACCCCTAGAAAGGATTTAGCGGGGTTCATCTTGAGTTGATGCGCTCGCATGAGATTGAAGACTGTCTTAAGGTCTTGTAGGTGATCTCCTTTGAGACGGCTCTTGACTGCAATATCATCAACATAGCATTCGACTGTCTTACGAAGATGCTGACGGAAGATGGTGCTCATAGCTCGTTGGCATGTCGCACCAGCGTTCTTCAAGCCGAAGGGCATTACTGTATAGCAGAAACCCCCCTTCGGAGTCCTGAATGACGTGTATTTTGCATCATCGGGGAACATCTTGATCTGGTTGTAGCCCGAATATCCGTCCATGAAAGACATGCGTTCGAAGCCACATGTGTTGTCGATCATCACATCGGTGATTGGAAGCGGGAATTCGTCATTCGGGCAAGCAGTGTTGAGATCCCTGAAGTCGATACAGACTTGTATCTTTTCATTCTTCTTGGTGACTGGGACGACGTTGGCCACCCAAACCGGGTGTTGTTCTTCACGAATAAATCTGCTGTTCAGGAGTTTATCTACTTCCTGATCGATAGCGTTCATGATGTCAGGACAAAAACGTCGCTGTTGTTGTTTTATAGGCTTGGCATCAGGTAAGATGTAAAGCCTATGCATCACGATCTGGGGATCAAGTCCCGGCATATCGTCGTAGCTCCAGGCGACTACGTCGATATATTCTTTAGCCAGTTGGATTAAAGATTCCCGGTCTTCTCCTTTTAGACTTTTGCTGATAAAGATGGGTTTGGAAGAAGATCCATCCCCAAGGTCGATCTGCTCGACTTCGTCTTCGGTAGGGGGTTCGCGTAATTCAAAACGAGACTCCCACTGTTCTCCTAGGCGTTGAGTCCAGGGTTCTTCCTCGAAAAATTCTGGCATTTGGTCTTCGCCTTTATCTTCTTGAGATTATGCAGACGTCATGTTGGCTGATAGCACTTTCTTAAAGACTGATCCGATACTGGTATCGGAATCCCAAGTTGATGCTTCGGATAAATGGGAATGTTCTACTTCTTCTGCCTTCGAACTCTCTGGAGTTGACGGCAGCGTGACATAGCCCACCCCCCGTCGAGTTCGATGATAGTAGTCCTGCGGCTTTCCTTTAGGTGTTGGGAGCCGGAGAGGAAGACGTCGACCCTTGCCGTAGTTCTGGCCTTTGTTGCTTTTTAGATCGTACCCCATCTTTTGGATGAGGTACTTTGTCTTGTCCGTGTACCGATAGACTTATATTCTGCCGGTATCTGGTTCTTGCTCGAGTGGCGGGAGGTCTTGATGACGCTCGACTTTACCGAAGATGATGGATTCTTCGTCTCGATTCTGCGGTGGGACTACAAAACAGACCCCTTGGGACGGGACTACTCGATTTACATGATGGACGATCGTTATTTGTGTTTGCAATGACCGTAGAGCGTTATCTAATGTATACATGGCATTCTAATGTGGAAGACTAGAATAATTAAAAGACACTCTATTATTGATGAAACACGAGATTTTGTCCCACGGGATTACATTGTCCAGAGAAGGTGCATCTACATCAGCAGAGATATATTCCACTAGCTCTTCATCTGTGAGTACTGGGGTTGGATCGGGAGAGTCCACCGCAGCTTTGATCTTGGAGTCCGAGAGGGCTATGTGGGCCTTCTCTGGCAGCTTGGATGAGACGGATGATTGCGGAGGCTTGCCTTTAAGACGCACCTTCAAAGGTGCCTCAACTGCGCCTTCAGTGGTTGGTGCCTTCCCTTGTAGTTTTGCCACAAGGGGAGCCGATGTTTGAGGCGGCTTTCCCTTGAGCCGTATCTTTAAGGGAGCTTCAGTAGGTGTTCTACCTAGAGAAGTTGGTGCTTTTTCAGGTAGCTTGATGGCCATGGGAGGCAGCATCTGGGGCGGTTTTCCTTTGAGTCGAATTTTCAAAGGAGCATCGGGCTCCATGTCCGGCTCTGCCACTGTTTCTGCTTCATCATCAGCGTCGTTGGCTTCCCCTTCGTCGAGTGACTTGTATAGGGTAGCATCAGTGAAGTAGCCTTCGACCCCCTTGAAAGGGTCAATGTCCGCGAACTCTATTCAGATGATATTATTGGTGGACACGTACTTCATACATTTGTAGAGTGTAGATGGCACCACCATGTACTCATGCAGCCACAGACGACCCAGTAGGAGGTTGTAGTTGACGTCAACGTCCACGACATAGCAAATCACCTCGATTCTGAGGTTTCCAATATGACACTTCAGCCGTATTTTGTCCAGCGACTCGCTTTTGCTAGCATTGAAGCCACTGATTATTGTGTTGGAAGGCGCCAGTCGGTACATTGGGATCCCCAGTGTTGAGAGCAGCGTCTTCGGGATGATGCTGAGGGAAGACCCCGGATCGATCTGAATCCGCTTCACCTTGACGGAACCGACATACCCTGTATAATACAGTGTCCTGTTGTGTCGGTTGTGTTTGAGCAGCATGTCTTATTGGGTGAAGGTTATGTTGGGGATAACTTCATCCGTACAATGACAGTACGCACACCTAGTCGGAGTATCCTCAGGCTGCTTGACCTAACTGATGAAGGACTCAGCATCCTTCAGGGCTTCACAGAGAGCTTCACGAGTGTCCTTGGAAAGACGAAGAAGCTCAAACAGAGATAGACGGGCAGGAGTACTGGCAAGTTGTGCCAGTATGTCGAAGTTGTGGGGCTTGGCTAGCCCCGAAGCATTCTCCTTTCACAGAGGCTTGTCGAAACGGGCCTCTACATGCTTCTGCTTATTGGCTGCTGGAGGCCTAGATGAGCCATCTTCCTGGGGAGCAGGGACGGTGCAAGGAGGCACCACCTCGACGGCAGCTTCGTCAGGTTGGGCGTTCTGATGTGAACACATCTGTACAGGAAGTGCCTCTTCCGCAGAGGAAGATACCATATGGAAAGACTTGATCTTCCTGCCCTTAGTTTTGGAGGTAGAGCGTACCTCCGGTTGAGTAACCTCGGAGACGAGATCAGAGTGAACCCATAAGACCTCTCCCCGGGATGTGGTGAGTGGGATGAGTCCACTCACGTTGTCACGAGTAGGTGGTAGATTGACCACCTCCATTGTCGCCTTAGGGATGGGGACGACGCCATCTTGTGTTGTGGTTGGCGGCAAGGTGCCAAATTGGAGTGACACTAGGTTGGCCGAGACCGTTTTCTCCTCGTAGTCGAGGGAGATAACATCCGCATTGTTCATGCGCTGGATGTAGTTTTTTAGGACGTAGCTGTTTGCAAAAATAAAAGTATAAAACTTTATTGATACAAACTATAATAAAGATTACAAGAATTCTGGGAAAATTACAACTATAGGAATCCAATCTTGATGACGATTGCTTTATCCCTTGGACGATGTGAACTTTGAAGACGAAGCCTTTGAAGTTGAAAACAACTCTAGAAATTGAAAGCAAAAGCCTCTGAAGTTGAAGACAAAAGTCTCGGAAGAATGCAGCAGCACTTTGGTAAGAACTCCTGAACTCTCTGATTTCTGATCTCTGATCTTGATCCCCTTGAAATGAAGACTTGAAACTCTATTTATAGAGTTCTGAAAATAACTAACTTTCAGTTATTTTGGACTGCGCAAGCTGATTTGCGCAGCACTGGATTGCGCAGGCAGTTATTGGATCGTGGGCCAACTATCTGAGACACATGGCATTATTTGATTGAAATGCGCATGATCGTGCATAGACAGTTGCCACGTAATAAGCAATTGATGGCATGAATGCCACATGTAATTGGTCAGTTATGTTGGTAGAACGCGCAAAGTGAACTGCGCAGAAATGGTTTGCGCAATCACGGATTGCGCATGAATGGTTTGCGCAACCACGGATTGCGCTGCCACCTGTCAGCCGCCCTCGAGCACTGTGCGGCGTAAAAAACGAACAGACTCCTCGTTATTCGTGTTGTCAGCTGTCAGGAAGATCTGATTTGATTCAGTCAATGATGACTTCTGCCACGTCAGTCTGCGCAGTTGGGAACATGCGCAAACCAACCTGCGCAAAGTGATGTCTGTACAATCTGTTGTCTGCGCAACTCATCAAAATGATGAATATCTTGAATTTTTGACTTTGTTGATTGATGCAACTTGATTTTTTAGGACCTACAAGACCCTCTTCAAAGTTTTCGAAAGTTGATTATAATCAAAATTTTGAAATACTTTGAATTTTTGAATGTTGAATCATTTTGCGCAATATGATGAGCTGTCTGCGCAAAGCGAATAGACCACAAGTTTAGGCGCAATCCGAGGCATCCGTTTCATATTTCAAAAACTATAAATACCCCTCTTTTCGTTTTCAACTCTTTACTTTGCAATCTTTCGAGCTTTTTGAGAAGAAAACCTTCACTGTTCTCCTCCTCCAACGATTGTCATGGCCCCACGACGATCAAATACTGCCGCTGCCGCCGTCGCGAAGGGAAAAGCTCCGGCCGAGTCTTCGGACAGGGTTGCTCGGCGAGCTTCCCGACACGAATCCGCACATCCTGCTCTGAGAGGTAGTTGAACCGATCGAAAACCCCTTCTTAGGGTGATTCGACTCCCTTAAAACTCATCTCTTTTTAGAGATAAGTTCATATTGCGCCACCCTTTTTAGGGTTTCGGTTGCATCAACTATCAGTTCTTCATTTTTATGAAGGCTGCATTCTTGCGCAAATTGTTGATTTGTGCTGACAGAAAGTCAGCGCAAACAATTAAGTTGCGCAGATATCAGCGCAAACTATTGCTTTGCGCACCTTAAATGATGCGCAAACTAATATTGCGCAAGTCATGTCAGCGCAATCTGAGGTTGCGCAAATCATGTCAGCGCAGTCTGAGGTTGCGCAAATCATGTCAGCACAGTCTGAGGTTGCGCAAATCATATTTTATGTTTAAAAAACAAAATCTTTGTCTTGGACTAATTTTCATCTGTTTGTTGATGCAGTTGAAGTCAATGAAGATCCAGATTACGAACATTTTGTGGGAACCCTCACAGAGTCTGAATACAAAGAGGATCTGTCTCATGTCCATTACCCTCAGTATGATCTGTCGGCCTCCCGTCAGGCTATATTGATTTCTCAGGACAATGAAACTTTGATGTGTTTGATGAACGGACAGCCTTTAGAATCAGCTGATGCTGTAATTCACAAGAAACCCTTATTCCTATTCGGTGACGCCTTTGAGAGAGCCTCTCAGCCTAGGCCAAGGATGGAAGATAGGGTAGTTCACCAGCAAGATAGATCTTTTTTTATACCCGACATCGCTCGCTGCCTTCCTTTGTCACGGTACGCTCATGCAAGCTACCCTAGGAAGATGGAATAGAATATCACTCTATTTCAGGATGCTCGGGCAGGAAAAATCTTCGTAAAGAAAGGGCCACATCATAAGGATATGTTTTATAGCTCTTCCGACAGATATAGTGTCCTACTGAGAGGCTTAAGACCTGGCTGCATTCCACCAGAGAACTCCTCCATGCTAATGCCTGTTAGGACACCAATATTCGCAAATGAGTTTGCGAAGGTTGAAGGAAAATATCCTGAGCAAGATATAAGAATGACTGGATTGGTGAATCCAGACTACAAGCGATGGAGTTATATCGCGAATTGGGTTCTGGGAAAATTCTAAGACAGACTCCAACAAATCAACCTATATGAAGCAGTGCATGCCACTGTTTACGGATTTGCTCCCAATCCTCATATGTTCTTAGCCTTAGCTGAGAGATACAACTACAGGACCGGAACTTTCATGACCCCAGGGGGAGAGATGGGCTTTGCACTCCACGAGATGAAGTATATCTCGTTCTTGTCCATGGCAGATGCTCCGTATGAGGAGTATGTACCAACAAATGATGAGTTGAACAAGCTCAGAAAAGAGAATCCAGAGATGGTGACAGTGTTCGAAGAACTATTGTGCCATTACAAGATCTGCTTTTTATTTTACAAGAGTGCCACTGCCAATACTTGTTATTCTTCAAAATGGCTACCATATCTGTTTCGTAATCATATAGAGGAGAAGAAAACCAAGGAGAACGATAAATGCTACCCAACCTTTTTCAAACCTTTGAGCCATACAGAGGTCAGAAAATTAATGGAACAGAGTGGTCACTTTGATAAAGAAGTGATGGATGACCATGAATATCCTCCTTTGAAAAGAGAAGACAATTTGGAAAGTTACTTGAGAATGGGCTATAGGCCCATGTCAGAAGCAGCACAATTGGCGGGATTCTTAACATACTGGCTGCGAAGGTTCGTAGTTCCCGGATCCAGTGCAGTGGATCATTTTCACCGTGGTGTCTTGTTTGCAGCTGTTAAGCTAGTCTTTGGCTATAAAATGGACTTACTATCAGCAATGACCTGTAAGCTGAACGCCAGTCTTCGTTTATATGTTGACTTGATGTTGAAAGCGAAAGGAGAGAGAGAATTCCCTCGCTTAGAATTACCATGTACATATTTGTTTGGATGGTTGCTTCTTCACTATCCAACTCTAATGGATCCTGGCATGGGACCAGTTGACGGCAGTTTTCTTCGAAGGTATTCCGATGGAAAATGGAAATATACTTCCTTATCTGAGTATAGATTTATGTTGAATCTGAACAGAAGCTGGAACTTCTGCTGCGCTCCTTTCCCTGCTGGGTATGATCAGATGCCCACGAATATGGTGGATTCGAAACTGCAGCCTCTAACTCGTGTCGCTTTTGAATGGTTGAAGACAATTCGACCATCTCATTTGGTTTACCGATTCGAAGAAGAGTGCTACTTAGAACCATACCTCCCAAGCCGTTTTGCTCGACAGTTTGGGTATGATCAGTTCCATGTAGGGAACGCAATTACCTGCCTCCAAGGCAAAGGTTATCTGATAGACGGAACTAGGGCTTGGGCTTATTACAATGCCCGTGATACAAAAGCCACTTTCTCCATGCCAGCAAGGACTACTCCTCAAGGTCCTCGAATGCTTTTTACCTACTCTGTGTTTTACACATCAGCGAATACTTTTGCCGAAAATTTCAATCTCGTAGATAGTTTCGCCACTGCAACAAGATTGAGAAGAGGGAGAATTGCTCCATCGATTCCTATAAATGAGGAGGCGCAGGAACCGGCAGATACACCTCTGGAGACTACAAGGGATATTATATTCCCCCAAGAAGTGAATGCACCACTTCGTATTTCTCTGAAGGTGGGTAAATCTCCTGCGAAGAAGAGAAGAAGAGAGGAGCCTCCTGCTCCTGTGGCGAAGAAGAAATTGATTCTTGATGTTTCTTCTGAAAAGGTGACTACCAGATCTCAATCCCGGCAATTGGCCGAGACATATCAAGGAGTTGCCAGTACACCAACCTCCGTGCAAAAGCAAGCAGAGCCAGAAAATATAGAGAGTCCTGTTAGACCTCTACACAGGAAGAAAAGAGTAGTCACCAGAAGAGTCTTGGAAGAGTCTTCTTCTATACAACTCCTGACTTCAGTAGATGCTGCTGCAGGACTTCTAATGGCATCTCCCACACCTGCTTCTGAATCAGGAAGCAAAACTCTCGAGGAGAATGAACAGAGGGGAGATTTTGCCCCAAGAATTGAAAAGCCTAGAGAACATATTTTAGAGGAAGAACAAAGTGTTGTACGACCTCATTCTCCTATTGCAGATATTACTCAACCTCCTCCTACTCCCAGGACTCTTCGTGAGGACGAAGACCGTGAAATGATTGCAGCTCTGGAGGATTGCAGTTATAGCTTGCAGGAAGATCAGGCTGCCACTAGCAGTGGAAATGCAGCAGTAGAAGAAGAAGAAGAAGAAGAAGACGAGGAAGGTTCTTCATCCGAAAATGTTGATGAGTATTTACAGGATCCTGAAAAGCAAACTGAAGAACACAGATCTCTTGATACTGCCGATGATATTTCAAATCCTAAAAAAGATATTGAAGTGGAGGCGTCTGCAGAAAAGGCTGTCGATGTTGAGATAGAAATATCTCCTGAAGAAGTAGCCGACGAAGGTGTGCTAAAAGAAAATCCCGCCACCGACCCTCAAGGTATAAAACGAGATTTAACAATCTTTTCTTTTTTAAAATGAACTGATAACTAATATCTTCATTTGCAGATCTTGGGACTTTGCCAATACCTCCAATGGACCTGATTATGGTGCCTATACCAACGGTGGTTATTAGCAGTAGTCATCATTTATCTTGTGGTTCTGAGGCGGGCAGCAGTCAGGCTGTTGCAGCGGAGGCTACTTCTGTTCAACAGTATTCCATTCCAGTAAGGAATGAACTCGTTGTTAAACCAAACCAAGGTAACATTGCTCTTAATTTGATCTTTTTGTTCATCAACAATCAATTAGTAAAATAATAATTTTACTTTTGCAGAAGATCAAGCAGGAGGAGCAACCAGCTCTACTCTGGCTCCCTTATTTAAAGAGCCTATTGTCCAACCTCAAAGAATCGAGCAACCTGTTACCCCGTCTTCATCGGGAGTAGCAGCGACTCCTGGAACTTTAGCCATCAATCAGCAGGTTATCCAGTCATTTACTAAATGTTTCTTTGAATCGCTGGGATCTCTCGTCCGTAAAATGATAGAGAAAGAAGGGGCTGACTTCATTATGGTTAGGAAGCCCACTTCTTTCTTGATAAGAGCCATAAAAGACCAAGGAGACGAAGCTCAGGCCACTCTCCTTGAACATATACTGGATGAATTAGAAGTCTCCATCAAGAAGTATAAAGAACTTAAGAAGAAAGATGTAGACTCTTTAGTACAAGCTGAATTTGAGCGGCTGGCTCAAGCTGCTGATATGGAAAGGTTAACTCTTCAAAATCTATTAGAAGCTCATTCAGCAAAATCAGCTGAATATAATTCTAAAATAGAATCAATTACCCTAGTGGCTGAAAGCAAAGGACGGCGACTTGCTGAGCTGAAGGCTGAAATTACTCGCCTTCAACAAGAGTTTGAAGAAAAAACTGTTAATCACCAACTGGTGATTGAACAATTTAATGCATTGATTGAAGAAAGGAATGAGTATGAGACCACTCATGGTGAAGAGATCACCCGCAGGACAGTAGATATGCCCATTTTTGATGAAAAAGGCGGGATGGAGGAGGCAAGAAAGATAGTAGCGTCAACACACGAAGAAGAGCTGCAGACATTGAAGCAGCAAATTGACAATCTGATTGTCCCTCCTTGATTTTGTATTTGGGTTTTGTTGCTGTAGCTACATTTTTGTAATGTCTCATTTTTTTGATATAAAGGACATTTTGTTGTGGCTCCATTATTTATTGCATATCTTATTCAGATATAAATAATAGATAGATATGATATATTTATTGACAATTTAATCGAAAACGACAAATTGCTGATGTAGAAGATGAACGATGATGAATCGTCAATGTATATAAAAATGAATGAACGGGAATACCGTCAAGTAATGATGAAAGAATGGGTAAATCGTCAAATGATGTTGAAATGAACGAATTAACCGTCAAATGATAATAAATGAACGGATTAACCGTCAAAATAGATGAACGGATGAACCGTCAGATATTAACGAACGGACGAACCGTCGGATGAGTGTAATAAATGAACGGATGAACCGTCAGGTGTTAATGAACGGATGAACCGTCGGATGAATGTAATAAATGAACGGATGAACCGTCTGGTGTTAATGAACGGATAAACCGTCGGATGAATGTAATGCTTCATTAATTGAGGAACTTCTGTCTATAAATATAGCAGAAATCTGACAGGAATGAACACTTCTACTCTTCAACATAAAAATATCTTCCGGAGAAGCATCTAAGAAGGTTGAGACTGTCTCAAAGGTTCAGAAGGGTATTGAAGAACACCCTGCCGATCCAGTTCAGCCAAAGGAAGCAGAAGCAGACAAAGGTTCGTCTGCACCCCAGCCACCGCGGGACATTTTGGACTTCCTGCTCGAACCAGGAAAGACTACAGAAGAAGAAGCCATGAGGATGGCCGCCTGCAAGTTTCTTGTGGGATCCAGCAAGGAGGTTCTCGGCTCTTTTGCTGACCGCATTTTTGAGAAGGACGGCAGTGGCCCTCGTCCCAATGTAGAAAAAGATGATAGCGACCTTTAATATATACTATCATATAATAAAATTTGAATTTTATTTATGAACTTGATTCTGTCTGACAATTTATAAGTATTTACATTTATACATAATACTTCTTTAAGAATTTGCCATTGATAGGCATCATAGCAACTCGACCATCTAGTTCTGAAAGTTGATAAGCTCCGTTTGAGAAGACTTTGCTTACAACATAGGGACCTTCCCATTTCACATCGAATTTCCCTTTGCTCATATGAGTCATAGTCATAGGATGTCTGACCGTTAGAACAAGTTCTCCTTGCTGAAAGGCTCTGACCTTCACTTTACGATTAAATGTCTTTGAGATGCGGGCTTGGTATAACTCAATATGCTGTTGAGCCATTAACCGCTTTTCATCCAATGCCTCTAACTCTTGAAGTCGAAGAAGGTCATTGTTTTCTGTGGTGAGCTCATTGGCAATAGCAATCCTTAAAGAAGGAATTTGTAACTCCAAAGGAATGACAGCTTCACAGCCATACACCAAAGAGAAAGGTGTAAAGCCTGTGGGATTGCGGACTGTAGTTCGATAGGCCCAAAGACATTCGCCAAGTTTCTCGCTCCAATTCCGTTTGTTAGTGGATACAAATTTCTTAAGGAGCTTAATAATGGTTTTGTTAAAGGCTTCAGCTAAACCATTAGCAGCAGGATTGTAGGCCGTCGAAGCAACATTGTTAATCCGATGATCATCGCAGAATCTAGTGAACTTCTGACTAATGAATTGAGGTCCATTGTCATGAATGATTCTTCGAGGTACACCGAATCTATAGATGACATGGTGTTTAACGAAGTTAATGACACTGCTAGTCTTGACTTCAGCCAGAGGTATAGCTTCAGCCCACTTGGAGAAGTAATCGGTTATCGCCAATATGAACCGATGTCCTCTAGAAGAAGGAGGATTATTAGGACCTATGATGTCCATACCTCAAGCTTCAAAAGGCCAGGAAGCAGCAGTCGGGTGTAAAAATTCCGAGGGTTGATGAATGAAATCTGCATGGATTTGACAAGCACGACATTTCCTTGCATATTCAATGGCATCTGATACCATAGAGGGCCAATAATAACCCATGCGTCGGATGCGATCCTGTAATTTAGGACCAGGTTGATGTGCTCCACAGACGCCATCATGAGCTTCACGCAACACTTGTTTGGCTTTATCACCAGCTAAACAGCGTAGAAGAAGACCATCATAAGTTCGCCGATAGAGTGTTTTGGTGGTTTGATTGTAATAAAATCGTAGAGATCGACATCGAACGCTTGTAGCCTCCTTAGGATCTTCAGGGAGTATGTCATGTACTACGAAATCGATAAAAGGAGTTCTCCAATCGTCATCAATAACATTGACTTCAGCAAGATTGCTAAATTCAATATTACGATTATTTTCAATACAGAACAGTTCTCGGTTAGAAATAACCACCACCTGATGTCTTTTGATAGGGATGGCTAAGACAGCTGCAAGATTGGCCAGAGCATCGGCTTCAGTATTGCAAGCTCGTCGAACATAGTCGATGAAGAAAGCTTTGAATGATGTAGCTATATTAATTGCCGCTTCATGATAAGGCACTAGGTCTTGATGACGGACTTCATAGGTTCCTCTAATCTGGTTCACAACCAGTTTAGAATCACCATAGACTTCCAGATATTCAACATTCAGTTGTTTAGCTAGCTGAAGGCCGACAAGTAAAGCATTGTACTCTGCCACATTGTTAGAGCAAGGTTCATCTAAAGAGTAGGCTCTTTGGATAGTTAATCCGTCTGGAGAAACGAGAACAACTCCAACACCTGCCACTATAGCACCATTTGGTCCAATTCTTGATGCACCATCAAAGAATAAACGCCAGGTTGGAAACTCTTCGGAGATCATGTTGACTTCTAATGTCTCGTCAGGAATTTTGTCATAGAGTTTAGATGTCTCAGGCACAGGATGAGCTGCTAAGAAGTCCGCCAATGCTTGACCTTTGACAGATTTCTGTGGAACATACACCATGTCATATTGAGCTAGCAGGATTGCCCATGTAGCCAACCGAGAATTAAGTGTACTCGATTTCTTCATGAGTACTCGGAGAGGGTTAACTCGAGATATAACATGAATAGTTTGACCAATGATATAATGCCTCGTCTTTTGCACAGCAAACATGAGAGCCAGACATTCTTTCTCGACCGGACTATAACGGTGTTCAGCACCAATTATAGTTCGGCTAAGACAGTAGATAGCTTGTTCATGGCCTTCTTTGTTCTTTTGGGCAAGTAAAGCACCCAATGAATGGTCCATAGCACGGACATACATCAAGAATGGAATACCAGAGATAGGTGGTACCAAAACTGGTGGGTTCATAAGATATTGTTTGATATCGTCGAATGCTCATTGACACTCTTCAGGCCAAACAAAAGATACACCCTTCTTCATTAGTTGAGTGAATGGTCTGCAGCGTCCAGACAAGTTCGAAATGAATCGCCTGATGTACGCAAGTCGACCTTGGAATCCTCGTAGCTCTTTTAGGTTGCGTGGAGGACGCATCTCTTGGATGGCTTTGATCTTCTCGGGATCCACGTGTATACCCTTAGAGGTAATGACGAAGCCGAGAAATTTGCCACTAGAGACACCCAAGAATGACTTGGTGGGATTCATCTTGAGCTGATGTTGACGTATGAGATTAAATATTGTTCTCAAATCTTGAATGTGATCTTCTTTTAGACGACTTTTGACAGCAATATCGTCAACGTAGCATTCGACTGTTTTACGAAGATGTTCTCTAAAAATGGTACTCATAGCCCGTTGGTAGGTTGCACCAGCGTTCTTGAGACCAAATGGCATCACTGTGTAAAAATATACTCCTCGAGGAGTGCAAAAAGATGTATGCTTTTCATCTTCAGGATGCATTTTGATCTGATTATATCCGGAAAATCCATCCATAAAAGATATTCTTTCGAACCCACAAGTATTGTCAATCATGACGTCTGTGATAGGAAGAGGAAATTCATCTTTCGGACATCCTTCATTGAGATCTCGGAAGTCGATGCAGACTCGAACTTTTCCAGTTTTCTTCAGAACTGGGACGACATTGGCTACCCAATCAGGATGCTGCTCTTCTCGAATAAAGCCACAAGCGATGAGCTTCTTGACTTCATCATCAATTGCGTCTATCATTTCAGGCTTAAATCGCCTTTGTTGCTGTTTGACCGGTTTAGCATTAGGAAGAATGTTCAGTTTGTGAGTAGCAATCTTGGGATCTAAACCTGGCATGTCTTCGTAACTCCAAGCAAAGACGTCTATGTATTCTTTAATGAAAGAATCAACTCTTGCTTATCTGCTTCTGGAAGATTCTTGCTAATAAAGATTGGCCGAGGTGACTCTCTTTTCCCTACATCAATTTGAATTAGTTGATCTTCAGTAGGAGGTTCACGTTGTTCAAAACGAAGTACCCATTGGTTATCCATATGTTGAGCCCAAGGATCTGTTTCCGGACTTTCTTCAACATCTTCATCACAGCCTTCTGGTAGTTCAACGGAGACCATATTAGAAGATACGATTATACGATGGACTTCACCGATGCTGGTATCGGAATCCCATGATCTGGAATCAGAAGAATTAGAACGTTCTTTACTATCTGATTCAGAAGCCGCTGGGGATAACAGTGGAGGAGAAGTATATCCGAGACCTTTTTTGGTCCTGTCATAATACATTTGTGATTTTCCGTTTGGAACTGTTGTACGAATGGGAGTTCGTCTACCTTTACCATAGTTAAGGCCACTCTTGAAGTCGTAACCCATCTTTCGGAGGATGTCTTTTGATTGTTGACTATAACGATGGAACTGGAGACGTCCCATATCGTTAACTTTGCTATCATCCGTATAGTTAATCTTTGTTTCCGGTCTTTTATATAAAAATGCTGGACTTTCACCTTTCTTCAAAGAAGGGTGAATACGGTAAGAATCATCTGGATCTTCAAGCGAGACTTCTGTCTGAAGAGATTGTACGACTCCCAGTGTAATTGATTGGAAGCTATCTAACATATCCAAATAACTTTTAGTATAATAAATAATATCAATATACTGGAAAGTAGGTGCTTTTTCATTGATTTGTACATCAGTATTTACAACAGGACCTTTAACCTTAGCAGGTTTGGTCAAATTGATTACAAGAGGGGGAGAAGAAGAACGTGGAGGAGGCTTGTTACGACGGAGGTCGATAACAAGTGGCTCAGAAGAGGTGAGCTCCCTTTTTTCCTTGTTGCGATTTAGATCAACAACAAGTGGCTCAGAAGGAATGAGCTGCTTTTTGTCTTTGTTACGACGTAAGTCGATAACAAGTGGCTCAGAAGAGGTGAGCTCCCTTTGATTTTCGTTAGCATCAACTGATTTCTTTTGAACTGGTAAGTGAATAACCAGTGGCTTGGAAGATTGAGGATGAGAAACTCGCCCCTTAACAGGTATGATAAGAGTGTCTTGAGGTACTGCTTTTTGATCTTCTTCAGTATCCATAGCCAATACCACCTTTATAAATTCATCTTTGTACATACGAGCATCATTGCAATAAGCTTCAACACCCTTGAAAGGATAAAGATCTGCAACTTCCTTGTGAACTTGTCCTTTGTCATCAACGTATTTAAAGCATTGATGAAGAGTTGATGGAACGACATTGTGTTCATGGAGGAATGGCCTTCCCAGGAGAGCATTGTAAGAACAACCATGATTGTCAATTATATAAAAGGTCACCTTTGTGCGAAGATTGCCTATTTGGAGTTTTAGGCGGATCTTGCCCAAAGGTTCACTCTTTCCTTGGTTAAATCCCAGAATAGTAGTGATCGTGGTTGAAAGACTATGCACTGGTATCTTCAATGCATCTAGCATTGTCTTTGGCATGATACTAAGTGCAGATCCTGGATCTATCAAGATACGATCAACCTTCATTGAATCTACATATCCTGTATAGTAAAGAGGACGATCATGTCTATTATCTTCCATTAGCATATCATCCTGAGTGAAGGTAATATTTGGGATCAGTTCCAAGACACTATGACAGTGATGACAAGAGACTGGTTCTGATTCTGGCTTCTTGAGAAGAGTTAAGCAAGTTTCAGCCTGCATTAGAGATTCACTTAGAGTTTCTCGTGTCTCTTTGGAAAGACGCAAGAGTTCAAAGATTGACAGCCTAGCTGGTGTATTGGCTAATTGAGCCAATATATCAAAGTTGTAAGGCTTCTCAAGCCCAGTAGGAGATGACTTCTTTAGAGGTTTGTCAAATCGAACTTGTTGCTTGCCTTTGTCAGCCGTTGTTGACTTAGGAGGAATTGATACTACAACTGGTGAAGATGTAGAAGGGACCTCTTCAGCAGATACGGGTTGTGCCGGAGTAGGTTCGGAAGAAGAAGCAGGATCCTTTTGACCTTCAGAATGATCTTTCAAATAAGCTTTCCCTGATCTGGTGCCTAACAAAATCTCTTCGTCTACAATGGGATCAAAAGATACCATGTTGCAAATCTTGGTTTTGCCTTTAGAACGAGTTTTCTTCTTGGAAGATATCTCAAATTCTGGAGCAAGATCAGGATGGATCCACATAATTTCACCATTGTCAAGAGACAAGGGAATAAGACCTTCATTAGATGGAAGCGGGAGATTCTCAATCTCAAGGGTTGCTTTAGGAATTGGAATGACACCATGATGTATCATCTGCGAAGGGAAATCTCCAAATTGGACTGAAACCATATTTGCAGTAACAGTCTTCTCATCTTGTTGCAAAGTGACTACACCAGCATTGGCAAGCTCTTGAATCTTACCTTTGAGCACATAGCATGCTCGAGTAGGATGTCCAATAAATCGGTGATAGACACAATACTTGGGATGATCAGTCTTATTGACTTCATCCGGTTTCTTTGGATCAGTGAGTTGAATTTTATTGCTTTTGAGTAAACACTCAAAGATACTTGTCGTGTCATTTTCGTCAAAGGAATATTCTACCTTCGGACGAGGTTCCCTCGGTGGAGATGTAGAAGGAGTAGGAGTAGATGTAGGTGGGGCCACATTGACAGCCAAAGATTCTTTATTTTTGTTCAAGTTAATGTTCAAAGTCTCTTTCGCTTTGCGATTGTTCTGACGATTGCCACCACCTGAATTTTGATGCTCATCGCGATCAGGGTTAGACATTTGTACCCCTAATTGTTTGAACTTGTCGGCACTTACTTCAGCAGCTTTGGCGTTGACGATGAATAAGGGCCAATCTTGGAATTGGGTAGATCCCGTCCACATACTGATAATAGGTAAAAGATTTGCCTTACAAGTATCAATAGTGACAGCAGCTGGAGTCCCTGGAGGCATTTTCAAAGCTTCACGGCGGAACCGTTCAATAAAGCTCTCAGCAGTTTCATTATGTTTTTGTTTGATTTTGTTGAGAGCTAACATAGTCATATCATTAAATCCTTCATAGAACCGTTCCAAAAAGATTTGTTTGAGACCTGAAAAGGATGTGATGCAACCATCTGGCAAACTTCTGTACCAATCGTAAGCTACGCCGGCTAAACAACCGACGAACACTCTGGTAAGAAGAGCGTCATTTGGCTGAAGTTGAACAGTCATTACCTCAAAATGATTGATGAATTGACTCGGGGAAGTACTGCCATCGAACAGAGAGATTGTAGGGATTTTGTACTTTGGGGGAAACGGAACGTCCTTCCATTCAACCGGATAGGGCTGTTTAATCCCCAACCTTTGTAGATTGTCTTTCTCTTTAAATGCTTCAAACTGAGTTCGTAAGAGTTTGACAGCTTCATTGGCGTCTTCTGATGAAGAAGAAGGAGCAGGTTGAGTTGTAGTGATAGGAGGAGGAACAGCGTTGTAAGCACTACCCCCAGCTCCTGACTGGCTAGGCGTAGTTTGTACTTGCACTTGTACAGGAGGCATTTGGGGAGGCACTACCCCCAACCCAGTATTGGCAGGTATTGAAGATGCTATGATCTCTGGACTAGTAATAGGTGCAGTTGGTGGTGTAACATGCTGTGCTACAATGATGGAATGCATACTAGCAACCATCTCAGCCATGGTTTTTAATTTGTCTTCAAGTGGAGCAATTCGCTGTTCCTGATTTGCGGAGGTTGAAGCATCTGGATCATCGGTGACAACATAAGCCGTCACTTCTCTTGGCACAGTGGAAGATACTGTTTGTTCAGAACTTTCACTGTATGCATCATAATCAGAGAACGAATCATCTTCTGACTGAGAAACAGGAAGATGACTTGAAGGGTTTTGAGGAAGATTCCTTTGATCGATTGTATCTCGGCTTCGAGAACGGGTATGTTGAAATACTCCTTCGGAAGATTCTTGAAGTAATTCCAAATACCGTTGGCTTGGCTTGCGGAGTCTACCATGCTTAGAGCATCTTTTACCCCCTGTGTCTCGGGAAGTCATGTTAACAGAAGCATACAAAACTTCGTCTTCTTCTGACATGGTTCAGATTTAGCAAAAGTTAAACGATCGAAGACAGATCGTTTTGTCGTTTGACAACAGCATTGGATGATGACTTTATGATTAAGTGATGATCAGATGGTTGAGATGGAGATATTGAGACATTATCCTGTTTTTGTCTTAGATGTTCTCGAAGATCTACAACAGGACGAGGAAAGTTTCGAGGGATCTGTTCTTTGATAACATTTAGAACATGATTCCGATTCTTCAAATGTTTAGTCCCTTGAGTATACAGGAAAGTACTCACTTCATTGGCATAAGTGTCAGGATTTTTGACCTTGGAGATTTGTTTCTGATGATGTTTGACCTTCGGCATTGGCTGTTTGCGTTTTACCGAAGTGGATCGGTTAAGATAAGTTCTGAGGTCAGCAAATTCACCCCCAGGAGTTTCTATTTGAGACACTAACAGTTTTCCCTGTCTGGAACGACAAATTTGGAGAGTCGGGAGGTCCTGGAATTTTGCTATCGGAGTAGGCAGAATACCTCTTTGATTAGTACAAGTACTCTTGTTATAAAGGAAAGAAGAATCCTTGTTCGCCAGAGTTCTCGAACTGATTGGTGCCGAGACACATTGAGATGGATCTTCTTCAGTAAAGACTGAAGAAGACTGAGAAAAGACCAAAGGGCCTTTTCCCTTGTTTTGAGATGAAGGGTTAGCTAAAGAGCGTTTCCCTCTGTTATCTTCTAAGTCATGAGACAAGGAAGTTTGAGAAAAGACCAATGGACCTTTTCTTTTGCTTTGAAGAGAAGGAGGAATAGTCAAAGGACTACCCTCAGTGGATTGCGCAGAGGCAATAGGGTGTTTGGGAAGAGGAGTAGAATCTCTTCTTTTATTGTGAGAAGAAGGGAATTTAGCCAAAAGGCTATTTTTCTTGGATTGTGCAGACTTGGTTTGCGCATGGGTGGAAGGTACACTAGTCATTTGTGCATTAGAAGCTTTGGTAGGAAGTGCATCAGGAGTCTTTGTCTTAGAGTGCTTGGGATGCACTTTAGTTACTGGAGTGCTATTTTGCGCAGGAAAAGCCACTGCCAATTGCGCCAGAGTCATAGGAGTCTTCTGTTTTGACAAGGCAGCATATGAAGTAGCCTGTGCAACAGTTGCAACAGCAGTTGCTGAGACAGACTGTGCAACAGTTGGCACAGCAGTTTGTGCAGCAGTCTGACTAGCAGATTGTGCAACAGTTGGTACAGCATCCTTGGTGGCAAAACTGCCAGATTGTGCAGACTTGGAGACCCAAACTGAGCGCACTTTACTCTTGGCAGAAGTGACTGCAGTACGGGGAGTGGTCTTGGAGTTGAGCATCGCCTCGTAGGCTATCTGGTTGACCTTAACAACCAGCGTCTTCTGCGTCTTCCCGATAGACGCTACGTCACATTCAGTTGCTACTTCCTCGTCGGGGGAGAAAGTTTTCCCCAGCAGAGTCGCCATTTTGTTTGCAAAAACAAAAGTATAAAACTTTATTGATACAAACTGTAATAAAGATTACAAGAATTCTGGGAAAATTACAACTATAGGAATCCAATCTTGATGACGATTGCTTTATCCCTTGGACGATGTGAACTTTGAAGACGAAGCCTTTGAAGTTGAAAACAACTCTAGAAATTGAAGGCAAAAGCCTCTGAAGTTGAAGACAAAAGTCTCGGAAGAATGCAGCAGCACTTTGGTAAGAACTCCTGAACTCTCTGATTTCTGATCTCTGATCTTGATCCCCTTGAAATGAAGACTTGAAACTCTATTTATAGAGTTCTGAAAATAACTAACTTTCAGTTATTTTGGACTGCGCAAGCTGATTTGCGCAGCAACTGGTTTGCGCAGCACTGGATTGCGCAGGCAGTTATTGGATCGTGGGCCAACTATCTGAGACACATGGCATTATTTGATTGAAATGTGCATGATCGTGCATAGACAGTTGCCACGTAATGAGCAATTGATGGCATGAATGCCACATGTAATTGGTCAGTTATGTTGGTAGAACGCGCAAAGTGAACTGCGCAGAAATGGTTTGCGCAATCACGGATTGCGCATGAATGGTTTGCGCAACCACGGATTGCGCTGCCACCTGTCAGCCGCCCTCGAGCACTGTACGGCGTCAAAAACGAGCAGACTCCTCGTTATTCGTGTTGTCAGCTGTCAGAAAGATCTGATTTGATTCAGTCAATGATGACTTCTGCCACGTCAGTCTGCGTAGTTGGGAACATGCGCAAACCAACCTGCACAAAGTGATATCTGCGCAATCTGTTGTCTGCGCAACTCATCAAAATGATGAGTATCTTGAATTTTTGACTTTGTTGATTGATGCAACTTAATTTTTTAGGACCTACAGTAGCAGTCCTTAGTTAGATGTCCAACAAATCGATGGTAGTAAAAATACCTCGGATTGTCCACTTTCCCAACCTCGTCGGGATGCTTCGGGTCCGGTAACTTGATCTTGTCACCCTGCTTCAGCATCTCGAAGAGTTGCAGGGTGTCTTCATCGTTGAAAGAATAAACCTCCTTTGGCCTTGGTACAAGTGGAGGCTTCTGGGTAGGTGCCGATGCACCTTTGGAGGCATTGACAGTCAATGCCTGTTTCTCATTCGTCTTTCGTCCAGGGTTATTGGCTGCAGGCCGTTTTCCCTTGTCCTCAAAGGCAGGAAAACTAACTCCCAGAAGGCGAGCATTGGACGCCTTCTTTTCTGCTGCTTCGGCTTCGATGATCAAGGAACTCCAGTCGGAAGGAGGAGTAGAGTTGAGCCAAAGTTTGATCGCAGGCAGCATGTTCATGCTGCAGGAGGAGAAGAGTGCATGTTCTGGCATGCCCGGGGGCAGTCTGAAGCAGACCTGTCGGAAGCGTTCGATGAATACTCGAACTGTTTCCTTCTCCTTCTGACGTATCTTTATGAGGGACACCATTGTCATGTCCTTCCCGCCGTCGTAGAAACGGTCGAGGAAGAGACGCGTCAAGTCGTCGAAAGAAGATATGGAGTTATCGGGGAGACTGCAGTACCAGTCGTACGCCACTCCCTTCAGTGCCCCGACAAATATGCTGGTGAGTAGTGCGTCCTCCTTCGGGAGATGTCCCGTTTGAGACTGGAAGTATGTTAGATAGCGACGCAGAGAGTCCTTTCCGTCGTATGGCATCAATGTTTGTGGTTTATACTTAGGAGGATAAACTACTTTGTTCTATTCGAGGAGATATGGTTGGAGGATCCCCATCTTTTGGCGCTCCTCTTGTCTATTCTTGGACTCAAAGCGCTCGCGCAAGTCTCTGATCATTTCGACCACGTCTTCCGTAGAGCTGGGAGTCGGGGAAGGTGATACCGCCTGGAGTTGAGCATTTGAAGGCTCCGACGTCCGTGGTGCTTCGTGACGATCTGTATCCAAGGATATTCGTTGAAGGGGTACACTTGATTCTCCATTGGCCCCTGGATCAGGATCGGTAGATGGCGCTCTGGCCAAAGCGGACCGTATTTCAAACACTGCTTGAGTCAGTGTTTGCATGGAGGCAGAGAGGGTTTTGAGTCCTCCCTCCAGGGTATCCATGCGCTGGATGAGGTCTGCTGGCGGCACATCTGGCTCGGTATCACCCCCAGTCATGTATACTGTCATGATACGGCTGGAAGTGGATGGATCGGTTGAGGCTTCACTCTCGGCCTCACTCTCATATATGGGAGTTGCCTCTCCTGGAGCTTCGTCCTGGCTACCCCCAGCTACGTTCTGGAGGACACCCTCATCTTCGGAAGAAGTATCCGCAAGGGCCTGATTACCCCCAGTTCTGTCTTGGAGGACTTCTTCGTCTTCGAGGCGCAGATTCACAAGGGCTAGACTACCCCCAGCTGTGCTCGGAAGGCTGATTTCGTCCCCAGGATGAAGATCCACCCCAGCTGTGCTCTGGAGGATATCTTCATCTTCAGAAGGAGGATCAACAAGGGCTTGACTACCCCCAGCTTCCTCCAGGATCTTCTTTCTTCCCCGAGTACCTTCAAACACTCCAAAGGATGGGACAGTTGTCTTGGTTTTCCTCGACTGGCTCTTGGACGAGGACGAGGAATTGCCAGTCGCCTTTCGGATTGACGAGGAGTTAGAGATTACGTTGCATGAAGCAACCTTTAGTTCTGGCTCCTCTTTTATTGACACCTTCTTTCCGAGGCGACGTCGGAGGGGTGTTGATGATTGCAGCTGCTGGAACACCGACTGCCTTGGTGTGGGACTACTGTTTTGCAACAATAGTTGATGGTGACTACAGCACAGGTGTACCCTGTGAGGGACGCATTGTGCTTGTCAATCGACTCTCCTGATCGACGTTTGTGAGTGATCACGTTACGCAGATCGTTGGAGGAGAGTGCCACCTTCGTACCCCCATCAGGCGCATAGCAAGGCCAAGCGCCGGGGTGGTCAAGTGAATGCTGCGCCCCCTGATCCAATACCAAATAGGCGCTCAGATCAGTAGTGGAGGAACAACTTTTACAGTGACTTGAACGAACCTCAGACGCACAACCAGTGGAGGCGCAGGAGTTCAAGACCACATGGTTTGCCTTGCTCGACTTGGTTGCGAACGCAACAGATGCGCCCAAGTGAGACAAGGACTTTGAAGGTTGACTCATTTCCGGCGCAGAAGCACCCGAGTCGACCTTATACATATTACCATTAGCAGCGCACATGATTGTGAGCGCATGCTTCTGGTTTGCTGCCGGCATAGCACGTTTGAGGCGCATGGCCCGTGCTGCCTTAGACTTCTTCGTACCAGCCCGCTGGGGTACATAGTACTCAGAGTCCAAATTCTCCTCGCCACTACAGCGAGTGAGTCTGTCAAAGACAGAGACCTTTTATGGCGCATCAGAGGTGATACGCGGGGCATTGGCTGCGTCCCTGCTCCGTCGATGCATCTTCCTCGCTTGAGAGGGAGATGGCTGGGGAATGTGGTCAGCCGCATGTTTCTCCGAGAGATGTGCTGTACCGGTGGGCGCATCTTGGCTGCTGAGGACGTCAGCAGGAAGGGTAGGCTGCATTGGCGTATCTCCTTCGGTGATGGTGCCAGAGGCGTCGACCTTGCGCACCCAGACCTGGCGAGCCTTCTTCGGCTTCGGCAGCCGCTTCGAAGGACTCGCACTGCCTTCAGAGATGAACTCCTCATACGCCTGTTGATTGAGGCGTACGACCAGTGTCTTATAGTAGGAGCCCACCTTCACATCGTCGGATTGCGACACAGCTTTCTCGGTGGAGGAGAAAGAGTTCCCCAGCAGAGTCGCCAGCTTGTTTGCCATTAAAATCTTTTGATTGCAAATTTCAATTACAAACAGAACAGTGTTACAATGTAGGACTTAGACGTAGTCCTAGGAGTACACTTTTGTTTATTTGGATCCCTTGTGCCGATGGAGCGAGTGGTAATGCGTTGACTCCGTTGACGATCTGATGACGATTCTCGGTTCTCTGATGGTCTGAGTTGCTCTGGGTGCCGGAGCTTGCAGAGAGGAAGAAGACGTTGAGTGTCTGTATCTGTCTCTCTGTGTGTATTCGTAGGTCTGTCTCTGTATATGTCTGTCCGTAGGTGTGTGTGGAAGAAGGAGATGATCCCTCTATTTATAAGCAGCAGGTTGGGCTACTCATGCGCGCATATGTAGGATGCGCCTGTACGTGGGAACGCCACGTGGTTGAAGCTGCAGGAGGCGCATGGATGATGCACCATCATTTGTGGGTTGAATCCTTCATACTGCATTTGTGGGCTGACACGTAGCAGGGGAGAGGACACATGGCGCATGTCCGTAGCACCCCTTCATAGGCTGAATTGAGTCAAAGGACACATGGCGCATGTCCGTAGCTCAAAGATATCAGATTTTGTGGAGAGTGATCTGACAGGATGCGCCTGTGATTGGGCGCATGAGGAGACTTCGGCTTGTAACCTTTAGGAGTCACGAGCCAGTCTGGGCGCACGGCTTTTGAGACGCATGCGAGACTTCAGTAGTGACTTGACTTCTGTCTTTATGAATCAGAGAAAAGTCTAAGGTGCATGGATTTTGAGGCGCATGCAGAGATTTGGGCGCATGGCTGCGGAGGCGCATGCGAATGGTTGGGCGGCCATGTGGCTTGTAACTGCCGGAGGAAAGTAATGATGATGCTGACGTCGGCGACGCTTCGTCTTCTGAAAAAGCTGTCAACTATTCAGTCCTCGGGGGACGTGCTGCCAACTTTGTCAGACTTCAGCATTTAATGTTCTTGACAGGTGATGGGCCTTTGAGTGGGCGCATCGATCTGCGTTCTACTAGGCGCACGGGGACACATGGAGGCGCATCCTCATAAGGCGCTTGGTGCTGATGGGCGAATCTGTATGATGCGCGGTCTAACCGGCGTATCCGCTTTGCATGACACGTCTTTATTGGTCCGACTTTACGTTCTTCGAGGGCTTTAAATAGCCGTTTCTTAGCCGAATTCGAAGCGTCAGGTTTATCACCTATTTAATGCAAATTTATTGCACGGGATTCGGAGAGCCAGCCACTTGGCGCATGGGTTTGATTTGCCCGGCCTATAAATAGTGGCATGGAGAGAGTTTGCTTCTCGTTCTCTCACGTCCTCCCGAAATAAACTTGTTTGCTCGAGGACATTCTATTGACGAGATGCCTCCGAGGGTGAAGATGCGACGTATTGTCTTCATTGATGCACTTGAAGGTGACTGTTACATCCAAAAGTCAGAGTTGAGGGCTTCTGAGGTAGGCGGAAGGTGCATGTTGCATCCAAAGATCGGGATGCTCGAGCCTCGTCTCTGTCATGCTGGAAGAGCCGCAGATCGGAATTGCGGTGCTCCGATCATCGATCATCTTCCTTGGGCTTTGGGAGAGCTCCTCCTCCCGCTAGAGTGGGTGTTGTCCATTCTGGTTGGGTTGAAAGCTGTTCCTTTAGCCGCGGATCGATTGCGGTGCTTTTCTCTTCCTTAGTTTGGAGAGCTCTTCCTCCAGCTAGAGGGTTGATTGTCCACCCTCGTTTTGCTTAATAAATGCTTCATTAGTCGAAGCATTTGATGGCACATATGCTGAGACTTCATGATGCGTCTGACTGAAAGGGCGGCACATAACTGAGCTGCTGAAGGGATGCAGATAACTGAGCCGCTGAAGGGATGAACATAACTGAGGATGCACATAACTGAGCTGTTGAAGGAAAGCGCTTGGCTGAGAGCGCATGGCGAGATGCGCCTGTTTGAGAGTGCAGGGTGGTTGCTGCGCCTAGCTGTAGGCTTAGGGTCTTTTCTTTGTAGAAATTCTCCTTTGTACAGCTCTCTTTTTTTAGACATATAATAGACTTTTATATAAAAATCTTCTTTTAGTGTCTATGCTTTTGCTATTTGCTGTGCCAAGTACTTCATCTGAGCTCCCTGGCGCATGTAATGTTTGGCACATAGGATTTCTGGTCCTAAAATTCCATGCTTCTACAGTGTGATCCTGAGATTTTAATGATGTATGTTAAACTGAGATTTCATTCATGATTAAATTGGGTTTGATCTTAAATGTTAAATGTTTAAACTGAGATTCTAATATTGAATGTGTTAACTAAGATGTAAACCTGAGATTTAGCTAAAAAGTAAACTGAGAATTCCAGTGGATGTTTAAACTGAGATTCTAATGTTGAGTGTGTAAACTGAGATCTTAAAATCAATGTAATATCTGAGATTCCCTCTTCTTTTCTGAAAACTGAGAACTCACATTGCATTGTGTAAAGATTAGATGAGTGCCAAGTTAATCCCAGTTAAGTTATAGTGGAATACTAGTTTCAATTCAGTTTTCACATGTGAACCATGCTATGTAACCCTCAACCTTTTTTTATTCAATGATAGTTAAATTCATATTTAGCAATATGTTAACAATTGCATGGTAAATTTCAGTTTGAGCTGAATGTAATATGAACCCCTTCATTTAAGTTGAATGTTAGTTCAAACTTAGTTTTATGAAATATGTACATGTGTGCAAAGTAACCCTTAACCCCTTAAATTGAATTGTTGGTTAAATTCAAGTTAGATAGCATTAGTACTATATGTTGCTACACTAGTTGAATACTAGTTGATTTCAGCTTTTCATATATGTCGACAACCATGCCATGTTAGCCCTCCTCTAAATGATTGTCATGATATGTAAATGTATACTTGTTAGCTTTGTGCCATGGTAGTGTAACTTATAACTAGTATTTGATTTCCCTTTTTGTTGTACACCTCCATGTTCACACACACATAACCTTCTCTAGCCCTATCTATATATATATACATACATGTATTGTATAGAGTATTATAGAGTATTGTAGTATATATATATATATATATATATATATATATATATATATATATGTGTGTGTGTGTGTGTGTGTGTGTGTGTGTGTGTGTGTGTGTGTGTGTGTGTGTGTGTGTGTGTGTAATTTATATGTGGCATATCATATAGGCCTAAGTATTGATGAATGCATGCATATACATTTGACTTCCTTTATATACTGTATCTTGAGTGCCATGTTATATAGGTATAGCCTATATATGCCTATTGTATATAACTTGTATTTTGTGCTTGTGTGACTTGTGCTTGGTGTGTGCTTGCTAGGATAGACTGGTTAGACTTAGTAAGACTTGTTTGGGTTAGGCTTGACCTAGTTGACCTAGTTTGACTAGTACAGTTGATTAAAGTTGACCAAGGGTTGACTTTAGTCTAGATTGACCCTAGACAGCATGCAGATGCATTGTACATTTTATTTATCACCCCATGTATACATCTTGACTTGTGTTGCTCTAAATAGGAGTCGGATACCTCATCTCGGGCAGTATATTCTCATAGACCTTCAGATACCAGGCGAGTACATTCTCTGACCGTTTCATACTTGCTAGAACTTATATTCCTGCTCTAGATTTACTTTACTTGTATGCTGTCACGTTGGTAACATGGATTGGTACTATATGGATCTTTTCATGAGATGTTATCCCCCTCATGAGCATCAGGTACTTCATGTCTTGTGCGTTTCACTTACATTATGTATCGTCATGCTTCACTATTCATGTATACTCTGGAGTCTCATGTACTCTCATGTTCACAGAGTCCCCATGAATTAATTTCACGTGTGCTCTCATCTGTGAGGCAGTAAAATCTTGAATCTTAATGTAACATGTCTGGATCCTTGTGTATTGATTGGGGCTGGGGGAGTAGAAATAGCATGTGAATAATTCCAAGTAGTATAATCATGAATCACCTCTCTTGAATCACCTCTACCTGTTCACATGTCTATCTTGTACTCTGATTCACTAGTCACTGATAGTTCTCTACTTATAGTAGATATTTCCATTACAGTTATCTCTTTTACTTCATGTACATTCCTTCAGTTATTCATATATCGTACTCTATTGCATGTTTATTTTCTTCTGACATGATATGAACTACGTGAGATGTATTGTGCTCGCTCCTGTCCTGACTGGACCTGTTGATATATTACGGAGGATGAGGATGAGGCTTTCTGCACTACCTATTATGGAACAGCCCTAGACGATACTTGCGAGCTGGACTCTCAGGAGGACCCAGCTCTAGCTGATGTTATCACCCCTACTGCCTAGACTAGTTTAGTTAGGCTTTATCTTACTTATGTTGTCATTTGGGATTGAGTTGTATTATGTTTTGTTATTGTGTCGTTTAGACACTTAGACTTATTTCCCTTCCTGTTTGTACTTTCTTGAGATTTTTATATTTATGATATAGTGATATTTCTGCCTTAGATATGATTGAGACTGTATTCTGTATTATCACCTCCACTCGGAGTGTATATACTGTACAGGTACCTTATATTGTTAGATGTTGTGACCTAGGACAGCGTTCTACCGCCGACACTGCGGCGTAGGCTGGACGTACCCACTTCTCGTACCCTTACTTTAGGGTACGGGTCGTGACAATGAATATCATTTACAAGACTCTATTACAATAGTTGTCGTGTAGGCTTACAACTTGACTCGATTACAAAATAAACGCTGATGAGATAGTCGTTCCATACATTACATCCCTCTTTTTACAACCAAAATATTAAAACCACCTGTTATTGAGGGAAGTCGAGCCATATTTCTTGGACTGATGTAGATTCTTCAAGAGAGCATATTCGAGCCTTCGAGCATACGAGTAAGGTTTCAAAACATTCGAGCGTCGCATTATTAGGTGGCACGCTCCTCCTGACTTGTAGTACATGTGGAGAGCGAGGATCAGTACATTGTCGTGTACTGGTGGGTGGCTAATTAAGTACCACGCTCTCATTTGGTACAAAAATTTTATAAAGCATGCATGTATAATTGGTGATCTTACTAACCATCCTAGTGGATTACATATGAACATTTAACAAGGCATTGCATATGAAAACAACATTAGTTTTAAACCCGTGGCATCATCTCCGTGCTTGAAACAAATAAACCATATTCATCTTGTGTCAACTGATATCAATAAATGATGGCATTGTATTGGTGTGAAGGTCACTGGCAATGTCAAGCCATCTTGGACTATAGCTGGGTTAGACGACGATCCTTTCAAGGAGGGTAGCAAGACCTATTTGAAAGTTCCCGAATCACCTGTGCCAGTTAAGCTATCACTGCTATTCCCTTTCCTCCTAGGTCGAATCGGTTCCTTAGCCTAGGCTACCGTTCGAGGAACTAAATCCCTTGTGCACAAGTTGTCCAATGACCGTTCTACTAACTCAGTTTTTTGACATATTTTATAAGTTCTTTAGAAACTTAGCCAATTTTATAGTATTTCGTCTTATCGTTGCAACATTTGTTAATCGATTCTAAGCATGCAACAGTTCATATTATAGCAGTTCTATTGCAGGTCTCGTGAGAAATCATGCAATAATTTATTGATTTAATTTTGTAAAGACAAGCATACTCTACTTGGTGTCAACTGCATATACTTCTAGCATTTCAATTATGTTGTGTCGTCGATTGATTTAGAAAACAAGAAGGTCGGGGGAGAGAAGGGTCAGCCACTCACATTGATTTGTTCGAGACAAGAAAAAAGGTCAGTTGCGCTAGACGATGCCTACTCGACCACTTGAAATTGCATAAGCAACAAATTAACATTCTACCATTCTATTCCGAGTTCGATATGAAATGCAAAGTTTGAAGAACGCAAGCAATAAAATCCATCGAAAACATTCACTAAAATGCATTCTTAAAACCAAAGTCAAAGAAGCAAGTGAGGCATGAAAAACAGAGCAACGGGAGGTCTCTTCCAACTCAATCGCAGAGACCATCCTCAAGGCGAACCCGCTGAATATTGGATTTGATTTCGAAGAATACATTCCATAACGGAGAAATAATCTTAATTCAATTGGTTCCGATCAATCGATAGCGACAGTGTTTCTTAATTACGCTCCCCACGAACGAAGAATGAGGCACGGTGTTGGGATGGGGCACTACATTGTTGGCTGGTCTTAGGCCCAATGAAGGAACAAACAGATGGAAAAAAAGAAAAAAAAAGAGTTGGGCTAAATCAGGGCCAGCAGGCCAGACTTTAAAAAAGGAAAAGAAATTGGAAAAAGAAGGGGGAGTAGACTCAAGTCATGGGACTTGGAGCTTATCAGATTAAATTCAGTATAAAATTTTGTTGAGTTGGGCCATTTTAATTATTATAATGGGTAGCAACCTTAAATATGTGCACTTGTATTAAGATTTAGTTACAAGGGTTTATATAAGTATTATAAAGGTTTTAGTTGGTCATTGAGTATAAGCCTGAGTCAAGTATATTGGGCCAAGGATTAAAAGATTATTAAGGACAAGGACTTTTATGAATTTGAGGGTTTAAATTCGACTTGAATTCCTAGTGAGTGGAATCTAATAAAGTGATATTATTTTATCTAGGTGGACTAGGGCAACATCAACAAACATGACTTGAGGCAAGTACTCCGTATTTATGTTTCTCAATACTTAATAAATGCAACTTCTTTATTGTATTCCTTAAATTGCCATGATTCATATTGTGACACGACTTGCGACACGTGATTCCATATTATTGATTTGAATCATGATTTTGAACCAAAGACATCTTCGAATCTTGTTTGTTATAGATTTTTGAATCATAAAGCATTAAAAGACATCAAGTTCCGAATGGTTCTTGATATGGTTTTCTAAATCACGAAAAAAAAGGGAAAATACCAAGCAGATATGTGGTCAACCATTATAGTCTGAAGCATAGCTTGGCATACAGTGCACGTATGTCCAAGCCTGACCAGTCTGAATCTAAACCTTAGCCGATCACATGTCGAAACAGTATTCCAAATCACATAGATTGCTAGTTGTGCATCTTTGATTCATTATCTGACTCCCTGACTAGTTGTGTTTATCATGTTTCATTACGATTATCATAGTTTCTCGTGTTGCAAGTTGCATTCCATTACAGTAATTTATTGTATTGACTGGTTCAGTTTTCTATATACTTACAATGCTTTATTTAGTATTGTGAGACATTTATATGAAGATGTACTTTGCTCATTTTCTAATTGGATCGTTGTCTACCAGGTGATAATAGACTAGCATGGAGGATTGCTTTGGATAATTTAGAGTTAGCTTGGATCATTGATGCATTATTCATGTTGTATATTACTTCAAAGATTTATCGGATTTGTCTTCGGGATGAGATGGACATGTATTATGTACAAATGAGATTATAGTGGACTCGTGATTGTGTGAGTGTATGCTGGATTATTTTTCGTTTACTAGTTTTGTTATTGAGTTAAGAATCGATATCATGATCATTAATGACTATCAAGGTTTAGACATCTAACTAGCCGATTCTGCGGCATATGCTGGACATATCCACGCACTCGTACCCGATCATGGGTGTCACGACCCGCACCCACTGTGAGGGTACGAGAACGTAACAATGCCCAGCCTACGCCGCAGTGTCGGCGGTAGAACGCTGTCCTAGGTCACAACATCTAACAATATAATGCTAAGCAGTTTATACTCCCCGAATGGGGGTCACATAGCAGAATATAAACTCAATCACAACTAAGGAAGATGAAGCACGATATGATATAGAACGATATGAAAGATAAGAATCTCAATCCACAAGAAATACAAATAGAGAGATAAAGCTAAGTGTCTAAGATAAACTCAACAACATCCAGAATAATATAAACTCCAAATACAACTCAAAGTAAAGAATATACAACTCAACTCAAGACAAGAAAATAATATAAGCCTATCTAGGGTGCATCAGCCTCTACAGCTAAGGGATCCGACTGGCAGTCCGGTTCACAAGTGTCCTCTAGAGCTGTCCCATAGAAGGTATCTAAGCAGGCCTCCTTCTCGTCCTCTGTAATATTTTCAACAGGTCCAGTCAGGACAGGAGCGAGCACAATACATCTCAACAGATCATAGCAGGTTAGAAAATATAATCATGCAGTAAAGTAAGATACATGAACTGAAAGAAATATAGTATGTAAACAGAGAGAGAACTGTAATAGAAATATCTACTATAATAGAGAACTAACAGTGGCTAGTGAGTCAGAGAACAATATAGACATATAAATGGCATAGGAGATTCTGATGCTACACTACGGAAAGATTCTGATGCTACACTACTTGGATATTATTCACATGTCTACTTCTACTCTCCCGTACCCCCAATCAATACACAAGGATCCAGCCAGGTTATGTTATGATTCCATGCAATGGCCCACAAGGGGTGATACATGGTATGCCCATAAATGGGCGATTCTAGGAATGCCCATAAATGGGAGATTCAAGGAGACTCTGTGATCATGAGAGTATATGTCACAAGTGATCAATGAACCAAGAAGCATAGTGATACACAATGTAAGTAAAACGCACAGAACATGTAATATCCGATGCTCCTGAAGGATAACATCTCAAGAAGGGATCCATATAGTACCAATCCGTGTGACCAACGTGACAGTATCAAGTAAGATAATTTAAAGTAGGAAAATAATTCTAAACAGGATATAAAATGATCAGAGAATGTACTCGTCTGATGTCTGAATGTCCAAAGTAATATACTGTCCGAGGAGAGGTGTCTGGCTCCTAATCAGAACAGCACAAGTCACAACAAGTCTAAAATAATAATAAGATGCAATACAATACATTCTATATGAATCTAAGTCAATCTAGGTCAAACCTAAGTCGTACTAGGTCATACTAGATCATACCAGGTCACTGGGAGTCAATCCAAGTCAAACTAGGTCAAACAGGGTCAAAGGTTAACTTACAGTTGACTTTTGGTCAAAAAGTCAACTCTGGTCAACTCTGGTCAACTCTAGGTCAACCCTAGGTCAAACTAGTCTAATGTTGACCAACTGTTGACTTTCAGTCAACTGGTCAACTCTGGTCTGGTTTCGGTCAAATCTAGTCGCTTAAAGGCTAAGTTTGACTCTCGGTTGACTTTTGTTGACTTTTGGTCAAAATGGTCAACCGACGTCAAAACTAGTCTAGGAGCACTATATTTGATCATTACCAACCAAGGGAACCAAGTTCTAACCATATCTTAGACTCTAGACTCAAATACCCTAGTTCTAGGTATTATCTACATTACCCTTATCAAGGTAATCCCGATTACCTTGCCCAATACAAGGAAAACCCCGCTAATACTCAAGATACTAGCCTAGGCTCCTTAGGGTAGCTAGATACTATCCTATCTAAGGTTTATCTACCAATAAATATAGGTATCTAGCCTATCTTAGAACATAGGTTGGTTTTACCCTCATTACCCTACCATGATATCATACCCCATTCTCACATCATTCTAGCGCTCACCCACACAACTCACTCACTTACTCACTCACATATATTACTCATGATACCACACTCATAGGCTCTCACCTAGGCTTACACATAGGCTAACACCTATAGGCACATGCCATACTCATATAGGCTCACACACACACTCACAAATGGCTCACAAAGTGGACTGATTTTGTAGTACAAATGGAACTGAAATGTAGGATGGTTATGGGGCATACCAAGGCTGAAATCTGGACTGTTATAGGACATCATATAGAGTCTAACATGGACTAATATATGGACAGTTAGATGGACTGATATTGGAGTGTTAATGGGCTGTTTTAGAGTGAAATATGGACTGGAATGTAGGGCATTTAGTGACAGGTTTAAGACAGTCAACAAGGGGGTTTAAGGGGCTGAATTCAATATGTTATGGGGACTGAAATTTGACAGCTGAGGGACTGAATTAGGGACTGCACTATGGGACAGCCAACAGGCTAAAATGGACAGCCAACATGTTGGTTTAAAGGGGCTGTCAATGGGACAATCAGGACTGAGTTTAGGGGGGTGTAAATGACAGGAATATGGGACAGCAATGAATAGGTTTTGGACTGGTTTGTAGAGTGGGTTAAGGGCTGGTAATAGGCTGCCAATGGGGCTGAATGTAGGGACTGAATTTGACTGGAACATGGCTGATTTGGACTGGATTAACTGGACTGAAATGGGGACTGAAATGGAGACTGAAATGGGGACAGCCATATGCTGATTTCAGGGCTAAGTTTAGGCTAGTTAGGGACTGAACAAGGACTGGTTTGGGGCTTGTTTGTGGACTGCTTTAGGACAGCTTGTATAGCTGATTTCAGGGACTGGTTTATGACAGCATCATGCTGGTTTAGGGCCTTCTAGATGGCTGTGTATAGGACTGCTTGTATCAGGTTTTAGGGGACTGAAATGTGGTGTTATGAAGGACTGTTAGGACAGCTATGGGGGGGCTGGAACATGGGCTAAACCCTTAAACCATATCACTCTCTAATCTCACAAACACCTCTCTATCACTCTCTCATCCATTCTCTCAAACACCCTTAATACAACACAACTACACACACACTAATCCAACACCAACTCCACCACCATTCTAATTCTCTCTTGGCCGAACCTACATCCCCATCATGAACACAAATTCACACACCATATTATATATATACATATATATATAAACCACAATATGTATATATATATATATATATATATATATATATATATATATATATATATATACATATATATATATATATACATATATATATATATATATATATATATATATATATATAATGATATATATATAAGCCACATATATTTATATATAGATTAGATAATATGATACAATATGATATTTAGGAAAACACATCTCTACACACCTAGAAATCTGAGAATAATATTAAAACAACAATAAATCAATATCTAACAAACCCACATGTGTCCAAATAGGGGTTTTCCCACTAGGACACGATCCTACACATAGGACACTCCTAAAGTCTCCAAAAGGACACGAAATGGACACAAATGGAGACACAACCATGGGGGTTATTCCTATGGGTCAAAAATCAACCTATATGCATGAGAAGAATGAGAAAGAGGAATGGATTTATACCTCCCGGTAGATCGAATCGAAGGAAAAGCTTCCCGATGCGCCACCGACACGTAGGAATCCCAAACGGACACGAACGAGCTCCGAATCCTCTCAACCTTGGATAGCTTCTTCCTTGGCTTGTATGGAGAAGGAAAGAAGAAGGTGGGATGGAAAAATGGACGGATTTGGTGGAGAAATAGCTAGGGATTGCTCTCTAAATCAATTTGGGGAAAAACAAGAAAGAGAGTGGATGGATAAAATGAAATGAGAAGTGACTCCACCCCTCCATGAAGTGGCCGGCCCCCTATGGGATGAGGTGTCCCTATTGGCAAAGTCTAAAATACCCCCCACTTGTTTAAATGAATTAAATTAGGAAAGGCTTAGGTTGAGGCTAAATTAGTCTAGTTTTAAATGCTCTAATTAACTAAACCTATCCACAAAAATTTACTCTAACACACTAACCCAAAAATATTATTATATGGGCCATGCCTAACTAATGGGTGGGTCCACTAGAGTCAACACTACCCCGGGTCCCCGTTCCAAGTCGGATTGAGCTGAAATTCGAACCCAACTCAAATAACACCAAAATAACATTATAAATAAATAAATAATTTCAAAAATATCCTAAAATAAAAAATGACAAAAATACTCCTATACTAGAAATGATAAATGAAATACTCTAATCACATGGCTAGGCTCTAGGTCACTTATCTCTAGGGTTACACTAACAAAACACCAAATCATAAGTCATGATTTTAAATAGTTTAAAAATGATTAAAAATCACCAAAAATCATAATATGAAGTAAATATCAATAAATAATAATTATAATTATAAAATTTCAAAATTACCCTCATCTGAAAAACTGGGTGTTACAATGGGGCACGGGTCGTAACAGTCATCGCATCAAGCTCTACTGTGGTCGCCATGGCTGGATCTGACGTTTCGGGGACCGTCTCCATCGTGCCAAGGCGTTGACCTTCATTGAACGCATTTTTCTTGGTCGAGGTCGGCATCCGCCTCCAATCTCCTCAGCAACCGAACCCGATCCTCTTATCCTTCCGTCCTGAGCTCTCCGAACTGCCACCTAGCTCCGATACTGGAACCCTATAGTGGATCTACTACCGAATCTGGAGGTTAGCTACCGTGTTAAACATCGTCAAGCGTTACTCGCCTCCAGTGGCCAGTTTTTCCGTCTTTCACCCGATCTCCGGTCGCTAACCCCGCGCCTCCTCCTTCTCCGTCTTCCTCTTCTGGTGACCGATCGACCTTTCCTCTTTCCTCGAGGTGAGCTACCACTATTCTTTCACTTCCCTCTCTCTCTCTCTCGCTGACTTCTTTCTCCATCACAATCTCTCTCTCTCTCTCTCTCTCTCTCTCTCTCTCTCTCTCTCTCTCTCTCTCTATCTTTCTCTTTTCTTTTTAAAGAAGAAGAATAAATCATTTAGAATTTTTGAGCTGATATTTGGGCCTTGGGCTCATGGGCTTAGGGCTTGGGTTTGGTCCAGCATTGGACTGGGTCAGTGTTTCATGGCTGAATCAGGTTCCAAGCCAGTTTGACCGTCCTCGGTGAGATAGCCTGGCTAAGTTCATATATAGGTAGACTGGGCTCAGCAGGCCAGGGACCATATTACTATTAAATTAGACTGTGGGTTTTTTGGGTTTGGTTTAATTTATGATTTGAGTTCAGTGGGCCAAGCCCAATAGGATCTAACCTAGTAAATTTAAGTTTAATCTACTTTGTTTTTTTGTTTTTTGTTTTAGATGTCCGACGATACACATGAGACTTTGTACATGCTGTATTGCATGGCTATTGGGCGTACTGCCTTCCAACTTCCACCAAATAAATGGAAGGAATAATACGCCGCGTGGCTCGATCCACTAATCTTCCGCCACCAAGTTGTAGGAACGAAGTGACTCCTTGACTTGTGTTGTTCCTTCGTGTGTTAATTCGAGAAGTTTTCACACTTTATTTGATGTTGTGCAAGTCGACACCCTGTTAAATTTAGTTCTGTCTAAAGCACAAAATAAAGCGTTAATAGCACGTGCGTCATGACTGGCCTTTTTTTTTCATCCTCAGTATATTTATCATGGGATTTTTCAACTAAAACTCCCTCAACAGTAATACGAGGAGGCTTTTTGTAGCCATCAATAACTATAGACCATAAGTCAAAATCAAGAGATTTTAAGAATAAACTCATCTGTATTTTCTAATAAGTGTAGTTTGTGCCGTCAAACAGTGGAGGTTTGTTTGTGGCTTGGCCTTCACTTGTGAATTTTATAGTTGCCATGTGTAATACTGTGATCTATATAACAATTAAATATAACTGCAGTTTTACCTTGCTTTACCTATATAATCCGCTCTGATACCAATTGTAGGAACGAAGTCGTAAAACATAATACTCTAGAGGGGGATGAATAGAGTAGGTAGCAGAATATTACTAATTAAAAACTTGTTAGCAGTTAGATCACATAAATAATATCAATAATCACAAAGTAATAACTGTAAAAGAAAAGGGATCAGAAGGCAAACACAAACACAGAGATTTATACTGGTTTCTCTCTTGTGAGGACCAGTCCAGTCGGAAGAACTCTAGCTTCCAATTGAATCCACTATTAAAAAATCTCGCAAGTTTTCATACGAAGTCCTTGCAACTTCTACAGACGCGAGCTTTGATACGAAGAACTCGACCAACTTAAGTTTTGAAGAGTCTTTCTTCAATCAAGCCTCTAATTACAATTTCTCTGAAATCTTCTAGACCGTACCGTACCGGCAAATTGACTAGAGAATTGTAACTGACTTGGGATTTGAAAATGAAAGCTTTTTAGAAAACTCTTTAGAAGAAACGTAAGCTTTAGAAGAGAAGAGATGAAAGTGAATGAGTGATTTTAAAAGATCAGAATTTCTCTCTATTTTTAGTTTTTCCAAAGACAGAACTCTGGCAGAATTCAGGCAGAATTCGGACAGAACTCTATGTAACAAACCGTAACTGAAGGGAGACCAAGTTCAAAAACCAACGTTCACATAACGTTCACCTTGGCCGAACTCTGGCCGAGTTCTGTCAGGGTTGATCAGAAATATTTTAAGAAAATATTTTTGGGGCTTTTTGAAATCCTTCAGAAGCTTTTGTAAATAAGAGATATTTTTCAAAACATAGGTCAATTTTGAAAACGATTTTGGATAGCCTATTTGTCAGTACGACTCGGTGTACAATGTATTCCTAGACTCAATAAAAATAAAAATTACATTGCATAAGGAAATACAGTCTCGAGTGGCAAACATAGCTTCGGTCTTGAACTGAGTAGATATCCAATCTTGATCAGTGTCCAAGTGTCCAACACGTCTTGAGTAAACACCTGAGCTGTTCCGTATATCGAGACAGAGTTTGATCAATTATTAAAATCAGGTTTGACCATGACCAATGGGCCAACACAAGCTAAGGTCTTATACCTCTCCTCGGTAATCACAAGAGCCACTCGAGGTCGGTAGTTTAATCTACTTTGTTTGTAGATTAATTTGTTAATTAGTGTTTTAATTAATAGAATAGGTTAGTTAGTTAATTGTTAATTAGTAATATATTATAGAAATAAGTTTTGATAGAATAAAATATTGAATTAGCAATTAAAAAAGGAGTTTAGAAATAAATGGATTTTAGAATGTTATTCTAATAAGGTATTTGTGTCTTTTGACACAAAATTTCAGGACTTTGGACTCGACCCCCTACAACTATCCAGGAAAGTACATCGACTTGAACTCTTTATTTTATATTTCTGTTTTGCTTTTGATCTCATATTGGACATGAGATTGACATGATTGTATTGTGTCTCATTGATTGTATTGTGCTTCATTAATTGTACTACATGGAACGGAAAAATATTATCTAATATGTGACAATACCCCCTTTAGCTAGGTTATTATGAATAGCCTAATCGTACACCTCACGTACGATTAAGCCACACATTATTGTACTATTGTGATTTCCAGTCGGTCACATGCTAAATAGTATTTCAAATCACACTTGTATTGATTGACTTGTTCATTGTTTCAGTCATTGTATTATTGTTCATATTGCAGGTTAGTCCATATCATTACTTGTTGTATTTCAAATTTACTTTGTATCGTGTTTCTTGTTGGGGTTGTACTTTGTTACTTTTTTGACTAGATATGTTGCAGGTGTTGATGATTTATATCCTAGCTTTTATGGCTTATAGGACGAGATGGTAGTGATGATTAGGATAGACAGTGCCTTTATATAGACTTTTTTTAGTTATATGAGTTGTATTGTTGCTCTATGTACTTGTGGATGTTGTGACTTGAGGAAGTCGTCTTTACTATTCACCATATTTGTTCTGAATATTTCTTGTAAAAGGTGTACTAAAGAAATAGTGAAATGTGTGATGATGTGGTGATTTGATATTGGGCACGTGATTAGTAGGTGTGGTTGAGAAAAGATCAATTTTTTGAGCATGACGATTGTTGAGGTTTAGAACAGATCACTACCATCTATACTGCGAAGTTTGTGATATAATGCAACATTTTATTTTGTTCGTGACTTCTAAATACCTACTTATGGCCTATGTAAAGACAACATATTGTGTGTGTCACAAATACATCAACAAATAAGTTTTTAAATTAGAAGTGTTATTTCGTGATGATTAATATCTCAAAGTACATTTTTTTAGAGTCAAAGTTGAAGTTTCTTGGTACATCTAGACAAAATAAGTATTTTTAGGGTTATTTAGTTTTAAGGTCTCATATAATATTATAAAATTGTATTTAGGTCTCCATAATGTTCAGAGTAAGGTTTGCGTCTCGTCCCAATGGTTGACTTGGCTGATCGTCCATAATGAAGATCTAAAAACAAAATTTTGAATATTATATGAGATCCTAAAACTAAATGAAAATATGTGAGAGTTGTGTGACTTTGATTATATACTTTTGCATGCTAAGAGTTGTGTGACTTGGGTTATTTAGTTTTATCATGACTAATCGAGAATGCGACTTGTGACATTATTATTTGCTTCTATCATGATCTTAACAACCACACAATCCTCCTTGCGTCAGTTTCGATGGTGACAACTTCATGGGCACCGTGTATCGTCAAATGTCTCTCGTCCCGGTCGTATTGTTGAATGCTTGCAACTCAAGAGCCCTTGGGAGTTATGTGGATGCTGAGATCATGATAGAAGTAAATAACAATATCACAAGTCTCATTCTCGATTGGTCATGACAAAACTAAATAACCCAAATCACACAACCCCCACCATGTAAAACTAAAATATCTCTAACATATTTTCATAGTTTTAGGGTCTCATATAATATTCAAAATTTGTGTTTAGTTCTCCATTTTAGACGGTCTGCCCAAGTCAACCGTTTGGACGAGGCCCAAACCATCTTATAGACAATATGGAGACACAAATACAAAATTTTAATATTATACGAGATCCTAAAACTAAAAAAATCCTATTTCTTATTTGATATTTTAAAACCTTTTTTGCATTGGAACATAAGGAGCTATGGACATATCATATATGTATAAGTAGAACCCTAGTCTTATAAACTTTTTAGATGCACATTCGGGCCATTTTTTCTTTCTATCAATTCGATTTAGATTTCTAAATTTACATAAAACATTATTTACTTAATTTTTTTATTCATTTTACTTCTTCGACAATAATTTAGATATTTAGGTAATTGTTACATATACATATTTATATATTGTTGGCTATACATAGATAGCCTTCCGGTCTGTTGAAGATATATGAAGGTTCTAACCATTAAAGATTTCGACCTCATTTGGTTCGCGGCGAAAAGAAAAAGAAAGAATAAATTCTTTACCGTTTTCTTTGTTTTCAAAAATTATAATTTCTATCAATTTTTCTTTATGATGTTTGAAAATGTCAAAGAAATTGGAAGTAAAGTGATTTCTTGGGATGAGTTGGAGAATTATTTTTTCTTCATGTTTTCTTTTCATTTGTGAACCATTTATTTTCTGCTTTTTTTTCTTTGACATCCAAACATAGAATATTTTTCCTCCAAATTTCTTATTCTGGGAACCAAATATGACATTCGACTTAGGCTGTGTTTGGTAGGAATGATGGAAAAGTGGAAGGAAGGAAAAATAGTAGGATTTATTTTCCTTCTTTATGGAAAGGAAAACTCATTTCCTTCCTTTGTGTTTGGTAGCAAGGATGGAAAAGATAAGGGATGCATTTTTTTTTGTTTGTTATGGAAGAAAAAGTGGAAGGAAAGAAAGTAAAAAATATAGGGTTTACCAATTCTATCCTCAATTAATATCATTTATTTACCATTTGACTTCATGAATAATTTTTAAATAATACATTCATATGTGGGTATAATTGTTAATTACTACAAGCATCCACTTTTCCTCCCACTTTTTGGGGATTGGATTTCTTAGGCTGTGTTTGGTAGGAGGGAAAAGTGGGAGGAAGGAAAATGGAGGAGGAAAAAGTGGAGGGAAGGATTCATTTTCTATTGTTTGGTATGGAAGGAAAAGTGAAGGGAAGGAAAAGTGGAGGGATTGTTTTTCCTTCCTAACCTAAGAAAACCAATCATCCCAAAAGTGGGAGGAAAAGTGGAGGAAAAAGTGAAGGCTTATACTAATTAACAATTGTACCCCCATGTGAATTGTATTATTTAAAAATTATTAATGAAATCAAATGGTAAATATGTGTTTTAGTTGAGGATAGAATTGGTAAAACCCATATTTTTTATTTTCTTTCCTTTCACTTTTCTTTCCATACCAAATAAAGAATAATGCATCTCTTCTCTTTTCCATCCTTCCAACCAAACACAAAGGAAGGAAATGATCTTTCCTTTCCATATGGAAGGAAAATGTATCCTTATTTTTTCCTTCCTTCCACTTTTCTATCCTTCCTACCAAACACAGCCTTAGGTTATGAGGAAAAAGCAATCCCTCCACTTTTTCTTCCTTCCTATTTTTCTTCCATACCAAACAAGAGAAAATGAGTCTTTCCCTCCACTTTTTTCTCCTCTATTTTCCTTCCTTCCACTTTTCCCTCCTACCAAACACACCCTTACATTCGGAATCCATCCAAAACTTTATTCTAAATTTTCTTTTCAAATTTCTTATTCTAAAATTTTCTGTCGGGTTATCGGGTTACGCCCTAGTTCCAGACTCCGAGTCCGGATAATCCGATTCGGATCCGTTTGCATGGAGGATCGGACGGCTGATGTTTCATCTTGGAGCCGCCTAAGTGTTCCTCTTCCCGTCTATAAAACCCCAAATTTAGGGTTAGGGCTTCCTCCCACAAGTCTCCGGCGCCTCTTCCTCTATCTTCTTCCGAGACCCCAAAGTAAAAGAGCTTGCTCCTTCTCTCCTCTTCTGTTATTTTTTCAGGATTAGGGTTTCTGACGTCGTTTCTGTTGATTTTATACAGGAAGAAAGAAAGAGAACAATGTCGACCAGTGAGATGGCTTGCTCTTATGCCGCCCTCATCCTCTATGATGATGGCATCCCGATCACGGTATATGGTCTCCTAAAACTAGGGTTTCGTTGCTGTTCTTCTTGTGTTCTTTCTATCCTACCATGTTCTGATCATTAGGTTTTTTTTTTTTAGATCTAGTTTAAAGTTTGATTCTTTATGGCTGTTACCATGATAGTGAACATAGTGTTGCTGAATCAAATATAGTTTCTTGGTTGTGATTAGTTGTGATTTAATCTTGTTTTTTTTTGTAAGTGTTTTGTGCTATTTATCATCTATGATGGATTTGACATAATTTGAGGATTTGTAAGTGTTGTTATATGCTTCTTGAATATATGATTGATTGGAATTTAAACCCAGGAAGCACAGACAAATTCGTGAACTGAATGTTGCTGGACTACTTCAGTGTAATGCTAATTTGCAACTAAATACTCCGAGGCCTCGTTTGGTTCGCGGAATGGAAAGGAAACTGATTCCTTGGTATTTCCTTTCCTTTAGGGGGCGTTTGGTATGCGAAATACTATATAGCCGGGAATTCTATATTTCCGGGAATCAAATTCCAAGGAATTAAATTTTCTGGAAAATTACATTCCCATATTTGGTGACAATATAAATATTCCCAGGAAAAAAATAAAAAATAATAATAACGAAAAAAAATGAACAAATATAAAAAAAAATCGGTAAAAACGAAAAAAATAGGTAAAAACGAAAAAAAATGGTAAAAACGACAAAATAACAAAAAACGTCAAAAACGATGAAAAATGACAAAAACGATGAAAAACGACAAAAATCGGTTAAAACGACAAAAAATGACCAAAAATGACAAAAATGAAAAATAATCGATAAAAATGACAAAAAAGGACAAAAAATCGGTTAAAACGACAAAAAATAACCAAAAAGCGACAAAAACGAAAAATAATCGATACAAACGACAAAAAGGACAAAAAATCGGTTAAAAACGACAAAAAATAACAAAAAAGCGACAAAAAACGACAAAAAATCGATAAAAGCGACAAAAAAGCGACAAAAATGACAAAAAAATGCCATAAAATCAGTAAAAATGACCAAAAAGCGACAAAAACGACTAAAAAACGACTAAAAATCGGTAAAAACAACAAAAAAGTTACAAAAACGACAAAAAATCGCTTAAAACGACAAAAATTGACAAAAAAAAAGGACAAAAAGGACAAAAATTGGGTAAAAAACGACAACAAATAATCAAAAAGTGACAATAAAAGACAAAAAAGGGTAAAAACGACAAAAAAATCGCTTAAAAACGACAAAAAATTGGTAAAAACGACAAAAAAGCGATAAAAACGACAAAAAAAAAATCAAAAAGTGACAAAAAAGACAAAAATTGTGTAAAAAACGACAAAAAAAAAGGAAAAAATGTTCAAAACTAATCAAAATTGATCAAAAAAGAAGAAAAAAATTTAGACAATTTTTTTTTTCCCGGACAAAAAAAAAATACCCACCTATTCTCAAGGGATAGAATTCCCATGTTTTGTGGGTAAACTATTTACCCGGGTATTTATAATTCCCGAGAATAAATTTTTTATGAGCCAAACAAACGTGGTAATAGATTTCCCATCTTAAATTTTCCCGAAAATAAAAAAAATACCGCGTACCAAACGCCCCCTTAGGAAATTATAATTCCTATAAACTTTCCTTTCCCGTGTTTGGAAAGATCAGGATTATAGACGGAATATATCTTTAATTTTCAATATAGTGTTTGGTGTTTGTAAGGAAAGGAAACAAAATCAAGTCAATTTTCCAAAAATACTCTCGTGCTAATAAAAATAATTATTACTTAAAAATATTTTTGTCTAAAAGATATTATTGATAAAAATGGTAAATAATATTATGAACATGGATATTTTGGTCAAAACTTTTTGTAATAAATGCGGGGAAGTTGGAGGGAAAGTGATTCCTTAGATAAATGGAGGAACCACTTTCCCCCCTATTTTCCTACCCCTTTGGAATCATTTTCCCTTTCCAACAACTTTCCTTTGGCTCCCAAACATAGGAAAGGAATCACTTTCCTTTTCCAAGCTCAAATTCCGGTAACCAAACGAGGCCTGAAGGTTTCAGAATGATTTTTGACAATTTGTTGCTCTAATTGACTTTTTAACTATCCTGATTGTTTTTCGATTTGATATGTCAGTAAGGTACAAGTCTCAAATCTGAGAAAGTTCAAGGTGATTAGTTGTTAAATTTATAATTATCTCGTAAATTTAATATGACAATGCATAAAGTAGTCTCCCCATGAGCTTTGGGAACATTTTTTTATTTTTCCTGTTATTTTGTTTTTTTTCGATAATCTCACTTTTATCGAGAACAAAAAGATTGTTTGTTTCCAGCCATTATGTTTACATGATTTTGCTATGGTTGGAGTAAGCCTGTGTAAGACTAGCCCCCTCTTGATTATTTCGGTTATGAGTCTTCTGTTTAAGGTTCAATGCATGCAAGATTGCGTCTCCCTTTCTCTTTATCTTTTTGGTTGATGCTTCTTTTTTTTTGAGTTACGTGCTTTGTGCATGTATTTGTGATTGGCTGTTCTAGACATTTGTTTTTTATAAAGGTTTTGATATAACATATTTTACAATCTAAATTTTTTATGAAAAATATATTTAATTTTGCTTTCTACTAGCTTATCTGTATTTGAGTTTTTCTTTAAATTTTTACAACATTTGGAATGTGTACAAGCTATGTTGCATGATGTGATATATACTATTTTGTTATGTATTGGTTGATCCGGTACGACACGGCTGATGTGAGAATATTACATTTTGTTGCGTATCGTTGGTTTTCATAGTTATCATTGTTTTGTACTTGTATCATGTAATGTATACATAAGAATATGGATTCTGGAACTAGATAGACTTGTAAAGATGAACCAAACAACAAACTTATGAGAATATGATGCTAAATCATGTTGCTATATGGATTTAGAAGTATATACATAAACTTGTCGAGTTATTGTATCATATGATACATGATATGATACACGAGCAGATCAATACAACCTAGTGCAGGAGTATATTTCCATGTGTACGCATATACTCTCATAATAGATATGCAAGCAAATTGAGAGTTGATAACCTAGTGTACAAGAAAAGCTGTTACATCAACAATTTGCAGACTTGGATTGATTGTAGCTTTTTATGATTATATTTAGTCAACATCAAAGGTTTGATATCTTGGTGCAAGCAGCACTACAAATGTTTTTTGCATCTGTTATCGTTAGATGTTATGTGTGCAGGCTGTTCACATGACCATTATCTTCTGCTTCGGTTTGTGCAAAGTTTGAATGCTAAAAGGCTCTTACATACATTCATTGTCTTTGATTTTGTAGGCTGAGAAAATTACTACCCTAATAAAGGCTGCAAATGTGAAGATTGATTCATACTGGCCAGGCCTTTTCGTAAAGCTTTTTGAGAAGAAGAACATTGAGGATCTTATTCTCAATGTTGGATCTGGTGAGTACATGTTTAGAAAGCTCTGTTTTAAAATTATCTTGTTGTTACAGTTCTCTATACTTTTGTTTTTTAGGTGGTGGTGCATCAGCAGCTGTTGCTGCTCCTGTTTCTGGTGGTGTTGCCAGCGCTGCAGCGGCTGCTCCTGCTGTCGAAGAAAAGAAGGTAAAATGGTGCCTGTTTTGTTAGTTATATTCGTAACATTGTAGTTCTTGCCTGATTAATTTTTTTTAGTTTTGATAACTAATGTTTTTTTGATTGATGTGTCTGGCTTGTTTTTGTAATTCATAGATGAAATAATATTTTTAAATGGGTGTCAGTCTAAAACTTCAATTTACATAATTGCATCTCTTAGGATTGCTTTGTTGAAAGATCCAATAAATAGTGCATTGATTTCAATGAATAGTTGCTTAACAGAAGTACAAGATGTTTTTATAGCTACAAAAGACGTTGAAAATAAAATGAAGGTTCAGTACTTGCATCTGCATTATAGTACCTTGCAACTGTCACAGACCAATATGGCTCTGCAGCACAATTTTTCTTAATATTCTTGGATTTGCTTGTAACATAATCTTGTTTACTGATGATCTTGAACTTTTCTCCTTTGAATTATAATGTTTTGTGATTATAATTTCATTCATTATGTAAGGGTCTTGTACCTTGCTATTATTTATACTATTAGTGCATCTATATTGCTTTAAAATTTGATGCTAGTTATTGGTAGTTACTGTTGTGGGACCTGTCATCATACACTGTCACCTCGTTTTTCCGTGATAACCATCAAATATTGTCCAAATTACCGATTGATTTTTTTTTTTTAGATATTTACTCCCAAGAAAGACACCCAGAAGAAGTGAGTATAAATAGTTGCTGTTCTTTTCAAGTGTGTATATCAATTTTTTTAAGAGAAACGAAATAAACCCATGCACAATTTTGCTATCACTGCATCAATATCTATCATGGTTCCAGCCACCACTATTGGTTGTTTGAGGTCCAATTTGTAGAGATGAACTACATACAAGTGGAAAATTGTGTACTTGTGCATTTGGTATTTGACAGCTCTGTGAGAATCAACCAATCAAATTTGTGCTTCACCAATACCCTAATTTTTCCAGAAAAGAAACTTCACTGTTATATTTGTGCTTTTGTGCGTCTTCTTTACCATTCGCACGTGCTTCATATGGTTGATTGTATATATTTATCACTGCATCAATATCTATCATGGTTCCAGCCACCACTATTGGTTGTTTGAGGTCCAATTTGTAGAGATGAACTACATACAAGTGGAAAACTGTGTACTTGTGCATTTGGTATTTGACACCTCTGTGAGAATCAACCAATCAAATTTGTGCTTCACCAATACCCTAATTTTTCCGGAAAAGAAACTTCACTGTTATGTTTGTGCTTTTGTGCGTCTTCTTTACCATTCGCACGTGCTTCATATGGTTGATTGTATATATTTATTTTTGCTTATTATCTAACCGTTTCCCCATTCATCCTTTTCAGGAGGAACCAAAGGAGGAGAGTGACGACGACATGGGTTTCAGTCTGTTTGACTAAATTTCTCAGGGTCTTTAATTTTGGTAGAGTGTTAGTGTGTTGGTTTTTCCCTGTTGGATTTTCTCAAACCAAGTTGTTGATACTCTGAAGAATTTCTGTTTCCTATTTTTAGTTCTTGTGGCATTTAAATGCTTTCTGTTAATGCAGTAGCATCATTTTTAAATGTGGTTATGATTGCAAGTGCCTTGAACATCTTGCAATTTGCTAGGATCCTTTTCTTGGCAGGCAATTGAATCAATTTATCTGTTGCTGCTACATGTTCACAGTTCAGGCTTGTTTGATTAGTAGAAATAGCCTCTGCCATTCTGTAGCTTTTGACCCCTCCCAAATACTAGTAGGCCTTGTGATTATGAGCCGAAGTTGTGGCAGTGATCTTTGTGAAAAGGAAAGGTTTTGAGAAAGTTTGGCGCATTTGATTTGTGCAGTTATCCTGTTGGTCCTTCGATGCCATGCATGTTTGGTGTGTTTTCGATGCCACAGATTTCCTTTGAGTTGAACATTATGATTGTTTTGAGTTGGATTTTGAGTCTTTGTTGATTTTGTTAGCATGTTGACTCGAACTTAAGGAATTGATGGCGTCAATTTATCCCTCCAACATGGTTTTTTTTAGCTACCAGGGTCCAGATTCAAAGCTTGTGCTTGCCAATTTGAAAGCTTAAACAGGTGAACTTTCTGGTGTGCAGTTTTTGTGTCTGCTTTTGTTGCAGATCTAAATTGTTTTGGGCTAAAGGTAGTAATAGATATGATTTAATTTCTAGGTTATACCATGCTAAGAATATAACTACAAAGTTAAAAAAAGAAAACAATCATCCCTCCCAATTCAAGAATTGTCATATTTAAACTGTTATGATGAAGAAACAATTTTTTTTATCATATTTTTCAATTTTAGAGTCGTGGAAAAGACACGAAAAAAAAACTTAATTTTTTACTTATTTCTTTTGCACGTTCCATGGTAACTTCGGAAGCTCGTAATTCAAGAATGCTAAATAAGAAGAGAAGCATAATGCTATCAAATATTTTAGAAGTTTGCATTTGCGTTCAATATTTTGTTTGGGCAAAAAAAATAAGATTTTCAATTTCTTACTATGAGAGTTGAACAATGAAATGGCGAAGTTTTACATACCTATATCAAAAGATTTGAATATATCTAAGAAAGATTTGAATATATCTAAGACCGCAACAAAGATTCAAAGAGTTGGGACATAAAGACCAAAGACAAAGACCAAAATTGAAAATAAAATTATGTACTATTCACTGTTTCAGCTTTCAAAAAAAAATCATATTAAAATTTTCTAAAATAATTAAAATTGATATTGTTTTTTTAAAAGTTCAAAGTTTTTTTTTATTTACATTTTTCCATAAACCAAACAAACTTGGCCCACAAGTTACAACCCTAAAAACTCGGGTCATCCAAAAAATAACTAGAGCCCAACCCACTTCAGTCCGATCCAAAATTTTCGGGTACTGCACCATGCTAAGTTTGGATTTTGGAACTCTGGGCTCGGCCCAGACCTAACCGGGTTAGCCCAACATAGTTACAACCCTAAAAACTTAGCCAATAAATTATAACCCTAAAAATGCAGGTCAACCAAAATAACCAGAGCCCAACCCACTTTAGTCCGAACCAAAATTTTCGTGTACTGTACCATGCTAAGTTTGAATTTTGAAACTCTGGGCTTGGCCCAGACCACTAACCGGGTAGTGGTCTTGGCTGGGCCCAGAGTTCCAAAATCCAAACTTAGCTTGGTGCGGTATCCAAAAATTTTGGTTCGGACTGAAGTGGGTTGGGCTCTGGTTATTTTTTGGTTGATCCGAGTTTTTAGGGTTGTAACTTGTGAGCCAAGTTTGTTTGGTTTATGGAAAAATATAAATAAAGAAAACTTTGGACTTTAAAAATAATATCAATTTTATTTATTTGAGAAAATTTAATATGATTTTTTTTTTGAAAGCTGAAATAGTGAAAGGACATAATTTTATTTCCAATTTTGATCTTTGTATTTGGTCTTTATGTCCAACTCTTTTTGAATCTTTGTTGCGGTCTTAGATGTATTCAGATCTTTTGATATAGCTATGTAAGACTTCGCCATTTCATTGTTCAACTCCAGGGTCGTCCATAGTAGAAATTGAAAATCTTGTTTTTTTTTTTTTTTTTTTTTTTTGCACAAACGAAATATTGAACGCAAATGCAGATTTCCAAAATATTTGATAGCATTCTGCTTCTCTTCTTATTTAGCATTCTTAAATTACGAGCTTCCGATGTTACCATGGACATCAGAGCCATTAGAAGATTACGTGCAAAAGAAATAAGTAAAGGATAAGTTTTTTTTCGTGTCTTTTCCACGACTCTAAAATTGAAAAATATGATAAAAAATTGTCTCTTCATCGTAAGAGTTTAAATATGACAATTCTTGAATTGGGAGGGATGATTTTTTGTTTTTTTTTTTAAGTTATATTCTTAGCATGGTATAACCTAGAAATTAAACCATATCTATTACTACCTTTAGCGGCTGTACCGAGTCGATTCGATGTAATTTTTTCTTCATGTAAACTAATTAGAGTATATAAATGTTCTTTAATCTCTAATTAACCACATCAAACATTATAAAAGAGATATTTTATGCCAAAGTTTTAGAAATTTTGTTTCTATTTTAGAAACCACATAATCAAATCCAGGAGCATTTCTTCATTTCGTAAATAAAAGAGAAATATTATTAATCTATGTTAAAACTAAAGAAAAAGTTGGATAATAAACTCCATATAAAATACATGTAATATTGTAAAATAATTCTAAAAATTAGTAGCAACTAACTAATCATTCTCAGTTATTTGGTAATTAACACTTGGTTTTGCATTAACATAGTGTGTAATATAACATCTCTATATTTAATACAAGGTTTCAACATCAGTATGTAGAATTCCATCTACATGTGGATCATTAACAAAACTCCTAAATGCCAAACCAAATTGTGCAAATAACGTTTTAATCTCTTGTTGTCTACTTGATGAAGTGTTCAAACTAATTAGACATGTTCTAATATTTTTTAAATTTGTTTGAAAAAAATTGAAGGTATTCTTGTACAATTAAATTAACAATATGATAAGCACATCTTACAGGAAAAAGTTGTCCTTCTAATATAGACAAGAATTGAGATCTTAAATATTGATACAAAAAGTTCTATTACTAGTATCGTCAAAAGAAATGCATTTTTTTTACTATCAATATTATTTTTCACCTAAAACTAGTAATATGGCTTTGTCGATTGCAGATTAAGTATGCGAAAATTCCAACGGTCTTAGACAAAGAATTCGTTTTTGAAAATATATAATGTGTCGAGATACGAATAAAAGGATAATTTTGTTTACGAGTCTATCAAAAGTTAAAAATAATTACTAATATTTTCAAAACTCCTTTTAAAGCTATTTTTTCTTTTTCAAATATTTTAAGAGCTTTTGCTCTAGAAGTATATCTAGAAACTAGTAAAACAAGAATTTAGTGTTCTACTTGCATAGTCATAATATGTTCACTCTTGTTCATCACAATATATTTCATTAAATTGGTTTTGTTACGAGCATCATACTAAGAGTACTTAACTGTGTTTGTCTAGCATTAACAGTGACCTTACCATAACAACTTTAATAGTGTCTCTTCAAAATTTTCGTTTCATCATTTTTTTTTTTGCATTTCTTGCATTGTGCAGCTCTAGATATTGGTTTTTAGTTGTTGGGATCTAAGACTACATTTCCCTCATGATATGTTATAAATACTTTAATAAAATACTCCCATAAATTGGTCATTTTCTAGTTGAAATATCACTATTAATACTTCTATTTTCTAAAGGTAACATTTGTGTCAATGTTGGTTGTTCATCTCCTACTGGCATATTAATATAATAATTATCATAGTTATTAATAACTTTGTAACACTATTCTGAAATACTATGAAATGGATGGTTAAAGCCAATAGCATCACCATGATCCATAATATATATATTTTTTAAAAACTTTAATTAAAAAATAATCAATAATCTATATTAAAATTAACTACTTTTATAATAATTTTTTTTACTTAACCTCAACTTGATTTTCTTCAAAGTTGGATGTAGAATTGTTGCAGCTTGGTGGTGGATCAAGTAGAAGCCTCTAAATTTTTCGGACTCTTGCAATTTTTTTCCACTTCAGTCTCGAGAAGATAGCTACTTCACCGAATATAACACGAGTTTGCTTGTAAGTATTAGAAGAGGAAATAAAATTACCTGGAAAATTTGGATGAATTAAGTTTTATTATATAATTCTTTGGTGCCACATGACCCCCAATACCTTTAGAATATGTGTGTTATATGGATATTTTGGTAACTTTTAGCAAAATGACTAAAATATTCCTTATTAATGTTTTACAAATGGGTAGAAAATGGAGGTATTTTGGGAAGGGGGGGTGCTTAAAAACGTAAAATAACCCCAACTGTTATTTACATTGGTGGTAGGACGAGGGGTGGGGAGAAACCGGATCGTCCTGGGCCTGACACCGGGCCTGACCGGATCACCGTCCGGCCGGGTCAATCATTTTTTGGAGCTAGACCCAGTCCGGACCTGCGGGCCTACGAGTCAAATCCAGTCCGAATCCGATGTAATAACTGATGTGTCGACCCGTTGACCAGATCCGAACTGACCCAACCTAGATTTGACCAGACCGAACTCGAAGCAAATATCGGACTCTCTGATCCAATACACACCGTGACTCACAGTAGAGCTTAAATTCGAAGTTAAAATACTAGAACAGTAATTAGTTGCATTATTTGGAAGGATTTTTATTTCATATTCCAAGCTCCACCAGTTTGTGGCTCATGAAATATATAGATTCTATTTGCAATATTACCTCTATTGTGCTGTGAACAATAAAATAAATTATTCTCATGACAAGGCTTTACAATGGGTATATTATGTTAGGATGTAAATATATGGAATTAATTACTGGTAATAGTTGTTATTGCCGGGGCACAATTTTCGATGAAAAACTGAGAAAATAAAACGATTGTAAAAACAACGTTTCAACGCAATACTTCAAAGAAGGTGCACAACAGAGATCCTGAGAGGATTCTGAATTACGAGAATCTAAAAAAGATTTCGTAATCAGTAGCAAATGACAGTAGCACTTCTAAACAGAAGGCACGAATCGAATTGCTAATAGCAGTAGCGATGACAGGCGAAAGATGGAAGATGGCCTGCTGGGGTGAATGATCACCGTTGCTCAAAGCTTTATTCGCCCCACACGAACAGCTTTCAGGAACCAGCAAGTTCATCGGAGAACTTTGGAACACTCCTGCTCTTCTGACTCCTCGGATTGTACACAGACTCTCATGCAAAAGCAACGCTGGTGCAAAGCTTCTCTTCTCTCTCACAGCTTCTGTTTACTTATGTTAAGAAACACTTGTAAACTCTTTTAACTTTCTGTGTAATCTTCTGTACATTGTCCTATGGAGAGAAGAGACCTTATATAGGCCTGAGTGGCAACTGCCCGATTTGCACAATGTTCGGGACGTGGTAAAAACGACTCCAAACGTACAGTAACCGTACAGATTATGCACATGCACGATCTGTAGCAAGTTGCGCCACTTGCGCACCCTGCGTGCCTTGCACACCGTGTGCAGAATGCGCACTGAGCTACTTGCGCCACCTGCGCGCCCTGTGCGCCCTACGCACCCTACGCCACCCGCGCAACTGGGCGTGCAACTGTGCGCGCAACTGGTCGCACCACTGGGCGCACATTTGTGCACGCAACTGGGCACGCACCTGGGCGCGCAACCTGGGCGCGCAATCTGGCCCACGCACCTGGCCGCGCAACCTAGCCCGCAACCAGAGCCGCGCAACCAGAGTCGCGCAACCTAGCCGCGCAACCTGTACCGCGCAACCTGGCAGCTCAACCGGCTGCACAAGTTGTCACGACCCATTACCAAATTATTGGGTCGGGCCGAGCCATGTCCAGCCTACGCTTGGTTAAAGCATAGTAAACTGTTCTAAGAATAGACAATAAAGGATCTAAGCTGCTAATAGTTCTAATATCACATTTAAGAGGTTCATCACAACATAGCATCTATAAGCGAAAGTAAAATAAGCACAGACTTAATAATACACTTCCAAAGTATCTAACTGGAGACAAAGTCTAGTATCCAAATATAAGTTCAAAACAAAGTCTAAGTCTCAAAACACATGAAGATATCTAAGCAAGGTTCCCCGCTGGGGCCTCTTCTGGAGCTAAGGCAAGGTCCTCAAAATCAGTGCCATAATATGTATCACATAGCATTTCCTTCTCGGAAAGTAAACCTACAACGTTATCCTGTGAGGACGGGAGCAAGTACTTGTACTACAAACATATCATACTGATCATGTGATGGAAAAAGATAAAATAACGTAATCATGGCATATCTTGATTTATCCAGTTTTAGATACATTTTATCATGGCAATACATATTCATTTTAAAGTTTAAAACTGTAGTAGGTGAGTGATCAGTCAATAGGTAAAATAGGATGTACAGTGGTACATATTAATTTTCTGAAGTGTACATACGTACCCTTAACGGCATCGCTGTATGTCCATACACAAACGCGGGGTCAAACATACGACAAAGTTATATATAGAATATAACAGTGCTCGGTAAATACATACGGAGAAGGGGGGCATGATCACGTACACTACTAACAGTTTCCCCTTAACCCATTTTTATTAACATGTGAGTGATATGAGAACAGTATAAAACATGTAAAAGATACTGGGAGCAGTATAAGCATGGTAGGTACTGAGAGCAGTATAAAACATAGTAGATACTCAGAGCAGTATAAAGTATAGTAAAACAGGTACTGAGAACTAGTAAGAAGCATGTGAAGATATGACTTGCAATTATCCAGAAAACAGTATTTTAACATGATTTAATCACAGTTTATTGGTATACGCAGTAAATAAGCTTGTAGGGGTACTTGCTTCGAGTAAAGCAAGAATACTAGTACGAAGATATAGATGTCCGGTGTCCTGTCAATAATGATATACAAACTTAGCATCTAAGTTATGTTCAAGATTTTACACTAGTGGTGTGACACGACTCCTAACTGGATACTAGCCAAGTGGGGACCTAGCATAAAAGTCCAATGTGGGGTAACACTATATCCAAACTATTTTTCTAGGGCCTTTACACTAGTGTAGGGTGAGGTCCAATACTACAATAACTCAAATCAACACAAAACTTTGTAAGTCGTAACTACTCAATAAATAAATCAAACTGTACACTGAGTTCCAATAATTTTTGAGATAGACAAAAAATATAATTATACATAAAATAGAGTACCAAAATGATCCTTGTTAATTATAGAAATTTATAATAATTTTTCTGGAATTTATAAACCCTCATAGATATTTATTAAAAATCAGCAAACACATGTATCCTGAAAATAAGTTATATTTTCCTATTTTTATAAAATACTTATTAAATACTGGAAAAATTATAATAAATTAGCTAAATTAACATAGTATTTAAATACAATTTTTACCATATTTTTACATCAATTAAAATATATATAAAAATTCAAAAACAGCAACTAACAATTTCTGGAAAATAATTAATTACAAATTAAGGATGATACATAAGCAAAATCTACATATGTTGTCGGATGATAAAATAAATATTACCAACGCGTCCAGAATGGTTAAATTAGCTAGGATAGCCTACCCATAAGTCCAATTTGGACACCGGAAAAAAAAATAGTAATTTCGGGTCAAAATGATGTCCGTCGTTGGACACACTTTGTCACGACCCGTTACCCAAATTGTTGGGCCGGGCCGAGCCATGTCCAGCCTACGCTTAAGATAAAGCGCAGTAAGCTGTTCTAGAGATAACAAGATAAGACTAATGTGCTAACAGTTCTATAAGTGAAGAAGAATCATAAATGCTCCAAACACAAAAGTCATCGTATATAGTAAAATATCCAAGTACAAGTAAACTGAAATGTAAAACTGGATACATGTCCAGTTACAAAATGGTATAGTCTAATACATGACTACACTAAGTATCCCAAGCAGCTAAACAAACTAGACGAGTCTCCCCGCAGGAACATCCTCGTATGGCAAAACCGGGTCCTCGGCAGTGACTCCATAATACGAATCACAGAGCAACTCCTCCTCAGTAAGTATACCTACAACGTTATCCTGTCAGGACGGAAGCAAGTACAACCTCTACAACTAAAGTACTGAACATATCATGAAAGAGATGTACAACAAGAAACATGGTGTGATAAGTCTATAAACAGAAAATACTGGAAACATGGCCTCATGGTACAACTGGGATCATAGTATCATAGTAACATAGGGAACATGGCATATCATGGTTTAATTGGTCATTTCTACAAATGACCACATATAGTTTAAAAGTTTAAAACCGTAGCATGTACGTGAATCGGTCAATAGGTAATAGGATGTACTGTGGTACATGTCAAGTTTTCTGGTGTGCCCACACGTGCACGAACGGCATCGGTGTATATCCATACACAAACGCGAGATTCAGAAACATACGGCAAGGTCGCATATAGAATGTCCCCGAGCGCGGTAAGTACATACGGAGAAGGGGGTCATGTTCACGTACACTACTAGCAGTTTCCCCTTAACCCGTTATTTAACATGTGGGAGATACGAGAGCAGTAAAAACATGTGAGAGATACTGGGAGCAGTATAAAACATGTGAATACTCAGAGCAGTCTAAAGCATAGTGAAACTTGTACTGAGAACCCGTAAGAAGCATGTGAAGATATAAGAGCTGTACTAAACATGGCCGGTACTGAAAGTGATACAACATGTGAAGACATAACTTGCTACCTCAAGGATCAGTCTTTTAACAGGGTTAATACATGTTCTAGCATTAAAAGACAGTAAATGAGTATGTAGATGTACTTGCCTGGAGCAAAGCAATACAATGACAATAAAGCTAAGATGTAGAGTGTCCTGGCACTGAAAACATATATATACTCAGACTCTAAGTTACAAGACAATATAAATACACTAGTGATGTGAGAAGGCCAAATTGGACATTGGCTAGGTGAACTTAGCCTAGGGGTTCAAAGTGAAGTGATTTGGCATCTAAACTAACACATGGGTCCCCCATATTAAGGCTGGTTAGCAATCCAAATACTAGAAATACAAAAATCACAAGTGATGACTTAGTCATAATTATTGGTAAAATAAACATTTTGTGCACTGTGTTCTAACAATTTTAGAAAATACTAGAAATCTCCAATAAATGTAAAATAATATACTGACAGAAACCTTGTTAATTATAGAAATTTATTATAATTTTTCTGGGATTTATTACCCAACATAAGTATTTTATAAAAATCAGTTTTCATAAATATATAGAAAATGAGTTCTGGTTTGATATGCCAAAACAGTGTTAAAACTGTTGATAAAATGTTATAAAAATTATATTAAATTGTCTAAATTAACAGAGAATCTTAATAGTATTTTTCCAGAATTTTTATAGCAAGATAAGTATTTTTAGAAATTCAAAATCAATAAGTGTACAATTCTGAAATTAAATAATTAATACTTTACTTAATTTTGTCAATGTACATATATGAACCATAGTCCAAATACATGACTCAAGACCATGTATCAAGTCCAATATGACTTGTACAAGTCTAAAATGTGTGAAAACACATTTGGGCCCAAAAAACCCATGCTAGGTTTGGACACCAAATGGTTGCAGTTAATTAAATGTACAAAAATACAAAGTATAAAAAGAGCAGGGAATATAATACTATTTTATTCAGAAAAATACACATAGAAGATGCAAACATGAAAATATAGTAAGTAGGTAATTTTACATAATTTTATGGAGGCTAGTTATGTACAATTATATGTACTTATACAATATATATATATAATCATAAGGAAATACATATATTTAAAGGAATAATATATATATATATATATACAATATATAGGAAAAGTATATATATAGGGATATATATACACTATATATATATACAATGCTAACTAGCAAAGATATATATATATATATATATAGAAAAATATATATATATACATTTATATAAAGAAAATAACGTATATATATACATAGATGTACCTAAGTATATTTATATATATATATATATATATATTCATAAATAATTTGTATATATACAATATATATAACAGTAAATATATATATAATATATACAGTAATACATATATACATATACATATATACATATATAAACAGAAAAAAGAAAAGAAAAAGAAAAAGAAAAGAAAAAGGAAAAGGAAAAGAAATAAACAGCAGGGGGGGGCTCGAACTCGGCCTCCTGGCTAAGCCAGGGGTGAGCTTAATGAGCTCGGGCTGGCCAGTGGGTCGGGTTCGGGTGGCTGTTAGAACGGGGGTTGAGATTATTTTAAACCTAAACAAAAATATCGGGTTGGGAAGAGCCCAGACCCGATAACTAAGTGGTTTAATGGGTTTTAAAACCCGATAACACGTTTTAAACCCGATAGCTAATTATTCAGTTCGTCTCGTGTCCATACAGTCCAGGACACGAGAATATGAAATCTGACACCGTGTCGGCGTGTCCATGCACTGCACGACACGCACGACACGATCTATGCGTGTCCGAGTACGGGGCTGGGGTCGTCGTGTCCTGGCGAACAACATACTCGAAAACGAGACACGTACGATACGAAATGGAGACTGCTACGTACGTGTCCGGCGAACTCGAGCGTGGAAGAGTGGGCGATCGGCGGCTGGGGGCGTCGGCGTCGTGGCGCAGCGGTGGCGATCGACTCGTCTTGCTGTGGCGAAGCTGGGGGTGGTGGTGGTTGTCGACGACGACGGCTGTAGAGGTGGCGTAGGGGATCGTCGGAGTTAGGGTTTAGGCAAGGGTTTAATTGGGGAAGACGGGCGGAGCTGGACGGAGACGGGTCGGGGCTGGTCGTGGTTGGGTTGGGGGAAGAGAGGGGGTCTTTTTATAGGGTTTTAGGTCGGTCGAAGTCGGTCGGGACGTGGGGGGGAGCAGCTGGCCGGGCGTCGGCAGCTGTCCGGTCGTCGGGGGTAGGTTAGGGTTTTTGCACTAGAGTCCCTAGGTTTTAGGTAATTGCATTTAGGTCCCAACCCTAACTGAATACAAATTATAATTTGCATAAACAATTCATAATTTGCAAACTGCTATGAAAACAATTGTAAAAATTTCAAAACCACATTAAAACAATTTTAAAAATTGCAAATTGATATAAAAACAATTCTACTTATTACAAAACAGTATTAAAACAATTCTAATAATTGCAAAACCATATTAAAACAATTCTAATATTTGCAAAATGATATTTTTTGTATTTAAAACTCATTAAAAATTCATTTAAAAATTCTAGAAAATTCCTAAAATTATATTAAATTATTTTAAAACCAATAATGACATTTAATAATTAATTAACACTAGTTTAAATTTTTTTTGAAAATCAGGGGCTTACAAGTCTTCCCTCCTTGAAAAATTTCGTCCTCGAAATTCACAAGGATTGAAGACCCGACAATATTCTAACATAGCAAGTAATACAACAAAATGACTAAGGCTACGATCAAAACTAACCTCCCGAAACCTGTTCCGGCTCCGGCTCAAGGACTAGGCTATAAGTCTTCCCCTGGGGTCCCTTGGCTACTGGGCAGTCCCGAATCTGATGGATGGCAGACCCACAAGCTAAACACTGCCCTAACCTCTTCCTGCAGACGAGAGAGTCATGGCCTTGCCTCTTGCAGTATACACAAAAAGCTCCCTTCTGCTGCTGCTGTCGGGGTCCCGGGGCTCTAACTGGCGGGGTCTGATGATGTGGTGTAGGGGGATGGTAAGTCTGCTGGGGTGGCGTCGGCGCTCTCTGCTGGAAAGCCTGACGCTTGGACGGTCCCTCATGGTGTACAGAAGCCGGCCTCTTGCTAGACAGAAGACGCTCCTCAATGCTCCGGGCTAACTCCAGGCTCTGGTAATAGTCAGTCGTACCGTTCGCCACTATAAGAATGCCAATGTCTGGAACTAGACCATGGCAAAATCTACGGGTCATCTCCTCTGGATCAGCAACCAGACTAGGAGCAAAATGGCTCAGGCGACTAAACTCTCCCGCATAGTCGTCAACAGAACGGTTCCCCTGCTGGATGTTCTGGAATCGTAGCCCCATGGCTACTCTAGCAGTGGTCGAAAAGAATTTCTTCTTGAACTGGGTCTTGAACTGGTCCCAGGTGGCTCTACCTCTCGCGAACAACGGCTCATTTCTGAACCAGACTCCGGCTAAGTCTATCAGCAGAAATCCTGCTGCCTCGACCTGAAGATCATCCGGCATCCTAACTCCCAGAAGCTTCCTCTCTACAGAATCTAGCCAGTCATCAGCTACTACTATGCCCTCAGTCCCTGAGAACTCCTTGGGATTCAGACCCATGAAGTCCTTGACCGTCCCCGCTTTCTGTCGTGGCTCTACATGTGGTGGGACCACGGGACGTCCCTCAGAACGCTCCATGCTCTGGCGGAGTAGGGTAGTCTGCTCCTGATGGGTTGTTAGGAACCCCTGGATCAGTGTGAGCAGCTGGGTCCCGTCGAGTGTGACGGAAGCCTGGGTGGGTATGGTGATAGGGGGTGGTGGAAGTATCGGGGCCTGCTGGGACTGGGATGTGGAAGGTGGTATCTGGGTCTGTGGATCTATGGAGTGGGGGAATGTGGTAAGTGGAGGTGTATCAGTCAACTGGTCAGCTGACTGGATATGGAGGGCCCCATTCTCGGGGGTGATATACTGGGACGAGCGAGTAAGCACCATCTAAATTACACATAAAAGACTTATAAGGACTTATTTAAAACAAGTGATCATATGCAAGAAAATCTAATTATAATAGCAAACATGTGATGTATTTCCTATGTTGCAATCCTAGCATTCCTCTAAGTGTTCTAAGCGTCTTTCCTAATGTTGTCTAATTACCTTAAGTTCCTAGTTGCAGGCATGCTTGGTACAATAACGTAACCAAACAGTTTAGTCAGGACCTTGCATGGGCCGCCAAAAAAACATGTCACGACCCGTTACCCAAATTGTTGGGCCGGGCCGAGCCATGTCCAGCCTACGTTAAGATAAAGCGCAGTAAGCTGTTCTAGAGATAACAAGATAAGACTAAATGTGCTAACAGTTCTATAAGTGAAGAAGAATCATAAATGCTCCAAACACAAAAGTCATCGTATATAGTAAAATATCCAAGTACAAGTAAACTGAAATGTAAAACTGGATACATGTCCAGTTATAAAATGGTATAGTCTAATACATGACTACACTAAGTATCCCAAGCAGCTAAGCAAACTAGACGAGTCTCCCCGCAGGAACATCCTCGTATGGCAAAATCGGGTCCTCGGCAGTGACTCCATAATACGAATCACAGAGCAACTCCTCCTCAGTAAGTATACCTACAACGTTATCCTGTCAGGACGGGAGCAAGTACAACCTCTACAACTAAAGTACTGAACATATCATGAAAGAGATGTACAACAAGAAACATGGTGTGATAAGTCTATAAACAGGAAATACTGGAAACATGGCCTCATGGTACAACTGGGATCATAGTATCATAGTAACATAGGGAACATGGCATATCATGGTTTAATTGGTCATTTCTACAAATGACCACATATAGTTTAAAAGTTTAAAACCGTAGCATGTACGTGAATCGGTCAATAGGTAATAGGATGTACTGTGGTACATGTCAAGTTTTCTGGTGTGCCCACACGTGCACGAACGGCATCGGTGTATATCCATACACAAACGCGAGATTCAGAAACATACGGCAAGGTCGCATATAGAATGTCCCCGAGCGCGGTAAGTACATACGGAGAAGGGGGTCATGTTCACGTACACTACTAGCAGTTTTCCCTTAACCCGTTATTTAACATGTGGGAGATACGAGAGCAGTAAAAACATGTGAGAGATACTGGAAGCAGTATAAAACATGTGAATACTCAGAGCAGTCTAAAGCATAGTGAAACTTGTACTGAGAACCCGTAAGAAGCATGTGAAGATATAAGAGCTGTACTAAACATGGCCGGTACTGAAAGTGATACAACATGTGAAGACATAACTTGCTACCTCAAGGATCAGTCTTTTAACAGGGTTAATACATGTTCTAGCATTAAAAGACAGTAAATGAGTATGTAGATGTACTTGCCTGGAGCAAAGCAATGCAATGACAATAAAGCTGAGATGTAGAGTGTCCTGGCACTGAAAACATATATATACTCAGACTCTAAGTTACAAGACAATATAAATACACTAGTGATGTGAGAAGGCCAAATTGGACATTGGCTAGGTGAACTTAGCCTAGGGGTTCAAAGTGAAGTGATTTGGCATCTAAACTAACACATGGGTCCCCCATATTAAGGCTGGTTAGCAATCCAAATACTAGAAATACAAAAATCACAAGTCATGACTTAGTCATAATTATTGGTAAAATAAACATTTTGTGCACTGTGTTCTAACAATTTTAGAAAATACTAGAAATATCCAATAAATGCAAAATAATATACTGACAGAAACCTTGTTAATTATAAAAATTTATTATAATTTTTCTGGGATTTACTACCCAACATAAGTATTTTATAAAAATCAGTTTTCATAAATATATAGAAAATGAGTTCTGGTTTGATATGCCAAAACAGTGTTAAAACTGTTGATAAAATGTTATAAAAATTATATTAAATTGTCTAAATTAACAGAAAATCTTAATAGTATTTTTCCAGAATTTTTATAGCAAGATAAGTATTTTTAGAAATTTAAAATCAATAAGTGTACAATTCTGAAATTAAATAATTAATACTTTACTTAATTTTGTCAATGTACATATATGAACCATAGTCCAAATACATGACTCAAGACCATGTATCAAGTCCAATATGACTTGTACAAGTCTAAAATGTGTGAAAACACATTTGGGCCCAAAAAACCCATGCTAGGTTTGGACACCAAATGGTTGCAGTTAATTAAATGTACAAAAATACAAAGTATAAAAAGAGCAGGGAATATAATACTATTTTATTCAGGAAAATACACATAGAAGATGCAAACATGAAAATATAGTAAGTAGGTAATTTTACATAATTTTATGGAGGCTAGTTATGTACAATTATATGTACTTATACAATATATATATATAATCATAAGGAAATACATATATTTAAAGGAATAATATATATATATATATATATATATATATATATACAATATATAGGAAAAGTATATATATAGGGATATATATACACTATATATATATACAATGCTAACTAGCAAAGATATATATATATATATATAGAAAAATATATATATATACATTTATATAAAGAAAATAACGTATATATATACATAGATGTACCTAAGTATATTTATATATATATATATATATATATATATATATATATATATATATATATATATATATATATATATATATATTCATAAATAATTTGTATATATACAATATATATAACAGTAAATATATATATAATATATACAGTAATACATATATACATATACATATATACATATATAAACAGAAAAAAGAAAAGAAAAAGAAAAAGAAAAGAAAAAGGAAAAGGAAAAGAAATAAACAGCAGGGGGGGCTCGAACTCGGCCTCCTGGCTAAGCCAGGGGTGAGCTTAATGAGCTCGGGCTGGCCAGTGGGTCGGGTTCGGGTGGCTGTTAGAACGGGGGTTGAGATTATTTTAAACCTAAACAAAAATATCGGGTTGGGAAGAGCCCAGACCCGATAACTAAGTGGTTTAATGGGTTTTAAAACCCGATAACACGTTTTAAACTCGATAGCTAATTATTCAGTTCGTCTCGTGTCCATACAGTCCAGGACACGAGAATATGAAATCTGACATCGTGTCGGCGTGTCCATGCACTGTACGACACGCACGACACGATCTACGCGTGTCCGAGTACGGGGCTGGGGTCGTCGTGTCCTGGCGAACAACATACTCGAAAATGAGACACGTACGATACGAAATGGAGACTGCTACGTACGTGTCCGGCGAACTCGAGCGTGGAAGAGTGGGCGATCGGCGGCTGGGGGCGTCGGCGTCGTGGCGCAGCGGTGGCGATCGACTCGCCGTGCTGTGGCGAAGCTGGGGGTGGTGGTGGTTGTCGACGACGACGGCTGTAGAGGTGGCGTAGGGGATCGTCGGAGTTAGGGTTTAGGCAAGGGTTTAATTGGGGAAGACGGGCGGAGCTGGACGGAGACGGGTCGGGGCTGGTCGTGGTTGGGTTGGGGGAAGAGAGGGGGTCTTTTTATAGGGTTTTAGGTCGGTCGAAGTCGGTCGGGACGTGGGGGGGAGCAGCTGGCCGGTCGTCGGCAGCTGTCCGGTCGTCGGGGGTAGGTTAGGGTTTTTGCACTAGAGTCCCTAGGTTTTAGGTAATTGCATTTAGGTCCCAACCCTAACTGAATGCAAATTATAATTTGCATAAACAATTCATAATTTGCAAACTGATATGAAAACAATTGTAAAAATTTCAAAACCACATTAAAACAATTTTAAAAATTGCAAATTGATATAAAAACAATTCTACTTATTACAAAACAGTATTAAAATAATTCTAATAATTGCAAAACCATATTAAAACAATTCTAATATTTGCAAAATGATATTTTTTGTATTTAAAACTCATTAAAAATTCATTTAAAAATTCTAGAAAATTCCTAAAATCATATTAAATTATTTTAAAACCAATAATGACATTTAATAATTAATTAACACTAGTTTAAAATTTTTTTTGAAAATCAGGGGCTTACACACTTTACACCAAAAAACGTGTCAGGATAGAAGTCTACAAAATCTAGCAAATTATATGTTCACGAATTCAGAATGATGATACGAACCCAACGGTTTGTCCGAAATGGAATTCCGATGAGCCGATCTCAAAATGACACGTTGGCGCGGACATTTAGAATCCGGTTTACACCAAAATGCGTGGTGAAGCAAATGTCTTCAAAACTCAGCAAATTATATGTCAACGAGTCCAGAATGACGATACGAACTCAACGGTATATCCGGAATTGGATTCCGATGAGCCGATCTCAAAGTGACCGGTTGACTCAGAATGTGGGACCCACTTTGCACCAAAATGCGTGCCAGGGCCCACGTTCTCCAAATCAAGCAAAATTTATATAAAAACGTGCCAGAACGACGCCACGAGTCTACTGGTGGTGTCAGAAATTGAATCCGGAGTCCCGGATTCAAAAATGAAATTTAACAAGTGTAAATTAAAGAATTCGGATGGCCAACTTTGGCATCGAATTCGACCAACCAAACGTGTTCACGATAAAATGAGACTTAAGGGACAGGAAGAGGGTTATACCAGCTGCACACAAGAACTAGTAGCGCGCCAACCGGAGCTGCGACGGCGGAGTTACGAGCTGACGAAGTTGGCTCCACAAAACTGTCCAAAAATAGTACAATTTAAAGTGTCAACTTGGTGGCCAGTTTTGAGGTATCAAACGACGTAATTAACGGACAAAACTTGAGGGAAATGAAGATGGATATACCGAGATTGTGACAGAGCAAAGAGTTCGCCGATCAAACTATCGAATTTCTCAGAAAACGTGTACGAAGTCGTTGCGGCGGAACGCCATTTTCGAGTTCAAAACTCGCGCGTCACGACGGAATTTCAATGTAAATGCACGAATAGCATATTCATCGCGCCGGGGAGGAAGGCGGCGCACCCCGGTGGTGATGGTGTAGATGATAAAGAAGAGGAGGAGAAGAAGATGGAGGTGGTGGTGTTGCTTGCTGCCATGGAGGGAGGAGAAAGGAGTGAGGTGCTCGGCTGAAGTGAGGGGGGTTTGTGTTTTTGTTAATGAGGGAGAGAGAATATATGTGAGTGTATATATATATTATATATATATAGAAAGAGTGACAGAGAGTGTGTTAGAATAGAGAGAGATATTATTGAATGAGAGAGAGAGGTCGGTTGGGGGGAAGAAAGTGTGTGCTGGTAGAGAGAGGGGAGGGGGTGAGGTGGTGTGTGAGTAATAGGAGAGAGAGAGTATTATATATATATATATATATATATATATATATATATATATATATATATATATATATATATATATATATATATATATATACCTTTGGGAGGGCGGCTCTGGATGGAATTGGAGGAAGGTCAGAGACTGGCTCGGCCAACCTGCGGCTAACAGTCTTCTTGCTGCGAATCTGCAGATTACCGACGCGTCAGACTCTTGGAGATGGTCCCCTAACCCTAGTGGGACTTTCACTTTGGCTTCCGCCAGAAGTGTGGCCAGAGGCAGCGGGCCGCCGAATATCGTCATTGCCAAATTTTGGCAGAAATGCATTCCCATCAAATGGTCTATCCTCATCTGGCGTGCTCTTTACCGCAAGATCCCGACGGATGACACCATCGAATCATTAGGATTCAGCCTCGCGTCTAGATGCCACTGCTGCGAAGAGTACAATACGAAATCAGCTGAACACGTCCTTCTTTTGGGGGACCTGGCTGCAGGCACTTGGTCAAAGCTTCATCAGACTCTTAGTATGGGTCAACCTATCGGGGGCTTCTACGATCTCCTGGACTCTTGGAGTCGTTCCTACGGACATCAAATCATAGCAGCCGCTGGCATTTGGGTTCTTTGAAAAAACAGAAACAAATTCCGATATGAAGGGAGCCGACTCACCCAGCCTCAGCTGCACAGAGAAATCATCAGACAATGCTTCAAAGTGAGGAGGCGCTGCTCTCACGTCTCCAACTCGTTCTGGGAGGCCCTGGCTTAGGCCGCCATCCCCTCCCTTTTGGGTGCGCATATCGCACTTTTCGTTTTCTGTCCTTTTGTCGCGTTAGCGCGCTTACTTGTATAGGCTTCGGCATTTTGTGCCTTCTCATTCAATAAAAGCCCCATTTTATCATATATATATATATATATATATATATATATATATATATATATATATATATAAGATATTAAATGAGATATTTGTAAAGTAGAGAGAGAAAAAGATATTTTCAAATGTGAAAAAAAGAAATATTGTGTGGGGTATTTGGGTAGTCATGGGAGGACAACATGGAGCTTGGGTTCGGGTTCGGTTGAGCCGGGTCGGGTCAAAATCGGACATGGTGCAATAATTAAATTTAAATAGGTATTTATGATCATGGGTAAATAAGTAACATGTGGAGACTCAAATAAATGGGACACACGCATCATGTGGGTAGTAGGCTTCATGTGGGCCATGTTCATACTTTGGATCGACTAGGTTGGATCGATGTCGGGTCCCAAAATTAAATTGGAAATTAAATCAGGTTTTACGGTAGATAATTAATTGGCCTAAATTGACCCGAAACTTGTGCGAAGGAAATGAAGCACAAAATAGAGTGTCTGAGTGGGACACGAAGGTCATGGGTGTAGAGCGTCTCGAGTAGATCATTCATGAGAAGTTGGTTCTGAGAAAATGACTGGTCTTGTGTTCCTAAATTAAAAGTCACGGTAACGTGCAAACGATGATTAAAGATAACAGTGGGAATAATTATTCAACGATTAATTGGTCTAAGTTGACCCGAAGTTGCGCGATACAAAAAGAGCACAAGGGTACGAGTTTAAGTGGGACATGATATATCAAAACGAAGATAATCTTGTCTACTTTAAAACCCATGAAGAGAGTTTACAGAGATTGGCATCCCTGACGCTTCAGAAGTCAAAGTCACGGGAAGGAACATTAATGATCACAAACAATTAAATAATAAAATATTTATTGAAAATAATTCATTTAGAAAATTTAAAATAGTCCTGAAATTCAGGGGGCTTACATCCTACCCACCTTACAAGAATTTCATCCTCAAAATAAAAAATCATCCAATAGGTCAAACTATAACATGTAGCTGCTCTGGCTATGATACTCAATCTGTTACCCTTGTGATCATCTTTTTTGTTTCTCTTTACAATCTTTTTGGTTCAGGTTCAACAAAGTCCTTCTATCATAAACTATGCCATATATCCTTTAGAATCTTCCATACTAACATGAACATTTATGTATGCCCTAAACTATAGGTCATTCTCTGGGTATGTTTATAAGCCTAAAATGCTTAATCATCAACCATATTTCCAATCTTAATTGTAAATACTTGATTTCCTTATCATATCCTAAGTATCCTTATTTTATCAATCCACAGGCCCTTTGCATTATTTGTCGTCAATCCTTTCCTACAGTTTCTCCTTGAAATTATACGTTCAATATTTATCCTTGGCGTAGAGCCTTCTTCTTTTACTCAACAAGTCCTCCGAATATAAATCCTCGATTTCAAAACTCCCGATTTATTAATTACCAATGTACATATGTCTTTACCTTGTTTCTTGTCTTTTTAACTGATATCTTCCCTATCTCATACGTAATATTATATCCCATTCTAACTTATTCTATACCATTCCACATATTGATCTACCCTCTAATCACATGTAATTAGCTTATAGATAACCAATAATTACTTGGTCATCAAAGTCCTACGAATACTCAATCCTCAAACTCTAAGCACAAGATTCTAATCCTAAATCCATAGTCACAACAATATAATATTTTATTTCTCCATCTTAGATACCCTATCATCAAGTCATACTATTAATACAATCGTTCTTAATGGTTTCTAAGTCTACTATAGTCAGTCACCCATACTTGTCCTATAAGCTTAATCTAACCAATCCCTAGGAAAAATACTTATTACAAACACACAATACATTTATAGTTATACTATAGAATCAGTTAACAAGGTTTGGCTATTTCGGTCGTCTATCAAGTAGAAGGTAACAAGGCCTAAGACTGGGTCAAGCAATCCATAACAGTGTCCAAACAAGTTAAAGGGTCAAGCAAGACAAGAAAGTTGGTCAAAATATCTCCAAGAATGGTACAAAGACAACGAGATGCATAACGAGAAGAATTATCCAAGAGGTTAACGAAAAGGAGTTTAGTCAAGTCATAGGAAAGATGGAACACAAAAATAATTATGTCCAAAAAAGATAACATGAAAGCAATCCTATTGGAGAGTCCTAGAGAACCTGTAATCCTAGTTGTAGATGTAGATAGGACAGAGTCAATCAAGACGGGGAAGAATGACAATAAGAACTTATTCTTGCTCATTCGGTCATAACGAAGTAAACCATTGAGATATGATCTGATAACCATACACGTCTTCCTGAATCATGTTGTCAGAATTTTTGCCGCACCAGTAAGCTTATATGCAATAAATGATAGAGTCATAACTATGGTATATACCCTATAATCATGTTATCTAGAATTCTCACAACGCCAACCGGTATGGCTGCGAGAAAATCTAAATTCCATAACTAAGATAAGTATACCCAAAATCAGGCCCTATATTTTTGTCATACCAGCTAATATGGCTGCGATAAATTCTAAACTCCATAAATAAAGCAGACATTTACCTTATCAGGATATATAACAATTCAATCCACAAAATTTATCACGATGCAAGATTCAAAGTCAACAACGAAAATCAGAAATTGATTTCAACAACGAATTTATGGAAGAGCAAATGAAAATAAGTGAAAACAGCTTTCGAGGTAAGATTAGAGTGAGATCCTCAGGGGTCATCCCAAGGGTACTATCCTGGTCAAAATTGTAACCCACTGAATTTCAAACAAGAGACGAAATATAGTAAACGGTCCTATGCTGTGACGAGTTTTCCTAAGTTGCAATCCTAGAAATCCTCTAGGTATTCTAATTGTTTGTCCCTAGTGTTATCAAGTTGTCCTAAGATCCTAATTGCAGGCATGCTTGGTAAAATAACCTAACCAAACAACTTAAGTCTGGACCTGCATGGGCCGTCACTAAAAATATGTCACGACCCGTTATCCAAATTGTTGGGCCGGGCAGAGCCATGTCCAGCCTACGCTTGGTTAAAGCGTAGTAAGCTGTTCTAAAAATAGACAATAAAGGATCTAAGCTTCTAACAGTTCTAATATCATATTTAAGAGGTTCATCACAACACAGCATCTATAAGCGAAAGTAAAATAAGCACAGACTTAATAATACACTTCCAAAGTATCTAACTGGAGACAAAGTCCAGTATCCAAATATAAGTTCAAAATAAAGTCTAAGTCTCAAAACACATGAAGATATCTAAGCAAGGTTCCCCGCTGGAGGCTCTTCTGGAGCTAAGGCCAGGTCCTCAAAATCAGTGCCATAATATGTATCACATAGCATTTCCTCCTCGGAAAGTGAACCTACAACGTTATCCTGTGAGGACGGGAGCAAGTACTTGTACTACAAACATATCTTACTGATCATGTGATGGAAAAAGATAAAATAACGTAATCATGGCATATCTTGATTTATCCAGTTTTAGATATATTTCATCATGGCAATACATATTCATTTTAAAGTTTAAAACTGTAGTAGGTGAGTGATCAGTCAATAGGTAAAATAGGATATACAGTGGTACATATCAATTTTTTGAAGTGTACATACGTACCCTTAATGGCATCGGTGTATGTCCATACACAAACGCGGGATCAGACATACGAAAAAGTTATATATAGAATATAACAGTGCTCGATAAATACATACGGAGAAGGGGGGCATGATCACGTACACTACTAACAGTTTTCCCTTAACCCGTTTTTAATAACATGTGAGTGATACGAGAATAGTATAAAACATGTAAAAGATACTGGGAGCAGTATAAGTATGGTAGGTACTGAGAGCAGTATAAAACATAGTGGATATTCAGAGCAGTATAAAGCATGGTGAAACAGGTACTGAGAACCAGTAAGAAGCATGTGAAGATATGACTTGCAATTATCCAGAAAGCAATATTTTAACATGATTTAATCACAGTTTATTGGTATACGCAGTAAATAAACTTGTAGGGGTACTTGCCTCGAGTAAAGCAAGAATACAAGCACGAAGATATATATGTCCGGTGTCCTGTCAATAATGATATACAAACTCAGCATCTAAGTTATGTTCAAGATTTTACACTAGTGGTGTGATACGACTCCTAATTGGATACTAGCCAAGTGGAGACCTAGCATAAAAGTCCAATGTGGGGTGACACTATATCCAAACTAATTTTCTAGGGCCTTTACACTAGTGTAGGGTGAGGTCCAATACTACAATAACTCAAATCAACACAAAACTTTGTAAGTCGTAATTACTCAATAAATAAATCAGTCTGTACACTGAATTCCAACAATTTTTGAGATAGACAAAAAACATAATTATACATAAAATAGAGTACCAAAATGATCCTTGTTAATTATAGAAATTTATAATAATTTTTCTGGAATTAATAAACCCTCATAGATATTTACTAAAAATCAGCAAACACCTGTATCCTGAAAATGAGTTCTGTTTTCCTATTTTTATAAAATAATAAAAGTACTTATTAAATGTTAAAAAATTATAATAAATTAGCTAAATTGACATAGTATTTAAATATAATTTTCCCTAGATTTTTACAGTAATTAAAATATATATAAAAATTCAAAAACAGTAACTAACAATTTCTGGAAAATAATTAATTACAAATTAAGGATGATACATAAGCAAAATCTACAGATGTTGTCGGATGAAAAAATAAACATCACCAAAGTGTCCAGAATGGTCAAATTAGCTGGGATAGCCTACCCATAAGTCCAATTTGGACACATGGACAAAATAGTAATTTCGGATGAAAATGATGTCCGCCGTTGGACACACTTTGCACCGAAAAACATGTCAGGATAGAAGTCTACAAAATCTAGCAAATTATATGTCCACAAATCCAGAATGATGATACGAACCCAACGGTATGTCCGAAATGGAATTCCGATGAGCCGATCTCAAAATGACACGTTGACGCGGACATTTGGAATCCGGTTTGCACCGAAATACGTGCCAGAGCAAATGTCTTCAAAACTCTGCAAATTATTTGTCAACGAGTCCAGAATGACGATACGAACTCAACGGTATATCCGAAATTGGATTTCGATGATCCGATCTCAAAGTTACCCGTTGACTCAGATTATGGGACCTACTTTGCACCGAAATACGTGCCAGGGTCCACATTCTCCAAATCAAGCAATCTTTATATGAAAACGTGCCAGAACGACACCACGAGTCTACTGGTGGTGTCAAAAATTGAATCCGGAGTCCCGGGTTCAAAAATAGAATTTAACAAGTGCAAATTAAAGAATTCGGACGGCCAACTTTGGCGTCGAATTCGACCAACCAAACGTGTTCACGATGAAACGAAACTTAAGGGGCAGGAAGAGGGTTATACCAGCTGCATACAAGAACTGGTAGCGCGCCAACCGGAGCTGCAACGGCAGAGTTACGAGCTGACGAAGTTGGCTCCACAAAACTGTCCAAAAATAGTACAATTTAAAGTGTCAACTTGGTGGCCAGTTTTGAGGTATCAAACGACGTAATTAATGTACGAAACTTGAGGGGAGTGAAGATGGAAATACCGAGATTGTGACAGAGCAAAGATTTTGCCGATCCAACGGTCGAATTTCTCGAAAAATGTGCACGAAGTCGCTGCGACGGAACGCTATTTCCGAGTTCAAAACTCGCGCATCACGACGGGATTTCGACGTAAATGCACGAATAGCCTATTCATCGCGCCAGGGAGGAAGGCGGCGCACCCCGGGGGTTCGCCGGAGGCTCGCCCAGCCAGGGGGCCATGTAGCGGCCGTGCGGCAGCGCGGCGGCGTGCGACGGCGGCCCGCGCACGCACGCACTACGCGCGCTGCAACTGCGTGCGGCTTGCTATCTCAGCTGCTGCTGCTGCTGCTACTTTTGCGAGGGCAGGCTAGGCCGGGGCACGGCGGTGGCACGATCGCCGATGGTGGCGGAGGCCCGGCGGCGATCGGTGGTGGTGTTGTGGTGGTATTGGGGGTGGATAATGATGATGGTTATGGTGTTGGTGTTAATGGTAGTGGTGGTGATGGTGTAGATGATGAAGAAGAGGAGGAGAAGAAGATGGAGGTGGTGGTGTTGCTTGCTGCCATGGATGGAGAAGGAAGGAGGGAGGTGCTCGGCTGAATTGAAGGGGGGGTTTGTGTGTTTGTTAATGAGGGAGAGAGAATATATGTGAGTGTATATATTATATATATAGAAAGAGTGAGAGAGTGTATGTTAGAATAGAGAGAGAGATATTATTGAATGAGAGAGAGAGAGAGGTCGGTTGGGGGGGAGAAAGTGTGTACTGGTAGAGAGAGGGGAGGGGGTGAGGTGGTGTGTGAGTAATAGGAGAGAGAGAGAGAGAGAGTGTTATATATATATATATATATATATATATATATATATATATATATATATATATATATATATATATAAAAGAGATATTAAATGAGATATTTGTAAAGTAGAGAGAGAAAAAGATATTTTCAAATATGAAAAAGAGAAATATTGTGTGGGGTATTTGGGTAGTCATGGGAGGATAACATGGAGCTTGGGTTCGGGTTCGGTTGAGCCGGGTCAGGTCAAAATCGGACATGGTGTAATAATTGAATTTAAATAGGTATTTATGATCATGGGTAAATAAGTAACATGTGGGGACTCAAATAAATGGGACACAAGCGTCATATGGGTAGTAGGCTTCATGTGGGCCATGTCCATACTTTGGGTCGACTAGGTTGGATCGATATCGGGTCCCAAAATTAAATTGAAAATTAAATCAGGTTTTACGGTAGATAATTAATTGGCCTAAATTGACCCGAAAGTTGTACGAAGGAAATGAAGCACAAAATCGAGTGTCTGAGTGGGACACGAAGGTCATGGGTGTAGAGCGTCTCGAGTAGATCATTTATGAGAAGTTTCTAATTCTGAGAAAATGACTGGTCTTGTATTCCTAAATTAAAAGTCACGGTAACGTGCAAACGATGATTAAAGATAAAAGTGGGAATAATTATTCAACGATTAATTGGTCTAAGTTTACCCGAAGTTGCGCGATACAAAAAGAGCACAAGGGTACGAGTTTAAGTGGGACATGATATATCAAAACGAAGATAATCTTGTCTACTTCAAAACCCATGAAGAGAGTTTACAGAGATTGGCATCCCTGACGCTTCAGAAGTCAAAGTCACGGGAAGGAACATTAATGATCACAAACAATTAAATAATAAAATATTTATTGAAAATAATTTATTTAGAAAATTTAAAATAGCCCTGAAATTCAGGGGGTTTACACAAATGGCTCGTGCAACGAGCGCAACTTAAGCGCACTATGCGCCTAGCGATGATGCTGACGTACAAAGTGTAAAGTGCACCAACAAAATGCTACAATACGCCTCATGAGCCCGAGTCCGTGTCTGAGTCCGAGTCGCTAAGCCCCTACGGGACTTAGCTCCCATGAAAATAAATTTCCCAAGAGCAAAAAACATGAATGCTTTCAATTATTGATTTAGCCTTTTTTCTATTAGAAAAATAATCCTACATGGCACACCCATGTGCAGCTCCACACCACATGTGCGTCTCTAAAAGAGCATAGCTAATATATAGAGGTACAACTCCTTTGGCCTAGCCGACGTGGGACTAAAGTTCTAATCTAAAAAGGCCAAAACCCAACAATCCCCCACCTATCACTATATATGGGTATAAGTGTTCTCTACAGTAACTGTCCATCATACATTAGGATAGATGTCGCTGACGACTTGAATCTTCCCGCATGGGTCAAACAACAGACTATAATACAAGAATGGACAAAGCCTTGAATTCTGTACCATAGTTGAATTTTTTTCCACTCACATAATGTAGTTAGATGTGCTTCTGGCTTGCACATTAAAGGCCCTGTGCTAGCCTGGTTTCAGTGTATAATTTTGGGCGTTTACAAGTTTACCCTCAAGAGACGGCCTGAGATCTCTGTCCATACACTATAGGTGAGTTCATTATTAAAGAGACATGGCATGAAGGGCTTTGCGCTTCCCTTGTGGTGCTACGCCGCTATGATATGGCCTAAAGCCGAGGCCTTACCCCATATCTAAAACCTCATCGTAGTGTCATACTACTGTAGCATGAGGTCACCGCCTCTTTGTAGTACCATACTACCTAGCATGAAGCCTTAGGCTCCCTTGCGGTGTTACGCCACAACGACATGGCTTGCAAGGCCGAGACTTTATCCCTAACCGGGTACCTCATTGTGGTGTCGTGCCATTGTAACATGAGAAACTTCTCCCCTTTGAAGTGCTGACTACACCTCTCTTTATTTCAATATACAATATTAGGCTACTTACCTATTTGCGGTGCTACGCCGCTGTGACTTGGCTCGCATAGCCGAGACATTACCCCTTTTGGGAACCTCATAGTAGACGCACCCCACTATAGCATGGAGTTTCACTCTTTATAGTGCTGCTCTACCGTACTTCCTGTGTAGCACACCAAGCATTCACTCTGCCTGAGAACTCATTAAGGCGTTTAAGCCAACCTTCCCACAGGATCCATTTTTTGCAGAAAATAACAGTAGACAACAGTGGTTGTAGGTCCGTAACCTCTCCATATCCAATAGGATATGTACCCACCGTTCCTGATATTCTTCTGATTAATGGTCCTCTCTTGAACCAAAAGCTAGATGCCTAGTAGATTTCTCTTTGAACTAATAGCATAAAACTTTATGGTAGGATTGCAATAATATAATATCAGATTGCCTTCAAGCCCATTTTACAAGCTGTGTCATCGACCAGTTAGTGCTTGAGGCCCTTGGTGAATGGATCCGCCAGGTTTTTTTGACTCCGTACATCAATCACTGCAATAACACCCCTCTTTATGAGATCGTGTACTGCCCTGTGCTTCAACCGCACAGTCCTCTTCTTCCCATTGAAGAGGTCATTTGATGCCACCGCCACAGTTGTATGGTTGTCGCAGTATATCGGTATCGTCGGTATTTGTGCCCCAACCATTGGAAGGTCATATACGAGCTTCCGAAGCCATTCTGCTTCCTCCGCTGCGATATCAAGTGCAAAGAACTCAGATTCCATGGATGATCGCGAGAGCATAGTCTGCTTCTTCGATTTTCACAATATAGCAGGTCCACCCATTGTGAAAATGTATCCACCTGTGGACCTCTCGCTCTCCACTTCTGAGCACTAGCTGGCATCACTGAAGCCTTCTACTACTGGCGGATCTCTGCTGTAGTGTAGTGCATATGTCTAATTCTTCTTGATATATCTTATAACCTGTTTTACAGCTTTCCAGTGCTCAATGCCTGGGTTGCTCGTGAAATAACTCAGCATTCCTATGGCAAAAGCTATGTCAGGCCTTGTGGCAGTAGTAGCATACATCAAACTCCCGATTACGCTTGCATACTCCAGCTGCTTGACGCTTTCCCCTAAATTAGGTTTCAGCTTCAGATCACACCTGTACGGCGTATCGATCCCTGGAAGATCCTGATACCCGTAACGAGTGATCATCTTCTCAAGATAATGAGACTGTGACAGCGCTAGTCCAGTGTCTATTTGGATGATCTTGATCCCTAAGATCACATCAGCTTCCTCCAAGTCCTTCATACTGAACTTGTTCGAGATGAACTTCTTTGTCTCCGTGATACAGCCCATATCCGCACCTAGGATCAGCATATCGTCCACGTACAGACAAACGATCACACCTCTTCCATCAGCGAACTTCGTGTAAACACACTTGTCCGTCTCGCTGACCATGTAGCCATTTGACCTTATAAACTTGTCAAATTTTTTATGCCACATCTTGGGAGCCTGTTTAAGACCGTACAAGGATTTTACCAACTTGCAGACTTTGTCTTCAAGACCCTTGACGACAAATTCCTCTGGCTGTTGCATGTAAATCTCTTCGACCAGTTCGCCATTTAGGAAAGCCATTTTTACATCCATCTGATGTATCACCATCTTATGTATTACTGCGAGAGCAATCAACATTCTGATGGTGGTCATCCGGGCTACTGGAGCATACGCGTCAAAGTAGTCAATTCCCTGCTTCTGAGAAAACCCCTTGGCTACCAACCTAGCCTTGAACTTGTCAATAGTTTCGTCTGCTTTCATCTTCTTCTTGACGATCCATTTACATCCGATGGATTTCGCTCCTTCAGGAAGATCAACCAACACCCAAGTGTTATTTGAGGTGATGGAATCAATTTTATTGTCAATCGCCTCCTTCCAGAAAATCGCATCTCTGGTCTTCATCGCCTCATCATAGGTAAGCGGATCTGTTTCCACATGATATGTAACAAATTCATTTTCGAAGTTCTTCGGCTTTCTCACACGCTTCGCTGACGGCTCAGCGAGTTCTGGCTCAACCGTTGTTTCAACAACATCTTCTTGGACTACTTCTTCATTGAAAACTTCAGTTTCTTGTGCACCTGCATTGTTCTCCGGAATATTCGCAAGAACAATATTCTTGTGCCTTGCAAATTTATCTTTAAAATATTCTGCGTCGTAAGATTCAATGATATGATTTGACTCAATATCAAGAAATCTCCGAGCATCACTCTTCTCGACATACCCCAAGAAGATTATTTTTGTAGTCCTTGTCCCAAGCTTATGAATCTTCAGATATAGAAGCTTGACATTGCCAGACACCTCCACACTCGAATGACATTCAAGTTTGGTCTGACCTTGAACCAGAGTTCATGAGGAGTAATGTCTGAAGTTGCATGAGGTACTCTATTTAGAATAAAAGTGGCCATCAATGCAGCTTCTCCCCAGTAGCACTTTGGAAGACCTGCGGTCAACAACATTGAGTTAATCATTTCTGTTAACGTTCTATTCTTCCTCTCTGCTACTCCGTTTGATTGAGGAGAGTATGGAGCCGTAGTCTTATTGAAAATTCCATGTTATTTATAGAACGATACGAATTCATGAGACCTGTACTCCCTACCTCGATCACTTCTTATTCTTTTGAGTTGTTGTCCAGTCTGCCGCTCAGCTTCGGCTCTGAACTCCTTGAACTTCTCGAATGTTCGTCTTTAGCCTTCAGCAAGTAGACGAACGCATACTTAGAGAAGTCATCGTTGAAGGTTATGAAATACTTTATCCCGACCTTTGTAGAGAACTGTTTGAAGTCATAGATATCGAAGTGTACCAACTCCAGAAGATCTGTACTTCGATAAACCCGAGGAAAGGGTTTCCTTGTGATCTTCGTTTGAGCATAAACTTCACATTTTTCTACCGTACCCCCACACTTGGAGATAAGTCCTAGACTAGATATTTTGTTTATTTATTTACAATAAACATGTCCTAGCCTATTATGCCACAACTCAAGAGTATAAGCAGAAGGAGTGATTACATTAATTACATTGGACTGATTTACAAGCTGAATTTTGAACATTCCTTCGATACAAAAAGCTTTTTCGAAATATGTTCCCTTAATAGACATTACCATCTGGCCAGCATTGATGTCCATCCTGAGGCCTGTATTGCAAAGTAGGCCTCCCGAGATCAGGTTTTTTGCGATAGCAGGTACATGCTTCACGTCTTGAAGCATTAGAGTCTTGCCAGAAGTCAGCTTTATAACCACCATTCCGATCCCGAGTACTTCAGCTTGTGCCTGGTTTGCCACCATAACCACTTCAGAAGTTGGTGTATAGGTGGTAAACTACTCTTTGCTGGAACAGACATGGCAAGTGGCGCCAATGTCTACCCACCTGTCAGAATCAGCCCCGACCGCAGTGACCTACACAATCATAGAAACAACATCAGTGATCATTGAGACCTTACTAGGCTCACCTTGCTCTGATTGCTTGGCCTTGGATTTGCATTCACTTTTGATGTGGCCCTTCTTACCACATTTGAAGTAAGCCAAATAGGACTTTGGCTTCTTTTGCTTGAAGGAAGTCCCCTTGACTTTCAAATTATTAGGGACCTTCTTCTTCTTGTGGGAAGCCGCCTGCTTTCCCCTTGGTTCCCTCGTATGAACCATATTGGCGTTAGCCAATTGCTTGGACAGTACGTCCACTTTCAGTTGAGCCCGCATCTGGTCCTCAACATAAATTTTTTGTAAGAGATCTTCAAGGCTGATCTCAAGCTTCTTCCTATGCATGTTTGTATAGAACTTGCTCCACCCAGCGGGGAGCTTCAAGACAATCCCTCCAACAACAAACTTATCGGAAAGGATATTGCCTCGTCTTCCAGCTTCTGACGCAGCTTCAGGAATTCCTTCACCTGCGGTAGCATGGACTTGTCGTCCGCTAAGTGCCATTTGTGATATTTTTCAACCACAAATATCTTGCTCCTATTTTTGTCTTCTTTGTACAGTTTCTTCAGAGACTCCCATATATCTCTGACAATAGTCTTCTTACTGTAGGATTCTGCTAGAGCTACTTGTGGATTATGATGTCAACCTGCAGTATCACCCAGGGAAGGCCAATGTTGTTGCAGATGCATTGAGCAGAAGAGCCAGAGTTATTTTCTAACGACACAATCAGAGCTGTTAGCAGATCTTCAGAAGATGGGTATAGAAGTTATCCTTCCTACCAGTATGGCATTGACGGCCAGCATGCAAGTTTAGTCTACTATAGTCGAGAGGATCCGGATAGCACAGTCAGCAGATTCCAAGCTTCAGTGACTCAGAGCAGAGTACGAGGCAGGATGAAGGCCAGAGTTGTGCATTCATATAGACGGTACACTTAGGCATGGAAGGCGTCTTTGTACTCAGCAGTGATATCAGACAAGAGATCATGGCAGAGGCTCATAGTTCTCAGTATTCCATTCATCCCAATGGTACGAAGATGTACCGTGATATCCGTCAGCACTTTTGGTGGAATGGCATGAAGAAGGAGATAGCCCGGTTTGTCTCTCAATGTTTGGTTTGCCAACAAGTTAAAGCTGAACATCAGAGGCCAGCTGGACTACTTCAGCCCTTGCCAATTCCAGAATAGAAGTGGAAGCATATAACCATGGATTTTGTGACTGGGTTACCTAGATCCCCGACTGGCAGAGACAGTATTTGGGTTATTAAAGACAGGTTTACGAAGGTGGCTCACTTTCTCTCATTCAGAGTTGGTCAGTCGACGGCTCAGCTGGCAGAGATGTATCTCAGGCAGATATTCAGAATTCATGGTGTGCCCGTCAGTATCACCTCGGACCAAGACTCCAGATTTATGTCACACTTTTGGCATAGTCTGCAAGAGAGTTTAGGGACTCGCCTCCAATTCAGCTCAGCATATCATCCGCAGACTGATGGTCAGTCAGAACGTACAATCCAGACTCTTGAAGATATGTTGAGATCTTGCACACTCGACTTCGATGGTTCGTGAAAAGATTACCTGCACCTGGTGGAGTTCTCATACAACAACAGTTTTCAGGCCAGTATCCAGATGGCATCGTTCGAGACACTGTATGATAGGAAGTGCCGATCCCCGCTAGCATGGGACGATGTTTGAGAGAGACAGATGCTCGGTCCAAAAATGATTGTTCAGACCGTTGAGGTGGTCAGGAGAGTTCGAGATCATCTTCGAGTTGCCCAAGATCGCCAGCGTCATTGGGCCTATTCTCATCGGCGCCCTCTTGAGTTTTCTGTCGACGACCATGTATTACTGAGGATTTTGCCTAACCATGGCATCATTCGTTTCGGCGTATAGAGAAAACTTAGTCCTAGGTATATAGAGCCGTTCGATATTCTGGAGCGAGTAGGAGATGTATCCTATCGTCTCGCTCTTCCGCCATCGCTATGTGAGGTGCATGACGTATTTCATGTATCCCAACTACGACGGTACATCCCGGACCCGAGCCATATCCTGGATCATTCAGAATTGGTTGTTGGTACCAACCTTTCGTATGAGGAGAGGCCCGTATCTGTATTGGACCAGCGAGAGAAGATACTCAAGAACAAAACTATTAGTTTAGTCCGTGTTGCTTGGGGTCATCACTCTTTGGGTGAGTCAACGTGGAAGCATGAGGATGATATCCGATCATGATATTCCGACATTTTTGACTCGTAAGGTATAATATCTTCCTTATGCCTTATGCCAATCCTTGTTTGAATGAATGACTGCATGATAGACTGCTTGTTATAACCTGTCTGTGATTAGTATAGCTTGTCCTTACGCTCTAGCCTCTTAATTAAATTCCGAGGATAGAATTCTTTTAAGGTGGATAGAGTTGTAATGACTGTGGTTCGTATTACGTATCTTGGTAAATGTGTACGTATTTTACTCGTATGGCATGTCTCCTTGCTTGGTTCGACTTATTTGGTTTGGTTTGGTTCGGCTTGGGTTGCTTTTGGTTCATCATGGACCAAGGGGAAAACCCCTACCTACCACCACTCTCACCATTTATTAACCCACTCCTTTCTCTCTCTTCTCATTAACTCCTCATTTACTCTTCTTCCCCACCATTACTTCTTCACCTACCAGGAAGAGAGAGAGAGAGAGCTTAGGCAAGTGCAGCTTTCTTCATGGAGGAACTCCGTTTTTATTTTTCCATTCTCTTCTTCACGAGATTCTAACACACTTTAGTACTTAGTATTTCTAATTTCCATGGTTCAATTTGTGTAGATCTAAGTTTATTATATTTTTGGATTTCTTGGGTTTTTATCTACTTAACATTGTTATTATCAAGTTTTGATTGTTTCATGTTGTAAAGCATTCGATTCTGCCCCATTTTGACATATGGAAGTCTGGATTCCGACCTCGGATGAAGGATTTATGAAGCTTTGAAGCCATGGACTTCATGGCTCTTCTTCTCGGACAAGCAGAGAAGAAGAACAACTTCTGAGCCGCATAGCAGCCTCGGCCGCATGGACCTTCATGCGACAAGTCTTCCAGCCGTATGACAAATTAGTCGCATAAGCACACTTAAATTTCGAGCCGCATAAGACTTGTTCTCTCTCGGCCGCATAAGCTGTCCTTGATTCTTAGCCGCATGGCTATGCATCCTCAGCCGCATGAAGTCGACCCCCTTTAGCCATATGAAGCCAATCCCCCCAGCCTCATAAGACTCCACTTGAATATAGCCGCATATGACTGGTTCCTTCTAGCCGCATAAACTCAATTATCTGCAGCCGTATGTGAACTTTCTTCCGCAGCCGCATGAAGTCGATTCTTCCGCAGCCGTATATGCTTGAATGTGCTGCAGCCGCATAAAGCTGTCCTTGGTCCTTAGCCGCATGGAATGATTCCTTTCCAGCCGCATATACTTGATTGACCCAGCCGCATGGACTTGCATTATTCCAGCCGCATAACACCCTGTCTTTCTCTAGCCGCATGGACTTCTGAATCCCTGGCCGCATGAGATCCGATCTCTTGGCCGCATGAGCTCTATTATCCCTGGCCGCATGAGCTCTATTCTCTTAGCTGCATGGCTCCTTCCATAGTCTTTTTCTCTTTTATTATTATTATATATTATTATTATTAGTATTAAATTGAAATATCACATTTATGCTTATATCATGTAAGTTCTGATATGTTTATGGACACAATAGTGGCCCGTCGTGGCACACTCTTGACAAGTAAACCTGACATGATATATCACGACATGCAGTTACGATACCTAGCCTGACATGACAAGTATGAATGACCTGGACACCGTGGATGATTGTGTTTGTACAAATAAACCAGTACTGTCTTGTATCATGTCTAGGATGGGATCCCTGAGTACCACAGTTAGGGATACCTACTGTAATTGACTAAGGCTAATAAACTAGAATAATTCAGTAGTCATGAAGAGATTTCTCAGCTACAGGCAATTCCGTTATCTGGGCGCACCAAGTGGACTTGTAGCCTACCGACGAGTAGGGTACATTTCCAGCACACAGTCACGTGTTGTATCCTTCATAAACAGACATTCAACCTGGATAACCTGGATGGTCTGCAGGGCTTGTGGCTGTTGGGATAATCTTATTGCATCTTCCTAGTAACTAGGCCTATGATAACCTTAGTTAGTTAAAGTATCAAGCCATACCCTTTGCTTGGCCGTGATTGATTGGATGGGGTCTAATCCAGCTTAGTCTTGTCCTGATCCTGTACAAGATTGTGACATGACACGATTACTTATGTTTTCCTCAACAATAACGATCAGGGGTCCAGTTCTGTTCAGGCGAAGGGTTACAATCCCGGTCCTTATTTGGTTTAAGGATTGTAACTGGCTCCCGGAGCAGTTCTGTGTCCTCTCTTCGTTTATTGTCTTATTGATCCCCATGCCATGCTTGTCATGTTTTACCTTTCTTCAATAGCATGATTATTTATACTGGCCTTAACAATAAAGATCAAGGGTCCAGTTCTGTTCAGGCGAAGGGTTACAACCCCGGTCCTTGTTTGGTTTAAGGGTTGTAACCTGGCTCCTGGAGCAGTTCTGTGTCCTCTTTTCGATTATTGTCTTATTTCACCCTATGTCAGGCTCATTATGTTTTACTTTACCAACAAGCAGTTTAGACGGGTTTCTATTCAGGTGAAGGGTTCCAACCTCGGTCCTTGTTTGGTTTAAGGGTTGTGACCTGGCCACTTGAATGGTTTTTTCGTACTCAATTTACTGTTGTTATCTTTATCATTAGCAGTTTCGTTTATAATTATCTTTAATATTCTATTGTGATATGCTGGTTTTAGTTCCTAAGTGAAGCCTCCTTTGTGGCACTTGCCCTTTCTGGGGTCTGACCCAGCTAGTTTTGTATGGCCAGATATCAGAGCAGCACCCGAGGATCTACCTACCTTCCAGCCAGATGGTGACCACCAGGCGTAACCCTGGCAACGAGTGGGTTTCTTTTTGTCCTCTCACTTTATTATAAAATTATTCTTTTGAGGCGTTTAGCCGGTGAGCACGTGTTAGCTCGTATTGCACCTTTATTTACTGTCTGCCTACGGGCTGTAACAAGATTGACAAATCCTAGGGTTGATCAGGTATGACTGAAACTTTTACTAGTCTTGATATTTTGTACGACTAGCTTCATGATCATCCGAATATGTAATATATGGGACGCCTTACTATTGTATATTTGGTGCTCTGATATCTTGTGACTATTATTGCTTGCTTGAGATTGAAATAATAGGCTTGTTCATGACCATAGGTGACTGATGGATTGTAGTTAAACCCTCATGTATCTAGACAGCCGTGACCATATAGCGATGTGGGTTGTACTTCAATATACGTAGCTGGCTATGTCTGCCCCCGCTCTCCAGTATTCTGGTTCTGGGGCATGACACCTAGAGTTTTGTAAGATGGTGATCAAGCTCGGCAATCGATGTCTCCAGGATCTCAGCCATATTGTCATGGCCCTGATGAGACCGTATCAAACCAATTTGCGAGAGTATCGTTGCTTAGGCTACCTCAAAACTCTGGCCTTCCTCCAGCATAGCATATATCCCCCTTCTAAAAATCTTGTATACATCCTCAACGAGAAACTTCACATACTCGTTCGTATCGGCTAATGCTAGAGATGTCATGGAGGGGGTCATCGGGATTCCCACATGAACCGGACGGATGGTGGTACTTAGCAATCATACGACATCTTGGCTCGACGGAGCAGTCATCATCCCACCTGTCGAATCTCCAACCACTAAAGCTTCAGGATTTGAGTCCCTCTGAGGAGACCTCAACGCAGGTGCCGTCGAGATCTTAGCATTTGTAGGCCCAGCCTGACTACCAATAGTTTCAGAGGCAGGGGTCATGGTAGTCAACGTCTTCGAAGGACCCATCACAGTCCCCCAGTGGTACGAACATGCGTAGATTATTCTGTAATAGGGCCTTTACCCCGATGAAGACTTACCCCAGAGGGCTCACCAACATCAAGGCCTGCCTTGGCCGGCTCAAAAATTAGACCTAGTGCCAGGGTAGGCTCCTCTACCCCACCACCTGTTGAGGGAGCAAGTGTAAGACATGGAGGCATAATGGGTTCCTCCATCTCAGTTTCTGCAACAGTGGCAGGAGTAGGACTCGGCTGCAGAGCCGGCTCCTCTATCTTAATCTCTGTCACTGGACAAGTGTTGGACTTGGCATAAAAATAGGTTCCTCTCTACCCTGTCCAGGGGTGGACCCGACCACGACTTCAGCTACCTCAGACTAGTTACCTCCACCCGTCGTCAAATCCCCTTCGATATCCCCAGCAATGTCATCTGGGACGTCATTCGAAGGAGACGAGTCCCAATCCACCTCTTCCTCGAGAGGATCCTTAGCAGCTTCTCCCTCCTGAGGTTGAGCAGCAGTCTCTTCACTAGTGCCCGCAGCTGGTTCCTCCATATTCTGTGAGGGCCCTGCTTGATGTGTATCTGCAAACAAAATATGATCATTACCGCTATCAACATATGGAAATCATGTATAAACAAAAATTACCTAAGACGCCCATTGAGGGTTGTTCAGCAGCTTGTGATGCTATCAGATCACTGAAGTCATCCTCCGCATAGTCAAAGGCGACATGAGCGTCGACTCGGATAATGTCTTCTTGGTCTCCCTCGACCGGAGACTCCATAATGGGAGGTATACGCTCTTCAGGAGAGCTGGCGACTTCTTTCTCAATGAATTCATCCAAGTCTCGTTTCAAAGACCTGGGTTTTCTCTTCTTCGCACCCTGTAGACAAAAGGGAGCACAAGTAAGAGACTGTATCTGTCAGAATTAATGACAAACTTGTTTACCTTTGCAGGAGAAAGCTCCTCTGGCCTCTCTACGGGAAGAGATATTGTGGCCCCAGACTTGGAAGCCAGAACTTTCCTCTGCCTCTTTGACGCAGAAGACCCCGCTTTTGTCGGAGCATGCCTCGTCAATTGGCGACCTGCGGACTCCTTCGGAGGATCGACCGTCCTGGCAACCGAATTAGCTACCGGTACTAGAGCAGCTGTCGATACTGGAGCATCTATCGGGCGATACGCCCAGGCTTTCTTGATCACCAAGTCAGACGCCTCAAGATATGTTTCGACGAAGAAGATCGTCTCCCTATTATAGTCGAGAGATATAGTATTCGTCGAACAATAGAGTTTGACAGCAGAATACAGGATATGCGGCCTGGGGTTGAGAAGTGAAGCTGTGAATCACACCCTGTGCATCCAGCATTGTAATACTGCCAAGCCCGGGCTCCATCCAACATGCTCCCAATATCCCTTAAGCAGGTAGTCGGGTTTGTTTGCTATTGATTGTAAAAGTGCAGAATAATTTTATAGGAGGACTGAACTTAAACTCACAATACAAACTCGCTCATACAAAAAAAGCCTAGGAATGAAAACCTAGGTACAACAATCTAAGTACGATTATTTATTTTTGATTATAGGGGTGACGATAGAGGCTCGAAAAAGCGACGACAGCTCTGCCTTACTCGTTGGATGATCGGACGTAGCCTTGACTCTGATGAAGAAATGCTCTTGGGATGTGTGGGAATAATCCTCTGTGCGTGCCTTTTTCTCTCTGTGTGTCCAGCCGGGTGGAGAGAGTCTCTTTTGCAAGGGAATGACACCTTGCTATTTATAGGAGTGGGGTCTGATCATTAGGGTTTGCAATGTTTGTCCTTTGAAAAGTCGGCGGCCAATAATCTGGACCATTAATCTTGATTACATCACATCTGGGTAGTTAATTTTTGATTGCGCCAAATCCGTATGGGCAATTAATGTTGATTGCAATAAATCTTCATAATTTGTCATGACAAGCTCGGATCTCCCGCCACATGTTCAACTTGCTTAATTATAATAAATCTAATTTGATCCGAGTAATTAAGATGATTATAACAAATTTAGGTTGTTATAATTTGCTAGCAGCCATAACTCCGAGGGGATAAGACCGCCATGTGTCTCAACTATCATGAGGATCGTCATGTGTCTCAACTGTCATGAGGACCGCCACGTGTCTCAAGTGTCGTGAGTGGGACGTCCTGACAAAGCTGCATGAATACAGTCTCTAAAAGAACCGCATATGGGTGGCCCCCACACTCCTAACCGCATGAAGGTAGCAGTCGCATGAGGGTGGCGGCCGCATGAGGGGGATAGTCACGTGAGGATGGCAGCCTTGTAAAGGAGGCAGCCGCATGAAGGAGGCAGCCGCATGAAGGTGGCAGCCGCATGAAGGTGGCAACCGCATGAAGGGGGCAGCCGCATGAAGGAGGAAGCCGCATGAAGAGGGTAACCGCATGAAGAGAGCAACTATATGAAGAGAGCAACCGCATACGGGTGACAGCCGCATAGGAGTGGCAGCCGCATAGGGAGCTTTGGACTTGGCGGATCATGCCAGCTATAAAAGATTTTTTTCTTTTTCCTAGGAGTACGCCATCATGTTAGATCTATCATTTCAGCTTTATGTCAAAGCTGTCACTTCGCCTTTCTGTCAAAGCTGTCATCAGGGCATTTAATGAAGCAGTTGCTTTATGGCCAGCTGAAGAGGCGAACTGCTTTGGGCCACGTGGCTCCTTCCAGAGCCGTCTGTGGGACGAAGATCATGTGGTAGGGAGACAATAAAATTGCCCAGGTAGCGAGACGAGAGCTAAGTGCACTGGCTTGGTCATGAGAACCCTGAGGGGGTTGACTCTTGATACGATATAGATGGTTTGTCCCGTGACGTAGTATCGCGTCTTCTGAATGGCAAAAACCAGAGCAAGGTACTCCATTTCTAGGCAGTATATCGGTGTTCCGGCCCCATCATCATTCGGCTGAGGTAATATATAGCCTGTTCGTGGCCTGCATTATTGTTTTGCGCTAGCAGAGCACCGAGAGAATGTTCTATCGCTCTTACATAGAGCAGGAATGGTCTTCCAGCAACCGGGGCTACCAGGACTGGAGGGTTCGTTAGATATTCTTTGATACTGTCGAAGGCACGATGGCATTCTTTATCCCATACGAATGAAATGCCCTTCTTCATGAGGTGGGTGAATGGTTGACATCGTCCGGAGAGGTTAGAGATAAACCTCCTGATGTAGGCCACCTCCCTTGAAGGCCTCGGAGTTCACGAAGATTTCTTGGGGGACCCATCTCCATGATTGCCTTCGTCTTCTCAGGGTCTATGTGGATACCCTGGGAAGTAATGATGAAACCCAAGAAATTCTCGCTGGATACGCCCAAGAAGGATTTCGTGGGATTCATTTTCAAATTGTGCGCTTGCATCAGGTCGAATACTGTCCTCAGATCATGCAAATGATCTTCCTTAGAGCGGCTTTTGATGGCGATGTCGTCGACATAGCATTCCACTATCTTGCGCAAGTGGTCTCTAAAGATGATGCTCATAGCTCTTTGATAGGTGGCACCAGCATTCTTTAAACCGAAAGGCATGACTGTGTAGCAGTATGTGCCAATCGGTGTTCGAAATAATGTATGCTTTTTGTCAGTAGAGAATATCTTGATTTGGTTGTACCCCGAGAAACCATCCATGAATGACATACGCTCGAATCCGCAGGTGTTGTCAATCATGATATCTTTGATAGGGAGGGGGAACTCATCCTTAGGACATGCCTCATTTAGATTGCGAAAGTCGATGCAGATTCGAATCTTTCTATTCTTCTTGAGGACTGGTACTATGTTGGCGATCCAGTCTGGATGCTGTTCCTCGCGGATGAAGCCGCTGGCTATTAGTTTGTTGACCTCAGCTTCAATGGCATTCATGACGTCGGGGCGGAACCGTCGTTGCTGTTGCTTGACCGATTTTGCGTCCGGACGAATGTTGAGTTTGTGAAGTGCAACCTTGGGGTTTAGTCCTGGCATATCTTCGTAGCTCCAGACGAACACGTCGATGTATTCTCTGACGAGTTGCAGTAGCGATTCCCGCTCTTCGTCTGTCAGACTCTTGTTGACGAAGATGGGCTTTGGAGAAGACTCATCACCAAGATCGACTTACACAACCTCATCTTCGGTGGGAGGCTCTATTTGCTCGAACCGCTTCTCCCATTACGCATCTAGTTGTTGTGCCCATGACTCTAGCTCAAGAAGTTCAGGAATGTTTTCATCTTCTTCGTAGGCGTCGGTAAATGCCATATTGACGGACCAGACTTGCCTGAGCATGTCCCTAATGCTGACATCCGAATCGGAAGTGGGTGATTCGGTTGAGTGTGAATGCCAGTCGCATTCCTCGTCTGAGCTTTCAGGGGTCGTTGCCGGTGTAACATAACCTAGCCCACATCTGGTTTTGTTGTAATAGTCTCGTGGTTTTCCAGTCGGGACCGGCAATTGTAAGGGTAACAGCCGTCCAGTGCCGTAGTTCAAGCCCGGTGTAGTTTCCAGATCATATCACTGTTTTTGCATGAGGTACTTGGATTGGGAACTATACAGACAAAGGGGCAGTCTCCCGGTATCGGGTTCGAGATCAACTTCTTTTACCCTAAAAGGTTATGGATCATTCTTCTGGCCAAAGATGATTGGATGATCCTCTCCCTCGATTATGCGGTAAGCGTCTTCCACTGGGGTAAGTTGGTTTGCGGTGTATACATTTGTCACTTGTATGTGTAGATGGGTACCTATACCGTGTTCCATACATTGTACAAAGCTTGTTAAGCTCGAGATAATTCAAAGATAGCCCTTTATTGATGAAGTAAGGTATCTTTTCTTGTGGGATTACATCATCTGCGGATGGAACATCGGTGTGAGCATCCACATACTTGGCCAGTTCTGACTCTTCTTCAGCTACCCTCTGTGTAAATGAAGACCGAGAGGATGACTTAGGCAGCTTAATCATTAGCGGCTCCATGGGTGGAGCAGAAAATGGAATCGTTGGCGTACTAGCTACCCCCAGTTTGGTGCTCGGTGCTGGACGGAGATTTATTGGCTGGCTAACAGTCCCCGGCTTAGCGCTCGCCTGCCGATTCATTCTGGGAAGACGAATCGTCATTGGCTTGACAGAGGGATTGAGCTCCTCTGTTTGTTGCTGGCTAGCTCTAGACAGCCTGATTGTCAGTGGCTCTGTCGTGGGTCTTGGCGCTTGGTCAGACCTTGGCAGTCGGATTATCATCTGTCCTTCTTGTACAGAGAGGCTGATTGTGTCATTACGCAGAGTGGCCGTAAGGGGTACAGTTCTGCCAGGTTTGCGGGCTTGGAGATGAATTATCAGCGGTTCTTCTGATCCAGCTGTCGCCTCAGTTTGAGCTTGAGTATCTCCTTCGGCAAGGTACTTTTTCGACTTCTCGTACAAGCATAAATCTGAGTAGTAGGATTCGACCCCTTTAAAGGGATCAATGTCGGCAAATTCTGTACTCACGAAGTCGTGCTTGTCGACGTACTTGAAGCACTGGTGCAGTGTGGAGGGCACGATCATGTAATCGTGTATCCAAGGATGCCCCAGGAGAATGTTGTAGGAAGTGTCCGCATCTATGACATAACATGTCACTTCTGACTGAAGGTCGCCAATTTGGCACTTCAAACGAATCTTTCCGATCGGATAGCTTCTGCCTGAATTAAAACCGCTGATGGCGGTGCTTTTCGGCGTCAGGCGATGCATTGTGATGCGCAGATGGTGTAGTAGGCTCTTCGGGATGATGCTTATGGAAGAACCGAGATCAATATGCATCCGGTCCACCTTGATATCGCCAATGTACCCAGTATAATATAGAGGGTGATCGTGTAGGTTGGTCTTGATAAGCATATCCTGTGGAGTGAAGACGAAGTTAGGCATTGCGCATGTACAAGCGTTGCCCTAGAGATCTGCAGGCGAGCTTTCCCCAGTGAGATTGGACTGAGCCAGATATGCGTCGGCATTCTAGAATGCCTCGCTTAGTGCGATGCGGACATCCTTGGAGAGTCTCAGGAGCTCGTATAGCGACAATTTGGTCGGTGTGTTGGCCAATTGTGCCAAGATGTCGAAGTTGTAGGGCCTCTCCAACCCATGAGGCGTCTCTCTTCGGAGTGGTTTATCGAAGCAAGTCTCCTTCGACCTAGGCTTGTCGGTCGTCGAAGGCTGCAAGGGTCCTGGAGTATCAGCAGCTGTTGGCTGATGATCTTCAGCCGAGTTACCCGGTGGAGGTTGGGTTTGTGCGCCGAAGCGGGTAACAACAGCAGTAGCTTCTTCGACATCTGCCGAGATTGTGCGATAAGATTTGACTTTCCCACTTTTCTTCTTGCTGGTGGAGGGAGGTACGGACTGAGTCACTTCAGGTACCAGATCCGGATGGACCCACATGACCTCTTCTCGTGATGTGGTAAGGGGCACTTGGCCAGCATCCTGGTTTCGGGGAGGTAGAAGGTTAGCGACTTCCATCCTTGCTCTGGGGACGGGCACTACTCCATCTTGAGTCTTGGTCGAAAAGAAGCTACCGAATTATACTGACACCATGTTGGCTGCTACGGTCACCTCTTCGAAATCGATGGCCAAGGCCTTAGAATCGATGAGATGTTGGATGTATCGCTTCAGTTGGTAGCAGTCTTGTGTAGCATGGTGAACATAGCGATGGTAGTAACAGTACTTGGGGTTCTCCATTTTTGTAGGACGAGGTTCACGTCTTGGAGGAGAGAGCTGAATTCGGCCTCCTTGAATGAGCATGTCCAAGATGGGCTTGACATGGCCGTCCTCGAAGGAGTAGGTCATCTGAGCCTACTGTTTTTCTGTCAGCTTTGATTAGGGTTTTAGGGCTGTGTCGGCCACCATAGCCTGTTTGCCCTTGTTGTCTCGATTGTTGGAGGGGTTACCACCATTGTTGCTGTTAGTGCTAGGGCGTTTGCCCTTGTCCTCTCCTTCTAAGACGTGCAATCCCAATTGGCGAGCTTTCTTCAATTTGTCTTCTGCGCTAGTGGCGCTGATAATAAAAGTCTTTCCATCCTTAAACTGACTTTCGCCCATCCAGAGGCTGATCGTGGGAAGCAGCCTCTTTTGGCAAATTTCAATTAAGGAGGAATCAGGGTTACCGGAAGGCAACTTCATCGCGGTCTGGCGAAACCGTTCGTTGTAGTTTCTTGTCAGCTCCTTTTCTCCCTGGACAACGTCCATGAGGGTGGACATTGTCATGTCTTATCCTACTTCGTAGAACCTCTCCAGGAACATACGTTTGAAGCCGGCAAAGAAATGGATGCAGTTGTCCGACAAGTTGCGGTACCAGTCGAAGGTGACCCCCTCTAGTGCCCCGATGAACAACCGCGTAAGGATGGCATCGTCATGAGGAAGATGGTCGATTGTGACTTCGAAGTAGGTGATGTACCTGTTGTAGATGTCTTTCCATCATATGGATTGATGTTGAATGGTTTATCTCTTGGTGGGAAGGGAACATCTCTCAATGCAGCAGGATACGGTTGTCGTATCCTGAGGTCTTGGCAGTTTTTTTCGGACGTAGAACATGGCCTGGAGCTCTTGGACCTCTCTTCTTGCTTCTCTGGCCTCGTCTGCAGCGGTAGGAGCCGATATTTCCGGAGGATTATCACCCGAGTTTGGTGCAGCTGAGTTCGAGTCCACATTGACCATGGGACCTAAGCTTGTTTGGCCAGGCGTCCTTCCATGGAGAGTTGGAAGGGCCGCTTTGATCTCGTCCACGGACTTGAACAAGGCATGAAGTATGGCCTCCAGAGTGTCGATGCGTTGGCGATCACTGGGACCATCTTGGTTGCTGTCCGTCATGAACACCGTCCTTACATGAGGAGAGATGGAAGGAACGGTGGTGGACGTGCCCTCTGAGTCATACCCTTGTATAGAGAAATCGTCAGGGTACGTGGGAATGTTCTCCTCTGGTTCGGACTCAGAAGGAGTGGTACCCCCAGCTTCAGAGCTCGCCTCATCTTGAGAGTTGTGGACATCCTGGGGGACGTCGGGATCTGCTGCATCGGTGAACCGTTTCCCCTGGATTATCTTCTTGGAACACCGGGTTGTCGTGGATATTTGGGGGAGTGCTACCCCCGTCTCTAGTGCCTTCCAGAGATGTGGACGACGAATCTCCAAGTGTGGCAGATTTCGTCTTTGAGCGGGTACCTTGGTAAACTCCTCCTGTAACGGTGGTAGACAACCGCTTAGAAGAGAGTTTCTTGGTTATGCCGGTCGAGATTTTTGGACTGGAGACATTTGTTTTCTTTCCTCTACCGCTGCCAGAAATCTTCAGAGCAGAATTGCAGGAGGCGACGAGAAGCGCCTCGTCTTCTGAGCTTGGGTGTTGCAGCCGTTGGAAGACGGACCGCCGGTCTTCTTGTACTGCCGCCTTGTTGCAGCAGCAGTTGACAATGACTTGGGTGCATTAATGTCCCTGACATGACTCTCTTTTCTTGCGTTTGTGAAGAATTATGTTATACAAGTCATCCATTTTGTGGGCCCGGGAGTTCTGAGCACATGAGTGTGTTGGCATCCTGCCTGCTCCCTGATGTAGGGGTAGTACAAGTACTTGCCCCTGATCATTGTTAGAAGATTCTTGATAACTATCCCGTTCGTTGGCCGCCGAGGACTGGACATGGGTAGTTCTGTACAACTTTCCATCAGGGGCCCGCGTAATAGTAAGCGGGACACCCTGATAGTCAGAAGTTGGGACGACCGACTGAGCTCGACGAGCCCGCGCTGACCGAGACTTCTTCCCTTTGGCATAATAGGAAGAGTCCAAGTTGGCCACAACAGAGCCTGGCATATACTCCAGAGAGCCTCCAAGGTCAGGACCGCATGAGAGGCGGTCAAAGACTGACCGTGAGCCACATACGACAGATGGTATGCGGCTGGGATCGGTGGTCGTGCAGGCTGTCTGCATGCGGCTGTCTTTTGTGGCCGCATAAACCTTCTGTATGCGGCTAGAAACGGTGGCCGCATGAACCTTCGAGATGCGGCTGGAAGTCGTGATCGTGCAGGCTGCCTGCATGCGGCTGGCAGTTTTGGCCGCATGGGCTTTCTGCATGCGGCTGACTGCTGTGGCCGCATGAGTCTTCTCCATGAGGCTGGCGGTTGCGGCCGCATGAGCCTTCTCCATGCGGCTGGCACCCTTATACGGCTTGGACCGCATAGAGTTCCTGTTTGCCCCTGCAAGTCTAGCATCATAGTATTTTCTTCTGCTGGACTTGGGGACAACAGAGTCCTCTATAGCCTGAAGTGGGGCCGCATAAGAGTCTTTCCCGCCATCTTGAGCAACAGAGAGTACTTCTTCGAGAGCTTGGGAAGGAGCGAATGATTTGGGCCTCTACTCCCTGCGGGCCTTCTTTGTGTGGGCTCACCGCTGGATCGGGCCAACGCTCCCGTCGGAGAGCATTTCTTCAAACGCCTGTTGGTCGAACCGGGCGACCAGCATTTGTTGAGTGGAGCCAAGTTTGGCTGCGTCCGATTGCGTCACCAACTCCTCAGCCGTGGAGAAGTTAGTTCCCAGCATAATCGCCATCGTGTTTGCCATTGATTGTAAAAGTGCAGAACAATTTTATAGGAGGACTGAACTTAGACTCACAATACAAAATCACTCGTACAAAGAAAGCCTAGGAATGAAAACCTAGGTACAACAATCTAAGTACGATTGTTTATTTTTGATTCTGGGGGGTGACGATAGAGGCTCGGGAAAGCGACGACAGCTCTGCCTTACTCCTTGGACGATCGGACGTTGCCTTGACTCTGATGAAGAAATGCTCTCGGGATGTGTAGGAAGAATCCTCTGTGCGTGCCTTTGTCTCTCTGTGTGTCCAGCCGGGTGGAGAGAGTCTCTTTTGCAAGGGAATGGCACCTTGCTATTTATAGGAGTGGTGTCTGATCATTAGGGTTTGCAATGATTGCCCTTTGAAAAGTCGACGGCCAATAATCTGGACCATTAATCTTGATTGCATCACATTTGGGTAGCTAATTTTTGATTGCGCCAAATCCGTATGGGCAATTAATGCTGATTGCAATGAATCTTCATAATTTGTCATGACAAGCTCGGATCTCCCGCCACGTGTTCAATTTGCTTAATTATAACAAATCTGATTTGATCCGAGTAATTATGATAATTATAACAAATCTAGGTTGTTATGATTTGCTAGCAGCCATAACTCCTAGGGGATAAGACCGCCACGTGTCTCAACTGTCATGAGGATCGCCACGTGTCTCAACTGTCATGAGGACCGCCACGTGTCTCAACTGTCGTGAGTGGGACGTCCTGACAGAGCCGCATGAATACAGTCTCTAATTGAACCACATATGGGTGGCCTCCACACTCCTAACCGCATGAAGGTAGCAGCCGCATGAGGGTGGCGGCCGTATGAAGGGGATAGTCGCGTGAGGATGACAGCCTCGTGAAGGAGGCAGCCACATGAAGGAGGCACCCGCATGAAGGTGGCAGCCGCATGAAGGAGGCAGCTGCATGAAGAGGGCAACCGCATGAAGAGAGCAACCGCATGAAGAGAGCAACCGCATAGGGGTGACAGCCGCATAGGAGTGGCAGCCGCATAGGGAGCTTTGGACTTGGCGGATCATGCCAGCTATAAAATATTTTCTTCTTTTCCCTAGGAGCATGCCATCATGTTAGAGCTATATTTTCAGCTTTATGTCAAAGCTGTCACTTCGCCTTTCTGTCAGAGCTGTCGTCAGGGCATTTAATGAAGCAGTTGCTTTATGGCGAGCTGTAGAGGCGAACTGGTTTAGGCCACGTGGCTCCTTCCTGAGCCGCATGGAGCTATCCGAGCCGCATGAGGCTTTAAAGGACTTTTGAACCGCATGAATGTCTAAAGGATTCCTGAGCCGCATGAGGCTCTTTCTATCTGATCCGTATGGTTTTTTTTGTTATTTTCCATGCTTCTACAGGGTTGTCCAACATTGCCTGACTATAGTCGAATTGACGAGCAAAATGGTTTGACAGATACGGCTCCAGGAAGCAATGGTTCCTATTCCGGTATACCAAGTGTGAGGGTCGGATGTATTGCAGCCAGCGAAACCCCCAATTCGGAAGAGTAACAACATCTACGACTGTATCCTCTAACTCCTCGTCAGCCTCAAAGCCTAGAAAATATGGGCCAACTTTAGAGATATCCTATCCTTGGAGATGAGACAAAATCTTCCGATAAATGGGGACACCAGTATGCAACCACTTTCTTCTACGGTTGCGACGGATAAAGGCATCTCCGGCAACATGTCCCTCCTCTGGGCCAGGGCTCATCACATTGGGTGATGTAGTATCAACCACCCATCAAATAGTGATATGGAAGCTCCATTCAGAGAAAGTTTTCGCTTCTTTCCTTCATAGCCAGGACCTCCTTGGTAAACTCTCGCAGACCCCACTACAGGTTGCACACCATCGCGGACAGCAATGCCAAACAACAGCCGAATACCAGCTTCACAGCAGGCAATATAAGGTTCCTGGTCACCATTTCTACGGAGCCTGAACCACCAGGAAGCACATAGTACCGAAGCCATATCATTAGATAGGCAGCTTGCACAGCTTTTGGAGACATCTTGTGCGTGCAATGCCAGAAACTACTATATATATTATCAGCTGGTCTCTGGTACTCATCCACTCACGAATTCTTCTTGTCGGCTTCCCTCATTTTGGTGATGATTTTGTCACTCATGAAACCTTGATGAGTAGTGAAGTAAACCTTCATCCGGTCGCTGGTGTCCTGAGTGAAGACATAATCCCTCCAAACGGTCACGTGAGGGAATGCCCTGATCTTGTCCCTCCGCTGATTCATATAATGATGGCGTAACACTTCCTTGAAGACCATCATCATTTGTAGGTTCTTTTCTTCCAAAGCGGAGACCTACTCGTTCGTGGGAAAATACTCTTCATATACCTCAGTCTTCCAAGAGAGTCTCGAGGCTTCGAACATCTTGTGAAGCACTAATCCTAGTTCCCCTACGAGCATATAAAAAGTCCCGGTATGATGATTGTACAGCTCTAGGAGGGCCAAAAACATAGGTCGGTTCAACTCCACCCTAGCTTGGGTAGCCCGTATGGCAGATTCTGAATCAGTCTTCTTAAGCTCATCTTTGTACTTTGAAAAGATCCAAAGTGTCAGATTATTCCACTTTGGCACATAATGGCACCAACCTTCAACCCGAAATTCTTCTTTCGGGTACGAAATCTTGGCTGCCAACATCCGATTGGCAAAGGTGGAAGCACTGAAAGTGAAGGTTTGGTTGGAAACATCAGTGGTTATGCTCCCGGAATGTAAAACCCGTAGGGAGACAGACGGCCCACCTCGCGCAAAGGTGATTGTGTCTTTTTGGTTAGAAACAGAGTCGATCCTGAAAGACCCCGAAATTGCTCTTCCTTATGGATTCGCGTTAGTTAGTAGTTATAGTTATAGAGTTTAGTTGTTTATTTTTTTGCTATCCGGGTTTGTTCCCGAGACTTTTCTGAGTTGTAGTGGATTATTTGATCATTATTATATTGAGACTATTGGATATGATATTTTTGGTTAATATTGATGGCTTAGTTGTGGATGATATATAAATGCGTGTTGTGCTTGTTGTGGACCATTGTTATCATAGACAGTGTACTACCGTCGATGTTGCGGCGTAGGCTGGACTTGGCCACGTACTCGTATCCCGAAAAGCGGGAGCGGGTCATGACAAGTTTTTATGGTGGCCCATGCTGGTCCAATTTTGTAAAAGACTGTGAACTCGTGGTACTACTTAAGTTAGTCGTACTACTGCGAGCCTATGAATAGAGTGAAGTTAAGAGGTCATATCATCCACAAATAAAATTTATAACCATATGAGTCTATTTTATCTTAGGATCTCATTGTCTCTCAATTGCATCTTGCTTGATTACATCCATTATTTCTTCGATATGTTTGTATCTACCGTTCTAATCATATCCTTTCTTTCCTTTTAGTTCGCAATGGTTGAGACAAGGCGCAGTGCGATTCGTAAGGAAAAAAGGGTAGCTAACCCTTATGCTACTCCCGAGCCCGAAGGATCGACAACAGAGAGTACAGAATTCATAGAGCCCTCTAACCATCAACCAGAAAGAGTTAGTGCTGAGGATTTTCCACCACCACCACCACCGACAGCCCCAACCCAAAGAGTAACTGTGGATGGAGCTCATATCCTTACGATATTCCAGGGCATGATGGAGACTCAGCAGAGACATGCAAATGTTCTGGAGAGGAGCGTAGAAACACGACAAGATCGTATGGGTACTATTAATGTGTTTCGCAAGATGAACCCACCTCCCTTTACTGGCTCGAAGAAACCTATAGAAGTCACCAACTGGCTAGTGGAGATAGAGACACTACTAGAGGCATCGGAGCTGCCACCGGAGAAATGGATAAAAGTAGTGAAGTTGCAGCTCAAGGACAATACACATCAATGGTGGGCTGCACAAGAAAGACGGTTGGACAAGAATGTGTTATGGAAAGAGTTTACGGACCTCTTCAACACCATGTTCTTCCCCACAACAGTTCGGAAGGAGCTGCGGGATCAGTTCATACGACTAGAGCAGGAGAGCATGACAGTGGACGAATATGATGCAAAATTTAGTCGTTTGAGTCATTTTGCTCCTACTCTTGTATCTACAGAAGAAGAAAAGGCGGAGAAGTTCCATTCTGGATTGAATTACAAGTTACAGAGTTTGACAGCGTCAGTAGACCCAACATCCTATACAGATATCTCGAATGCAGCTAGGCGTCAAGAATATATCCTAAGACAGAAAGTAGCTTCCCAAAAGAGAGGCAGAGATGGCAGTCATCAAGAACCATCAAAACGTCCTAATATTTCTCAAAAGACCCTTCAAATCCAGCATCAGCATCATCCTTCAACTAGGATGGTATTATCCCAGCCACAACAACAGCCTATCCCACCCAAGCCTAAGTGTTATTATTGTGGAAGAGAATGACACAAGTAGGATCATTATAGGAAGAGGGTAGTGTAGGACCGATTGTAGGAACGAGTTGTAAAGCGCAATACTCTAGAGGGGGGGTGAATAGAGTAGGCAGCGGAAATTAACTATTTAAAAATGTTAGTAACAAGATCACAGATAATATATCACAGATATGTAAATAAAAAGTAGAGAGTAGAGAGCAAACGCAAACACAAGGATGTATACTGGTTTTCCTCTGTTGAGGACTAGTCCAGTCGGTAGAACTCTTGCTACCAGTTGAATCCACTATGGAAAATTACCAAAAGTTTTCATCCGAAGATCTTGCAACTTCTACAACGCGAGCTTTGATCCGAAGTACTCGACCAACTTCAATTGTGAAGTATGTAACTTCAATCAAGCCTTCGATTACAACCACTCTGAAACTTCTAGACCGTACCGCACTGGCAAATCGACTAGAGGATTGTAACTGGCTTGGGATTTGAAAATGATAGCTCAGAATACTTTGGAAGAAGTAGTAGGCTGATAGAGAAGAGATATGAAAGTGAATTGGTGTATTGAAATGATCGAAATCCTTCTCTATTTATAGTTTTTCCAAAGGCAGAATTCTGACAGAATTCGGGCAGAATTCGGGCAGAACTCTATGAGAAAATCTCGGTGGGATCCGTAACTGCAGGAGGACCAAGTTCAAAAAGCAACGTCCACTAACCGAACTCTGGCCGAACTTTGGCCGAATTCGGGCTGAACTCTGGCCGAGTTCTGTTGGAGTTCTGTCAGGGTTTTTGCAAACTGGTTTTTGGGCTTTTTGAAAAGTCAGACAGTTAGGAAGTAGTTTGGGCTTTTGTAAGTGGGCTTGTTTTCAAAACGAAAGGGTATTTTGAAAACGTTTCTTGGGTAGCCTATTTGCCAGTACGATGCAGTGTACATCGTATTCCTAGACTCAATAAATATGCAAAATTATATTGATGAAATAGGAAAACCAAGAGCCCTTTGATGACGCCTTTCTTCAAATATTTGAGCAGACTTGAAGACGCCTTTTTCACTGACGGCAATCGTCCAAAGATAAACAGATCTGGAAATCTGAATAACGCCGTCTTTGGCCCATCAATAATTCTCTATTACATATGTCCTGGTTTGACAAAGCTTGATCATGCTTACAGCATGTCTACAAATACATGTTAGACAAACAGAATAATATGAATAATACAGAACATTAGGACAATGCTAAGTTTAAGAAGCAACATGATAGTGATTACATGAATATTAGTGATGTCATTATGTTAAACTTAATTGATTAGCCATATTCAAAAACATGATATAATCATTGGACTAACAATCTCTCCCTTTTTGATTATGGCAAATCCTTTAAGTTTAATATATATACAATAGATGCATGTATCACTAAAAAATACATAATACTAGAATATTGTATGCTGACTTAAACTTAGTTCTCCCCACTTAAACTTATTTCTCCCCCTTTGACATGATCAAAAATATGCTCCCCCGTAATTAGAGCTAAAATGAACTCAAACAAAAGTAAAGGAGGAAAGCAAAAATAATCATGATCAAGGATTAGGAGAACAGTGTAACGATAAGTTAGAAAATGACAAAACTAAGGTATAAAAACTTATCAAAACACAAAATAGTTGGTTGAACTTAAAAACATTAAAATCAATCAATACATAATTTACCAACTAGAAATCCAAAAAATGATTTTAAAACACATTTCGTTCATCATATTGTGTTTTGAAATAGACCAAAAATATATATATATCAATATAGCAGGAATCAATCATTGGTCATAAATAAATCATGAGGAATAGAAATTCGCAGATCTAGTATATATAAAAAATTAAAAAATATAATGAGACTTTTAACAATGATCACAAAAAAAAATATGATTCATAATTTGCCCATACAAATTAGTGAATCAATTCCATAAAGAGTATAATCATTGAAAAGAAATCAAAATATGTATACTAGAATCTATGCAAAATCTATACCAAAGTTCATGCATTTGAATTCAATTACCTTAGCATGATATATATCCATCAGATAAATAAGAAGGTAATGAAGACAAAATACTTGAGAAGGAAAAATTCAGTCGACTTGAATGCTCCCCCGCAAAGTATGATCAGTCTAAATATAGATAATCATGAACTTTGAGATAAAATCTCAATAAAAAATGCCAAATCAGTTTAAACTCAATCAAATAAGGATAATTAAATATATATTTTGTAAGATAATTTTTAGAAACTCGAATGAAATGAGATAATTAAAAATAATAATCATATATTCTCTCATATAGTACAAATCCAAAAATCATGAACAACTCAACAAGATATTTTAAGTAAAAGAATATATGTCCATGATGAACTAGGTATACCACATATTTAAGGGCATAAAAAAAAACAATTAATTTGCTCCCCCTTAAAATATGCGTATATAGTTCAAAAATAATTTATATGTATGAAATAGATAAAATAAATAATCACAAGATCTAAGGGATATCCAAGATATGCATCTTTTCTTTCCTTTGATCAAATGCATATAAAATTCCAAACTCAAAACAAATATCATCTTTAGGCAAATAAAAGAAATATCCATTGAATAAATGCTTAAAGATGAACAAACAAAATATATCTCCAATATATATATATATATATATATATATATATATATATATATATATATATATATATATATATATATATATATATATAAAAGAAATATTTTAAGACATTAAAAGATTTTGAAAACTGTCTTTAATAATAACATTTGAGTACCGGACAGATTCAATAAATCAAAAAAAATCAAAAAGACTTTTCAAAAATGTGGAATTTATTACAAAAAATTGTCTTAGTAAATGTTCGAACGCGTACATTTATCATCAGACTGAAATCTGGCGATTCGAATCACAAAAATTTCAATAAAATAATCCATAAATCATAAATAAATCCATTTGAACAAATAAACATAACTAGTTGAATGTCCAAAGTAGAATGTATTCTAGATATATGGCATGTTAAGGGGATAATTGACTTAAAACAATTAACTGCTCTACCTTTACATGGCTATATCCAAAAATAATAATGGTATAGATAAAATTTTAAAGTAAAATTCAGAGACATATTTCCAGAAGTAGAAAATTAATTAGGTCTTCTTATCAAAGTTCATTTCTTCCCTTTTAAAGCCTTAGCACGGTGTCCACCTGACAACCGTAAGGTTTAAAGAAAAGAAACGCTTTGAGAGAGAGATTCAATTTGCATGACTTCTCCTCGTAAAGAATTACTGTTATAGACAGTAAGTAACTTGTATAAGAAGATAATAAAATAAAGCTCAAAAAAATCATGAATATTACGAATATTACACAAGCTAAAGATGAAATCACAATACCATAATATTCAATGAGTAGTCACGAATACGAAAAGCAATCATCTTTAGACAAAATAAGAAATATCCATTTAAATAAACATTTAAAAATAAAACAATCAAAGGATATTTCAAATTGGCATGATGAATAATCGTATAAGTCAAAAGATGAGATAAATTGATCTATGCTATAGAATCTCACAATCGACAATAGATCAACATATGCTACCTTTTGTGAAAATATTAAGAGAGAACATTATCCATCAAATCTGAAATTCAAAATCCAAAAGATAATAATTGCAACTAGATCTCAATAAATCTTTAGTTTATAAAGCGTTGATCAATCTTCGGTTAGCTGTAGATGTACTGTCCCAGCTAACGGAGGTTCACCGGGGAACACTTAAGTACCGCTTCGCTTCGACCGTAGTCGTGGTGACAGACAGACCTTTTGTAGGCTTGTACCCAAAATAAATCTCTTCTTTAATAATCGAGGATTTAAAAAGAATTAGTGCAATATGAAATAAATTATATTCTATGGACTTAAAAAAAAATCTTAGAACAATGTAGCATACGGTATAAGATGTATCAATTACATTTATCCATATGTGCTACTAAATCATTGGATAACAATAAAATATAAAATATTTGTAAATCAAAATGTAGAACCTAGATACGTTGATGTATTCTGGGATCTAGGAGATTTGACAGCACCTTGGATCCAGAACTAGATAATAGTTGCAAGTAGACCTTAATAAATCTTAAGTCTATAAAGTATTGATCACTTCGGGTTAGCTGTAGGGGCCGGTTCCCAGCTAGCGGTAGTCCGAAGACTAGTGCACCGTGTCGCTTCAGGCTATTTACACCTGTATGACAGAAGGACCCTTTCGGCTTGTTCCCAAAATGATTTCTACTCTTAAGAACTTAGATTCAAAGGAATATATGCAGTATCATCGAACAACATCAAAATCCAGAATTCCTAAAAGTAAATACCCAAGGAATGGTTTATCAAGATCAAGATATTAAAAATATCATGTATCAAAAATGTCAACCAAAAAGCCAAGAAAAATATACATCATTAAAAGAGGCTTTGAGGAAGAAGCTGATAAAGATAAGAACATAAATTGTTCAAAGAAATCAATAGCTGAAGTATGAGATAAGCACAAGTTTGAAACTACTTTTCAAAATAATATAGAACTTGAACTTAACTCATATATCCCCATAAAGATATTTATACAAAAATATAAGAAACATGAGCAATATATAAATGAATGTATCATTAACAAGCATCAAAAATATGCATAAATAAACTTTATCAGACAAAGATGTAATTGATTCATAAGAAGTTAATCACAATAAAATTTAAGAATCAATAGTGAATATATTATGCAAGCACAAGGTTAACATAAAAATATATGTATATACTTTTCAAGTAAATAGGAGACTTGTGCTAAACATACATACTCACAAAAATACTGATCAAAGTAAATACGACATGTTAAAGACAAATTGGTAAGAAGTGACCATTAAAAAATATTAAAGACGAAGAGTCAAAAACATATTCACCAAAACAAAATTAAGCTCCTATGCATGCTTCAAGGATAAAACTAAAATAAAGAGCATACATAGATAAATGTGTCACACTAATAGAAAATAAACATTATATAGTGTGAACTAAACATTTAAGTAAAATAGCTAGTCAAGCTAGGATTATATCTCATATTGATTCAAACAGCAGACAATTTAAAAGATATCAATGAGATCTAATAACAAGAAATCAATAACAACATGCTAAAAAACTATTTAGAAAGCATGTTACCAAAGTGGTTCTAGTGACCGCAGTTCTGTTGGTGCAATTGCTTGGAAGATGACCTTTTTAGCTTTGCAATCACCAACATGTTCCATAGTTCTATTTGATATGAGAAGCTTCACCTGCAATATTAGGTGAAGACTTTGGTATCCAATACTTGGATCCATATTTGTTAGCTTTGGGAACCCATTTGCACAAGTTCATATCAACTAGTTTTCTAATCTGACAATGATTAGAAACATGTCCATTCATACCACAATAATGACAGAAAGAATTAATATTAGTACTATGTGCAACAGTATAAGAATGTGCAGTGGTGTGATATGATGTGCATGGATACTTATAATAGAAAGCATGGTTGTGTGAAGCTTTAGCTTTGCTTGCTTCCTTTCTAAAAGATCTGACATGTGTGACTTTGTGATGTGCTAAGTGTCCTGTGTTAGACTGAGTCGTAGGTTGTATTACCTGCTTCGCAAGTCTAATCTCTAACTTTTTAGAGTTAGCACAGATCTCATCATACTTAGCAGAAAGAGCATCAATTCTACATGAAGCAATAGAATACTTCTTCTTTTCTGATTCTAATTCCTCCTTAAGTTTAGCATTTTCTTGAGTGCTTTTCTCAATGCAATCAAGTGCCTCATGCAATCTAAACTTCAGTGTGGAAATCTCAGAAGAATTATCAGAAGTAGAAGTATCTCTAGCATCATTCAATAAGCAAGTAAGCTTTTCAATCTCACGCTTATAGGATCGAATATCCTTTCTAGCTTGCTTATATTTATCTAATACTTTCTTTTGTTCTTCTAACAGATCACTGAAAGCATCAGATAAATCATCATAAGAAAATTCACTCTCTCCAAAAAAAGAAATATTTTGTACCTCGTTAGATAATGCCATTGAGCATAAATTTGCAGCTTGATGAGGTCTCTCTTCTTCTTCATCATCTTCTTCTTCTTCTTCAGAAACGCTTGCTTCGCTTTCACACCATATGCCAGATGATCTTCCTTCATTTGATTGTTCGTAGTGACTCTCCTTTCTTGTAGTAGTATAATCTTCTTGGATGTGGTCTATCTTCTTGTAGTTTTCACATACAAGCTCTTCTTCGTATAAGGGATGATGCTGTACTTTAAATCTAAATTTCGTCATGCAAATATTTGCATCATTATGAAGATTATCCTTCTCTCCGGAGTTGCTAGCTTTGCTTTCATACCTGCACTCATAAGTAGCTTCAAGAACTTTCCAAATTTTATGAGATGTTGTGCAAGTAGAAATAAGATTGAATACATTTGTGTCTACAGCACAATAAAACATATGCATAGCTTTTGCATCAAGGCTAGCTAACTTCTTCTCTTCATCCGTGTAACTATAATAAGGCTTATTGATTATAGAGGAAGTAAGAATAGAAGTGATAGTAGGCTTTTTGTAGCCGGTGACAACAATTGACCATAAGTCAAAATCTAGAGACTTCAAGTAGAAGCTCATCCGTGTCTTCCAATAGCTATAGTTTGTTCCATCAAATAGTGGGAGTCTATTTGAGGATTGAGCTTCAGTTGTGAAGTACATACTTGCCATATGTGATATAGTGATCTATGTAACAGCAGTTATAAATAAGAATATAATAGCAGTGTTACCTCGCTTTACCTATATAACCCGCTCTGATACCAATTGTAGGACCGATTGTAGGAACGAGTTGTAAAGCGCAATACTCTAGAGGGGGGGTGAATAGAGTAGGCAGCGAAAATTAACTATTTAAAAATATTAGTAACAAGATCACAGATAATATATCACAGATATGTAAATAAAAAGTAGAGAGTAGAGAGCAAACGCAAACACAAGGATGTATACTGGTTTCCCTCTGTTGAGGACTAGTCCAGTCGGTAGAACTCTTGCTACCAGTTGAATCCACTATGGAAAATCACCAAAAGTTTTCATCCGAAGATCTTGCAACTTCTACAACGCGAGCTTTGATCCGAAGTACTCAACCAACTTTAATTGTGAAGTGTGTAACTTCAATCAAGCCTTCGATTACAACCACTCTGAAACTTCTAGACCGTACCGCACTGACAAATCGACTAGAGGATTATAACTGGCTTGGGATTTGAAAATGATAGCTCAGAATACTTTGGAAGAAGTAGTAGGCTGATAGAGAAGAGATATGAAAGTGAATTGGTGTGTTGAAATGATCGAAATCCTTCTCTATTTATAGTTTTTCCAAAGGCAGAATTCTGACAGAATTCGGGCAGAATTCGGGCAGAACTCTATGAGAAAATCTCGGTGGGATCCGTAACTGCAGGAGGACCAAGTTCAAAAAGCAACGTCCACTAACCGAACTCTGGCCGAACTCTGGCCAAATTCGGGCCGAACTCTGGCCGAGTTCTGTTGGAGTTCTGTCAGGGTTTTTGCAAACTAGTTTTTGGGCTTTTTGAAAAGTCAGACAGTTAGGAAGTAGTTTGGGCTTTCGTAAGTGGGCTTGTTTTCAAAACGAAAGGGTATTTTGAAAACGTTTCTTGGGTAGCCTATTTGCCAGTACGATGCAGTGTACATCGTATTCCTAGACTCAATAAATATGCAAAATTACATTAATGAAATAGGAAAACCAAGAGCCCTTTGATGACGCCTTTCTTCAAATATTTGAGCAGACTTGAAGACGCCTTTTTTATTGACGGCAATCGTCCAAAGATAAACAGATCTGGAAATCTGAATAACGCCGTCTTTGGCCCATCAATAATTCTCTATTGCATATGTCCTGGTTTGACAAAGCTTGATCATGCTTACAGCATGTCTACAAATACATGTTAGACAAACAGAATAATATGAATAATACAGAACATTAGGACAATGCTAAGTTTAAGTAGCAACATGATAGTGATTACATGAATATTAGTGATGTCATTATGTTAAACTTAATTGATTAGCCATATTCAAAAACATGATATAATCATTGGGCTAACAGGTAGGACTTTGTCTCCTTTGTGGATCGCCAGACCACCAAGTGCGAGAATGCCCCACAGCACCAGCTCAAAAGCCAGTTTTACAATAGCAGTCCGGAGGAGCACAACGTTAAGGACAAGCATTTGTGGCTGTGACTCAACCCCAAGGCATAGGTAACTTAAATATATTTTCTTGAAAGCCTTCTTTAGTTGTTAGATAGGATGCATGCTTAGTTAATTTGTAGTATGCTTATTATTGATCAGTTCCCTTATATTCCTAGCCATTATCTCTCCGTGACTTGGCTTAAGAAATTATTGCTTGCAAGAGTTATGTATTATATTATGCTATTTGTGATGTTTGAATTTTTAGGACAAAAATCTTTTAAGGGGGTAGTTTGTAGCAATTGGGTTCCTAGAACTCATCTTCTATTTTGGAGATTTTTTTTTTAGTTAGAATCAATTATTAACTAGGATATTGACTTGGGATCGTAAGGTTTTTGCCTAAGCCTATAGGTTAGGTATAAGGAAATTAGGTCGTATATGATCTCCGGGGCCCCTAGATAGTCCTTAGTATATTATTTCACCGTTTTAGAATTTCCAGGATTTTATGAAGATTTTTAGATAATTTTATATATAATTTTATTATTTTCCTAAGCTTCCATGATTTACTGTGAGAGCATCCGAGAGTAGTTATGAGGCCAAAGAATTTAATTGGGCTCTAGAACCCTTAAAATATTTTGTAGATTTTTCTAGGAATTTTTAGGATTTTCTGTGAATTATTTAGAGTTATTTAGGGGTTAAAGTATTAAAAGCTACTTTTCTAAAATTAGAACAAGAAAAAAAAGATTAAATAAAAAAAATCCCACCCCGAAACCTGTGCCCGCCTGGCAGCCACGCAGGCTGGACAACGGGGCCCAGGAGGCAGTCGTTGGGGGCGCGTGGAGCTCGGTCTCCGAGCCGTCCACGGAATCCCAGCCCGAGCCGGCTTGGAGCTGCCCCTAAGCCGAGCCAAGCAGGGCTTGCTCTGGGCCGTTCGATCAGTGTGGTGGGTGCACGCGATCGTGCCATGTGGCCTCTCAAGCCACCGCCTGGACAGCCACTGACTCCCTCTCCCTATATATATATAAGTATATTGTTACTTTTTTTCGAAAACCTAATAATTTCCAGCAGCCTTTTGTGGGAGAGTTCAAGTGGAGTCCTCGACTTCGCGGAGGGTTTGCCGTTGATCTAGACGTCCGTTTTGCGTGCCATTTTTTATTAGAAGCGTATTGAGGTTAGGTTTCTAAATCTTTATTTTCTGAAATTTTTTTCTTGAATTTCTGGATAATTAAATGAGTGTCGGTTGTCCAAAAATTGACGTGTCGTGCGCTTTTCGATATTCCAAGGGATCCCAAACTCCGATTCGCGATCCGTTTGAAGTTTTGGAAAGCTGACATGACATCGATCTCTACAACATATAATTTTTCTAGAAATTCAGAGTTTCATCTAGTATTTTATTTTATTCGTAGAAGTCAGATTTGGTCAACAATTTATCGATTTGGTCACGGTTAGCCATAATGGCGATAACTTTTGACCAAATCAAGATTTTGCAGCACAGTCGATTCCAGTGCACTCGTGGCACTGAAATCTACCACATTGCGCACTCAAACATTTGACAGCATAACGTTTGACTAGTTAGTCAATAGTATGTCTCGATTTGCGTGGCACGAGTCCCGAATTTGGAACCGTGACTTTCCTTAGCCAAATATTTGTGTTTAGATTGTTATTTCAGAATTAAATAGGTTAAAAGAGAATTTTAGATGATTTATTCCAGAATTTGAATAGTATTAATTAAGTTAACCCATTAGTCACTTTCTAGGATTTTTAGAGTAGGAATAGTTGATCTAACTTGTGGTTTTTATGTGACAGGGTAGATCGGACTACGACGTCTTGACTTGTGACTTAATCATCTATCGAAGCAGGCAAGTATCACTATGGACTATGTTTTTTTATTTTATACTGCATGTATCTTCGTGTCGTCTTTTCACTATTACTCCCTTATGGTTCACGATTGTCTTTGTTCATGATTACTATTGTGCACGAGAGTTAGAATTGGTTGGATATACATACATGTTCATGTCTTACTCATTGTTTTCCATTGTTTACAGTTTATCGTATTGCTAATGTTTATCGTAGTGGACATGTATTGTGAGTGAGTCGGGCGGGGGAATACAACAAGTAAGCATGTGGTCAACGAATTAAATATAGACCCCATATACATTAATTGCATAATATCAGTCATGCACCACACGTATGACTGACGGATATCCCAAGCCGTCTACATGCTGAAAGTTGGCATTCTAAAACACACATTACACGGGACTTAATCATTGTTGTTCTATTGTCTATTGCTCTTCTTTTGTCAAGTCTACCTTCTTATTGTTATCATGTCTTTGTGGTATGTCAAGTCAACCTTCATATTGTTATCATATCTTAGTGGAATTTTCTTATCATACAATGTCATGCCTATACTTATCTTTAGTCAATTTTCTTTTATCGTTTTTTCATGCTTGTATACTATATTGTGTAATGTAGTATTATGGTGATCTTGCTCCAATCCTGATTGGATAACTATTTTTCAGCTTTAGACGACGAGATTTACTCCGAGGTCTACGGTGAGTATGTTGGAGACCCTGACATTACTAGCGTAACCGATTCTAGCACTGATGCGAATTAGCCTATTTTCTTATGGATTCGTATTAGTTAGTAGTTATAGTTATAGAGTTTAGTTGTTTATTTTTTGCTATCCGGGTTTGTTCCCGAGACTTTTCTGAGTTGTAGTGGATTATTTGATCATTATTATATTGAGACTATTGGATATGATATTTTTGGTTAATATTGATGGCTTAGTTGTGGATGATACATAAATGCGTGTTATGCTTGTTGTGGACCATTGTTATCATAGACAGCGTACTACCGTCGATGATGCGACGTAGGCTGGACTTGGCCACGTACTCGTATCCCGAAAAGCGGGAGCGGATCGTGACAGAGATAAGCCCTAGACTAGACATTTTGTTTATTCTTTTATAATGAACATGTCCTAGTCTATTGTGCCATAACTCAAGAGAATAACTAAAAGAAGAAACTGCATTAATCATTTTTGCAGGAGTACAAGTTGAAGTTTGAACATCCCTTCGGTATAATAAACTTTTCCGAAGTATGTTCCTTTGTAGGACATCACTATCTGCCCAACATTGACGTCCATCCTCAAGCCTGCGTTACATAGCAGACTTCCAGAGACCAGGTTCTTGGCTATCACCGGTACATGCTTCACATCTTGAAGCGTCAGCGACTTCCCCGAAGTCAGGTTCAGTACCACCGTTCCTGTCCCCAGTACTTCAGCTTGTGTTTGGTCTGCCACCATAACCTTCTCAGATGTAGGCTTGTATGTGGTGAACAGCTCCTTATTAGAGCAAACATGGCAGGATGCACCCGTGTCCACCCACCAGTTGGTATCAACAACAGACGTGCCAACCTGCACAATCATGGCAACCTTGTTAGGCTCACCTTGCTCTATCTATTTGGACTTTGATCTGCAGTCTCTATGATAGTGGCCCTTCTTTCCACAATTGAAGCAAGTCACATCTGACTTGGGCTTTGGCTTTGACTTGAACGAAGCCGACTTCACCTTCAAATGGTTGAAGTCCTTCTTCTTCTGGTTGTGAGAAACCTTATGCTTCCCCTTGGAGTCCCCCGTATGCACCAAGTTGGCCTCTGCCAACTGTTTGGACAACATATCTAATTTATTTTTAGCCATCAACTCATCTCTAACATTGATGTTGTGAAGTAGTTGATCCAGGCTGATTTGCATCTTCTTCATATGCATGTCCGAGATAAAACTGCTCCATCCTGACGGAAGCTTGGCAACTATACCCCCTACGACAAAAGCGTCGACAAGTGGCATGCTATCGTCCTCAAGTTTTTGACGTAACTTGAGGAACTCCTTGACTTGAGGCAATATCGTCTTGTCGTCCTCAAATCGCAAGTTCCAGACCTTCTCAGTCACATGGATCTTGTTGCGGCTCTCATCCGCCTGATAATGCTTCTCTAGAGACTCCCAGACGCCCTTAGCATGGTCCGTCTTGCTGTATGACTCCGCCAGAGTATCCGCCATGGAATTCAAAATCATCATCTTGCAAAGATTGTTGTCTCTCCTCCTATAGTGCCCCAAAATTCGTGATACGTATTTTATACGTGATCGTATTTCTGACCAGTATTTTTTATTTTTTTCTTGACCAGTTAAGCTGTGGTATATTTCATACTTAGCATTGTAGTTTAATTGTCATTTATCATTCCTGGATTAATTCTGATTAATGGAGCTTGGTTTTATTTGGATAGGAATTGGATTGGTTTGGTTTATTATGCATTGGACCATCTTAGCTAACCTCCACCCTCAACACAACTTATCCTCCCCCATTAAAATCCCCACCTAACACTCTCTCTCCTCATTATTTTCCTCCATTAATTCTTCTTCTTCTTCCTCCACACAACTCTCCAACCCATTAGGCAAGTGCACCTTGCCACCACATGAGAACCACTTTTTATTTGTCCATTAGCTAGATTAGGCCATGGAGATCAACATTAGAACTTGACCTTTTGTGATTTAGAGTTTCCATTGTTCTAGATCTAGGTTTTAACTATTTTCGGATTTACATAGTTTTGATCTATTTTGGTTAGATTTTTGTGGGTTTTGATGCTTCCATGTGGAAGAGAATTCAATTTTACTCAGGTTAGAACTTTGAAAATCTAGATTTGGCTTGATTTGACAAAGATATGAAAATTTGAATTTTTGGTGTCCTTGGTGTTCTTCTCGGCCTGGAGTAGCAGCCTGCAGCCTGCGCTATTTAGCGCAGTGCTGGATTGCGCATCCCCCTCGGCCAGCGCTCTTTAGCGCAGCGCCGACCGCGCAGCTTGCCCCTTGGCGAACTGCGCTCAACCCGACTGTGCATAGATTCCTGCGCAGTCTGCTCCTGCACAGTCTGCTCATGCGCAATCTGCTCCTGTGCAGTCCACTTCTGCGCAATCCATCTCATGCACAATCTGACCATGCGCCATCCATTCCTGCGCAACCTGATCTTGTGCAGTCTACCTCTCCGCAGTCTACCCTTGCGCAATCCTCCCTTGCGCAATCCAATCAATGCACAAGACAGCCCCTGTACCCTTGGTCCATGCGCAATGACCCATTGTGCAGTACATCTCCTGTGCCCTTTAACCCTGTGCCCTTTGACCCCATGCGCAGTCTACCCTTGCGCAAGGCAACTCTTGCGCAGCTCTTCCATGCGCAGTGCATACCCTGCGCAGCCCAACCCCTGACCCTCTTGCACAACCCACTTGTCTATGATGAATTTGTTTATTTCTTGAGCTTGGCTCTTCTATAGCCCTGTATATTGATATTTTATTAGATATATTACGCCCATTTTATATCCTTACGCCTTTTGTCATGAACTTGATTTTACTTAATATGTTGGAATGACTATTGTACATGGCACGGTATGACAAGGAACTAGCATAACATGACAGTGACCCGTAATGGTGCACTCCTGACATGACCAAACTGACTTGATAGTTGCCCGTCGTGGCGCACTCCTGACAAGTACCCTGACATGAATTATCTTGATAACTTGATAGTGGCCCGTGGCGGCGCACTCCTGACTTGACATGACTTGATAACTTAGCTTGACTTGTTTTGACACCGTGGGTGTTCCTGCTTGCTTGTGCAATCCACTCGTATTGTCTTGCATCATGTCTAGGACGTGACTCCCTGGTTTCCATGGTCAGGGATTCATACTGAATCTGGCTAGGTTAATGACTAGATTGATCAATTAGTTCATGGAGAATTTCCCAGTTACCTGTTGCCCCTTTGGTCCCGGCCCTATATATATATATACATGGGATTTGTTGCTATCCGTCGAGATGAGCGCACTTCCAGCCCGCCGTCGAGCGTGGTACCTTAGGACACATGTATCTTACTACAGTGTGTCTGCTATATCATGCTATCTTTTCCTTTTCTTGCTGGGAGCATTCAGGTAGTAACAAACAGGTAACCGGACTTGGAATTCTCATTGCATCTTGTTAGTAATCAGGTCTGTGATAACCCTAGTTAGTTAAAGTAGTAAGCCGTAGTACTTGCTTGGCCGTGATTGATTGGATGGAGTCTAGTCCCTCTTGTCCTGTCCTGATCCTGTGCAAGGTCATGACATGACATGATTACTCGTGCTTTACCTTAATCATGTTTAATTGCAAGTCTTGAATTCGCGTATTTTATCTTGCTGATAAATGGTGGAAGAAACCAAGTTTCATTCAGACGAAGGGTTACAACTCCGGTCCTTGTTTGGTTTACGGGTTGTAACCTGGCTATCTGAATAGTCCCATGGTCATCTCATCGTATATCATCCTGTCATGCCTTTCCATATATTCTGTCTTTTATCGATTCTGTACAAGATTTGTCTTTTATATCTAACTATCATGCCTTTTTCTTAAATTACTGTCTCTTGTTATGTAATTATATTATTGTGCTGATTGCTAGCTTTTGTTCTTATTTCGTGGCCTCCTTTGTGGCACTTGCTCTTTCTGGGGTCTGACCCAGCTGGTTTTGTATGGCCAGATACCGGAGCAGCAGCAAAGGATCTACCTGCTTTCCAGCCCGATGGTGAACACTAGACGGAACCCGGGCAACGAATGGGTTTTCTCTTTTTATTTCTCCCACTGTATTGTTAACTGATATTCTTTTGAGGCGTTTAGCCGACGAGCACTTGTTAGCTCGATGTACTTTACTTTCTGTCTGCCTACGGGCTGTAATCATGATTAGCAACTCGAGGTTGATCATGTATGACTTAACTCTTGCTAGTCCTTACATTTTGTACGACTAGCTTCATGATCATCTGGATATGTAATGTTTGGGACGCCTTACAATTGTATATTTGGTGGTCTGATATCTTGTTACTATCATTACTTGTTGAGATTGAGACAATAGCTTGATTTGACCCTAAGAGACTGATGGTTTGTAGCGTACCCTCACATAGCTAGACAGCCGTGACCGTATAGCAGGATGGTTGCCGTTCCGTTATACGTAGCTGGCTGTGCACGTCCCCGTTCTTCAGTATTCTGGTTCTGGGGCGTGACATGGTTTAAGTGGTGGCCCATGCAGGTCTTGGCATTCAAGAAATGTGAGGGTTTACCGGATAGATGTCTTAATCTGTACTCGCCTTTGATCTCCACTCGTAATTCTTATCTCCTTGGATTCCTGACTTGATAACATGCTTGCATCATTGTTCCATCCTGGTCCTTCCTTAATATCCCTGATGTCATTTGCTTCAGTGGCATCATTCCTGTTGATCAGCCAGAAGGAGCTCGGCCAGCAGCCCAGCAACAGCAAGAAGATCAAGATCAGTCCTCAGCAGCCGCCTCCCGAGCCATACCTCCTGGAGAACCAGTGCCCCTAGTCCAGCCAGTTCAGCCAGCAGGATCAGAGGATGGGGCCTTGATAGGGCTCATCCGTGAGTTGATTGCATCTCAGGATCGTCGAGGTGATGCCTTGCAGCAAGCAGTACAAGAAGCTCTGAACAGAAGTGGTCCTCGAGGGAACAGTGCGGTCAACAATTTCAAACGCCTGAACCCTCCCTTCTTCGACGGCAGCGAGGATGCTATTGCTGCAGATGCCTGGCTACAGGACATTGAAGTGATCTTAGAGGCAGCCAGGACCCCTGAAGCAGAGAAGGTGGCGGTGGTGTGCCTGCAGTTACTGGATCTAGCCCGCAGCTGGTGGTCTATGCAAGCAGCGAGTTTGGGTACGCCTGTCATGTGGGCGGTATTCAGTGATATGTTCCAGACCAAGTACTTCGACGCAGTGGCTAGATATGACCTGCAGACCAGGTTTAGTAATCTCAGGCAGATGAGCAGGACGGTCGACGGATATGCGGCCGAGTTTTCAAGGTTGAGTCGGTTTGCTCCCACCTTGGTGGCAACCGAGCTAGACAGAGCACAGCGATTCCAGCAGGGGCTCCATTTGGAAATCATATTGGCAGTCGAGCAGTTCGAGCACACAACTTTTGATGCCGTCTTGCGAGCAGCGAGGAGGCATGAGTACACTTCCCGAAGGATAACGGACCGGACCGGAGATCGGAAGCGGTCTCACGACCAGATGAACCAATCGTCAGCACCGGCCCCAGCAGCTAGGGCCTTGACCATTGGAGCTACGAGGACAGATTCGGTCACCTCCTTACAGCATTCTGCCCCGATCTATCCCCAGCAACGGAAGCAGAAGCAGTCTTCCGCAATGGGCTGCACTCATTGCGGGAAGCCAGGGCACGTTGTTTCTGAATGCCGTAGAGCACAGGGGTTGTGCTTGGCTTGTGGAGCACCGGACCATATGATAGGATCTTGCCCGTTCAGAAACAGATCATCGTCGACAGTAACTAGTCCCTCGGTTATGGGACCAGCACCAGCACCAGAACCAGCTCCAGTTCGCCAACCACAGCAGCTCCCGTTCCAGGGTCCATTGCCGACTCAGGCCCAGGCCTTCCAGCAGCAGAGGCCTCGGCAGTTCGCCCTGGCCCAGGCCCAGATCCAGAATCGGCCGAGAGGTATATGTGTCCTCTTATCTTGCTTTTCTACCGTCGTTATGAGGGCACATGTCATGTTCCATGTGTCCTAACTACAACGGTATATCCCGGACCCGAGCCATGTCCTAGATCATTCGAAAACGGTTATTGGTACCAACCTTTTTCGTATGAGGAGAGGCCCGTGTCCCTGTTTGACCAAAGAGAGAGACCTCAAGCGCAAGACTATCAGTTAAGTCCATGTTGCTTGAGTTCGTCGCTCCTTGGAGAGTCAAACGTGGGAGTGTGAGGATGATATCCGATCACGTTATCCCAATCGGTTTGGCTCGTGAGGTGTAATATCTACCTTATGCCTTGCACTTCGATTCCTTGCTTGCATGTATGATTGTATGGTTGATTGGTAGCATAGATTGCTTGCGATAGTATAGCTGTCCCGACATCTCTAGCCTCTTGATTAAATTCCGAGGACGGAATTATTTTAAGGTGGGTAGGATGTAGTGCCCCGAAATTCGTGATACGTATTTTATACGTGATCGTATTTCTGACCAGTATTTTTCATTTTTTTCTTGACCAGTTAAGCTGTGGTATATTTCATACTTAGCATTGTAGTTTAATTGTCATTTATCATTCCTGGATTAATTCTGATTAATGGAGCTTGGTTTTATTTGGATAGGAATTTGATTGGTTTGGTTTATTATGCATTGGACCATCTTAGCTAACCTCCACCCTCAACACAACTTATCCTCCCCCATTAAAATCCCCACCTAACACTCTCTCTCCTTATTATTTTCCTCCATTAATTCTTTTTCTTCTTCCTCCACACAACTCTCCAACCCATTAGGCAAGTGCACCTTGCCACCACATGAGAACCACTTTTTATTTGTCCATTAGCTAGATTAGGCCATGGAGATCAACATTAGAACTTGACCTTTTGTGATTTAGAGTTTCCATTGTTCTAGATCTAGGTTTTAACTATTTTCGGATTTACATAGTTTTGATCTATTTTGGTTGGATTTTTGTGGGTTTTGATGATTCCATGTGGAAGAGAATTCAATTTTACTCAAGTTAGAACTTTGAAAATCTAGATTTGGCTTGATTTGACAAAGATATGAAAATTTGAATTTTTGGTGTTCTTGGTGTTCTTCTCGGCCTGGAGTAGCAGCCTGCAGCCTGCGCTCTTTAGCGCAGTGCTGGATTGCGCATCCCCCTCGGCCAGCGCTCTTTAGCGCAGCGCCGACCGCGCAACTTGCCCCTTGGCGAACTGCGCTCAACCCGACTGCGCATAGATTCCTGCGCAGTCTGCTCATGCGCAATCTGCTCCTGCGCAGTCTGCTCATGCGCAATCTGCTCCTGCGCAGTCTGCTCATGCGCAATCTGCTCCTGCGCAGTCCACTTCTGCGCAATCCATCTCATGCACAATCTGACCATGCGCCATCCATTCCTGCGCAACCTGATCTTGCGCATTCTACCTCTGCGCAGTCTACCCTTGCGCAATCCTCCCTTGCGCAATCCAATCAATGCACAAGGCAGCCCCTGTACCCTTGGTCCATGCGCAATGACCCATTGTGCAGTACATCCCCTGTGCCCTTTAATCCTGTGCCCTTTGACCCCATGCGCAGTCTACCCTTGCGCAAGGCAACTCTTGCGCAGCTCTTCCATGCGCAGTGCATACCCTGCGCAGCCCAACCCCTGACCCTCTTGCACAACCCACTTGTCTATGATGAATTTGTTTATTTCTTGAGCTTGGCTCTTCTATAGCCCTGTATATTGATATTTTATTAGATATATTACGCCCATTTTATATCCTTACGCCTTTTGTCATGAACTTGATTTTACTTAATATGTTGGAATGACTATTGTACATGGCACGGTATGACAAGGAACTAGCATAACATGACAGTGACCCGTAATGGTGCACTCCTGACATGACCAACCTGACTTGATAGTGGCCCGTCGTGGCGCACTCCTGACAAGTACCCTGACATGAATTATCTTGATAACTTGATAGTGGCCCGTGGCGACGCACTCCTGACTTGACATGACTTGATAACTTAGCTTGACTTGTCTTGACACCGTGGGTGTTCCTGCTTGCTTGTGCAATCCACTCGTATTGTCTTGCATCATGTCTAGGACGTGACTCCCTGGTTTCCATGGTCAGGGATTCATACTGAATCTGGCTAGGTTAATGACTAGATTGATCAATTAGTTCATGGAGAATTTCCCAGTTATCTGTTGCCCCTTTGGTCCCGGCCCTATATATATATACATGGGATTTGTTGCTATCCGTCGAGATGAGCGCACTTCCAGCCCGCCGTCGAGCGTGGTACCTTAGGACACATGTATCTTACTACAGTGTGTCTGCTATATCATGCTATCTTTTCCTTTTCTTGCTGGGAGCATTCAGGTAGTAACAAACAGGTAACCGGACTTGGAATTCTCATTGCATCTTGTTAGTAATCAGGTCTATGATAACCCTAGTTAGTTAAAGTAGTAAGCCGTAGTACTTGCTTGGCCGTGATTGATTGGATGGAGTCTAGTCCCTCTTGTCCTGTCCTGATCCTGTGCAAGGTCATGACATGACATGATTACTCGTGCTTTACCTTAATCATGTTTAATTGCAAGTCTTGAATTCGCGTATTTTATCTTGCCGATAAATGGTGGGAGAAACCAAGTTCCATTCAGACGAAGGGTTACAACTCCGGTCCTTGTCTGGTTTACGGGTTGTAACCTGGCTATCTGAATAGTCCCATGGTCATCTCATCGTATATCATCCTGTCATGCCTTTCCATATATTCTGTCTTTTATCGATTCTGTACAAGATTTGTCTTTTATATCTAACTATCATGCCTTTTTCTTAAATTACTGTCTCTTGTTATGTAATTATATTATTGTGCTGATTGCTGGCTTTTGTTCTTATTTCGTGGCCTCCTTTGTGGCACTTGCTCTTTCTGGGGTCTGACCCAGCTGGTTTTGTATGGCCAGATACCGGAGCAGCAGCAAAGGATCTACCTGCTTCCCAGCCCGATGGTGAACACTAGACGGAACCCGGGCAACGAGTGGGTTTTCTCTTTTTGTTTCTCCCACTGTATTGTTAACTGATATTCTTTTGAGGCGTTTAGCCGACGAGCACTTGTTAGCTCGATGTACTTTACTTTCTGTCTGCCTACGGGCTGTAATCATGATTAGCAACTCGAGGTTGATCATGTATGACTTAACTCTTGCTAGTCCTTACATTTTGTACGACTAGCTTCATGATCATCTGGATATGTAATGTTTGGGACGCCTTACAATTGTATATTTGGTGGTCTGATATCTTGTTACTATCATTACTTGTTGAGATTGAGACAATAGCTTGATTTGACCCTAAGAGACTGATGGTTTGTAGCGTACCCTCACATAGCTAGACAGCCGTGACCGTATAGCAGGATGGTTGCCGTTCCGTTATACGTAGCTGGCTGTGCACGTCCCCGTTCTTCAGTATTCTGGTTCTGGGGCGTGACACCTCCATTTATTCTGCTTTGCGGTTGCAATCGCAACTGTCCGAACAGTAGCATCATCCTCGTCTGGAATCTCCGGTTCTGGTTCTATCAGAACGTAGTCCACCTTTTCCAGTTGCAGATTCATGCATATCTTCCTCTTCCAAGAGTTGTAATGATCCCCGTCGAACTTCTCAAGTTTGTTGAAACTTGTATCCAGAAGTTTCGCACGGCTGTTCTCCATCTACAAGGATCTTGCTTTGAGATTGTTAGTCCCGGGGCTTGATCAAAGATGGTAGAACTAGATGTCGAGATCAGAGGTTAAAACAAACGTTCCCCTTCTGATTATTCTTGAGATCCACGAGGAACACTATAATATAAATCTAATTACAAAAGCAACAATAATCAGAAAATAAATCTCACGTTCTTCCTCGCAATCGTAGTTGCTGACGGATAGAACTGAGTTACAACTCAGAGAAAAGAGAAGAAAGAAGAAGAGGAAAGGTTCTTGCTGTGGTGATTAAGGTCGCCGTTTCTCAAAGCAAGATTCGCCCCACCACGATCTGCTTCCAGGAACCAGCAAGTTCACTAAGAACTTCTGGAATGCTCGTAAGTCAATATTTGAGACTTGAACGGGCTTCCTGGACTTTACGGACTCCCTTAACTCTCTTCTTGGTCTATCTTCCAAAGGAGGCCAAGGGACTCTATTTATAGAGTGGAGTGAGACTTCACCTTTTCTCCTATCCGATGTGGGACTAAAATACCAATACTCAAAAATAGACTTTGATATTTTAGATCATCCCACAATCAGCATAGTAGTGTGCCAGTCCACGCCTACCCCCCCCGAACACTCCCATGCATGCACGAGATAACCTGGAGTCCGTGTCCGAGTCCGCACAACAAAAATCAACTTGCATCATTGTTGGAATTAATCAATTTTCTTTCTAGGAAAATACTCCCACATGGCACACATTTGTGTCCCACCACACCTCATGTGCACACCTCAACATAAGCAATGCATTATATTGAGATACTCACCATTTGGTGTAGCCGATGTGGGACTATCTTTCCTAGTCTAAAGGCAAAAATACCAACAAATTTCTATGAGTTTTATCCTACATCATTGCCACCTAGGATAGAAATGGTGATAGAAATCACCATTGGGAGAAGTTTTTTCTAAAATGGATTTCTTCCATAGAAATAGGGAAGATAGAAACCCCCATTGGAGATGGTCTTATTACATGAAATCTCATGGGTTTCCTTGGATTATCTTGGTATAATTTTCTTATATTGGGGGCTGTGAAGTTATAGCAGATCTTCGAGAGAGAAAAATAACCTTGTAATACCTTGTATAGGCCAATGACTTCACTTTTCGTGATTTGTGATCTCAAAACATCCACAGTGGAAGAGGTTTTAAGTACTGCTATATTTTGACGTTATTTAAATTTTGTAGCACTTGAAGACTACAATGGACATTTGTTCATACTTAAAAATTGTTAGAAAGTTAAGAGACACTCCAGATTTAGAACGTATCCTAGCTCCTCTACATCAATTCCTATGCCCAAAAAATATCATTCTTACCAAATAGGGAAGGAAAATAAAGAGTAAAAAAAGGAAGTGAAAAAATCTTACCAAACAGGGAAGAAAAATAAAGAGTAAAAAATGAAGGAAAAAAAGAAAATTAATTTGGAGTATTTGTTTGCAGTGTACCATTGCATGTCAATATCAAGGAGACACTCTAAAATAATAATTTACACAATTTTCAATAATTTAGAATATGTGTTTGGAGTGCCTCCACTCTGAATGAGTTGATGCTCTCACTCTCCATTCCAGAGATTGGGTTTTTTCCACCGTAATTCTCTTATCAAGTTTGGGTTGATAATTGGTGAGGACCAGCGTGATTGTTAGGGGATAGTTTCCATTTTTTTTCATTCTCAACATACTTTCCATCTCCTTCACTTCTTTCTTACTTGACATACAGAAAACTATCCACAAAGAACAAAATCAAACACCAAAATGAGGTTGAATATCCAACAATTTATGTTCAACCAAGGATACCTAAGGGGCAGAGAGGCTCAAGATCCCTTAACATATGATTCGAAGTTCACTTGGAATTATCAACAAATATGAGAACTAACCACTTGCTGGATATAACAGTAAGCTCCAGCTGACAGTTATCAGCTTGTTGTAAAATAAAGGGAAAGAATCGGCCAACCATGCACAAACTCACAAATGAGATTTTTACAACCACAATTTACTTTTATGTGGAAGCAATCAATCAAGTCTATTAATTTGTTGACAAATATACAAAACAATTTGTGTCCATATACAAAATACAAACATAATAGCCATTGAGCTCTGCCTTCTGCAGCAGCTTAATTACTATTGCCTAAAACTTGAAACAAAAGAAGAAAAATTACTGTAACGACTCCTCCCACAAGGGAGAACAATCATGTCAAAAACCAAACTACAAACAATCAGCATCACAATCCTGTGTAAAACTAAACTTTAACACTAATCCGACGGAAGAAAAATGAAGTCGAAAGCAGAACATCTATTTGAGATTTGAACGGTACTTGTAATGCTGTTGTGCAACTCAGAAGCATCAGATCATATACTTGATAATTGACCATATCTTGACATACTGCTGTAGTGTACACCACTTTCTGGTCCTCAGTCGCTCCAAAGAGTAGCTTTGATTTATCAATCTCATCTGTAGACCATCATAGAAGCTTAAGTCTGGAGATACATCCGGGATAGCATATCTGATACAATGGTCATATTTCGTCAGCTTAGACGTCTTGCTCAACAGTGCTGATAAAAGAGTACAAGCAAGACGAATCATGGGAGCATGGAGCATAATCACAATTGACCAACTAGGCGCCAGCATGACAGCCAAATCAAGGGAGAGGTTCTCATGAATTGTGTTATTACTATAAGCAGCCAATGGCCCTTTATGTAGATGAAGGAAGAAGAGGGCTCATAATTCGACCCCAATTGAGGGTTTTATTATCGTTTGTGTTGAGTTGACAAGAAATGTTAGATTTATATAATCATATACTTTTATGAACAAAATTGAGCAAGGAAGAATTACCGGTTAAACGAGCGCTGTGGGTGGTGGTGCGGTGGGGTGCGTGCGTGTTGTGTGGGGTGGGTGTGTGTGTGTGTGTTGGGGGGGGGGGGGGGGGGGGGGGGTGGGTTTGGGTTGTGGGGAATGCTTTAAGAAAATGAGGAAGAAACGTCTGCTAAAATAAGGAAGAATCAGTCCCACGTATCCTTCAAAAAGCTGTCTGTATCTTTTCCGTGATGAGTAACGAAGGAAAATAGGAATGAAGACGAGTTGCGTATTGAGAAAATAAAATTAGTGCCCTCCAAATAAATTGGTCTTTAAACAGAAGCCATCCAATCGAATAAATTGGTCTTCAAACACAGCTTAAAATGTGAAAAAAAAAATCCTCCCCATGAGCCAGAGTTGCAATCGGAACTAAACCCTCTAAAATTTGTGTAGATGTTGAAGAAAATTCTCATGTAAACCTAAAATCCTGGGGCAAAAAATGGAAGTAGTTTAACAAAGAATGTGACATAAAGGTTCACGCTTCTTTGAGTATAATATTGGCTATATGTTTAAAATAGTCTTGATAATGTGTCCATGTCAGCACATTGTCAACAAGTAAACTTTACCGTGCCATTCAGGAAATACCTCAGCAGCAACCATCCTTTGAACTGCAAGCAGTAAGTAACCTTCTTAAATTGTATTCAACATATCAGAATTTTAATCCGGTAATATCTGTGGACCTGATTGAGAAATGAAGTTACAAGTACTTGCAGAGACCTGACGTGTGCCTTGTTAAGCATTGACAAGAGAGTTTCTCTTAAGATCAGGTGGACCACCACATTGTAATTTAGGCATAGTTTGCACTATCGGCCGATACCGATCTGATACGGCTGATACCAATACGGTTTGGCACGCGCCGATCCGATACCGACCGCTACCAATACTCGACATTGAGGATCTCTTTCCCAGTCAATTTGGTAGAGAAAATTGAATGAAAAAGACCAATCAACAAAGATGTAAAAGCATACTAAGGTTGTAAAATCATATAAATGAAGAAAAAATATTTATTGTAGGTAAACCAATTAGTAAGGGTGACTATTATTTCATTCATTTCAAAACCTATTAAAAAACAACACATACTTAAATTTATGCCTAAATGTATAAAATATTTTTTTTCTAATTTTTTAAATAATTTATTAATAATTAGTTGCTTTCCGACACCAAAATATCTGATACTCAGATTTGAAAGTGTCGATACCGTCAATCTTGACACTCATTGGAAGGGTGTGATATCGATTTCCGATACTGATACTGCAAAACTTGAACTTAGGACAGACAAAACATGGGCAGCATCATGTCATTTAGTTTCAACCATTATAGCAAACTTTTCGAATTTCCCGGCCAAGCTTAAGAATTTTTTAAACCTAAACTCCTAGTTAAAATAAGGATACATTCATTTAGGCTCTTATGGATGTTCATTATAGTTATTTGAAGTGAACATCATAGAAAGAAAGAAACTGACTACAGCACTGTTGTTTCGAGTTTCCTAACATTGTTAGAAATACAATGTGCAGTAATTTCCATTTTATGATTCAGTTTTGAGTTAAAAGATTTAAATTAAGTTCCATTTTTGGATTTATGTTTGGTATCTTTTGATTCTCATTTTTAAATCTGGTCAAATTTCATTGGCATCATATTTATTCAGATATAACAGTCTAATTTAGCAATGGGTGCAGCTTTGTTCTTCTGGCCAAATTCAGACTATCGTATATGAATTCTCTTATTTGATTCATATTAAATTTATTCTAGTATCAAGTGCATATCTATTCTGTTCAGTTGGAACTATAGGAGCTACGTTTATCACTTCATCCTGTCTATGTTTAGAAACAAATTTCAAATTATGCATCGTGCTATTTCCGAATATGGATTGTTCACGAGGAAACTAGAATCTATGAGTTGACTGGGACTTGCTGCAGCTACCAACTGAACATTTGGAGACTGAAGACAATGATTTGGTGATGTCAGAATGGAAGAGGACCGATCCAAGATGTAAAACTTCTTCTAGGACTGAACAGCACCAAACACTTATGATGATGTGATTGACAAGATGAACATGCCAACCAGGGTTGATGTCAGACTTGGGCCAGATTTGATAATATGGATAGGACCTGCCTTCATTAACTCCTATATGTTCCTAATGTCTAGAGCAAGGTTCACAGTATCGGTATCGGAATCGGTATCGGACTATTCCTACGAGTATTGGTATCGGCGATATCGGTAGTATCGGCGGCTTCGGATCGGAGTATCGGATTTTTTTGGTATCGGAAAAAAATAATTATTAATAATTTATTTACATTTAAAAACATATATTTTATACATTTAGGCATAATTTAAGTATTTTCAGTGTTATTTCGTACTACTTTTGAAATTAAATAACATTGTAATCACCCTTAGCGATTGGTTTACATATAATAGATTGATTTTCTTCTTTTACATGTTTTTACAATCTTATTATGCTTTAAACCCTTGATGATTTGTCTTTTTCGTTTAATTTTCTTTGCCGAATTGACCGGAAAAGAGACCCTCAATGTTGCTATCGGTAAGTATCGGATATCGGTCGGTATCGGATCGGGACATGCCAAACCGTATCGGTATCGGCCGTATCGGCCGATACTTTAAACCATGGTCTAGAGAACTACCCTCCAACCATGGAGCATTTGGGACAGACAAATTCACTGCTTGACAAGATTGACAAGTTCTGTTAATTTCACTCACAGGACTTGCCAAGCTATGCTGTTAATCTTTTGGCCCCTTTCTAGAGCTACTTGCTCCATTTGCTCCATATTTTATGTAGTTGTCTCCACTTCTTCCTACATTACTAAAGAAGAACAGAATAAACCTAAGGGAAACTCATGTGCAATGAAGTCCACGTCTTTGATCAAAACTTGAGTAAGATACAAGCATACCTTTGATCATCCAATTATTTAAACTCATGTGCAATGAAGTCCATGTCTTTGATCAAAACTCATGTGCAAGAAAGTCTATTGTTCTGATACCATGTTTAGTATGTGTCTACCATATTGAGTAAACTGCAAAACTAACAGAAAGTCTATTGTTCTGATACCATGTTTAGTGTGTCTACCAATGTGTTTGTGTGTGTGTGTGTGTGTGTAGAGAGAGAGAGAGAGAGAGAGAGAGAGAGAGAGAGAGAACAGAGATCTTCAATTAGTTTCACGTTTACACCAACTAAACATGTTCCATACAAAGAAAAAACCATGGGCAACTCACTTGTTATCCCCATGTCTATTAGTGAGTGAGTTCATTTACTTGTTACACCCTCACTTGGTATCTGTAGAAAATGAATAATGGATTATTTTATTGATGGGCTAGTACTTGTTACTTATAGAGGTTCCAACTCCTCTTCATACTACATATTCCAATGTGGGACTAAAGTCCCTTATTGGTTCTCAACACTCCCCCTCAAGATGGACGATAGATATTAATCATCCCCATCTTGTTACATAGCTTTGACAGACTCAATGAACTAAGACCTTTAGTCAGACGGTCTGCAACTTGTTCTTCTGAGCGAACATGGTCAATCTTCAGTATCCCTTGTTCCAGCTTCTCCTTGATGAAGAATCGATCGATCTCGATATGCTTCGTTCTGTCGTACTGAACTGGATTGTTGGCTATACTTATTGCAGCTTGACTATCGCTCAGAAGATGTAAGGGTGCTCCCTTATCCAGCTTCAACTCTGTCAGCAGTGCTTTCACCTACAGTAACTCTGATACTCCCAGAGCCTTTGCTCTGTATTCTGCTTCAGTTGACGACCGTGCTACCACTGACTGTTTCTTGCTTCTCCATGAGACCAGGTTTCCTTCTACAAAGACACAGTACCCCGTGGTAGAACTTCTGTCGTCTATGCAACTCGTCTAGTCTGCATCGCAATATCCCTCAACTTCTATGTGTCCATTCTTCTTGAACCATAGCCCTTTTTCTAGCGTCCCTTTCAGATATCTCAATATCTGAAACACTACTTCCATATGACCCGTTCTTGGATAATGCATGTAGCGACTCACTACACTCACCGCAAATGAGATATCAGGGCGAGTGTGCCCTAGATAAATCAATCTCCCTACAAGTCTTTGATATCTTTCACGATCAACTGGCTCTCCTGCTTCTGCTCCCAACTTGCACTTCTGGTCAATTGGAGTGACTGCTGCTTTGCATCCCAGCATTCATGTCTCCTTTAGCAGATCTAGTGCGTATTTTCTTTGTGAAAGAACAATTCCTTGTTCGCCGTCACAGACCTCGATACCCAGAAAGTATCTCATCGCTCCTAAATCCTTCACCTCAAACTCCTTCGCGAGTTTTGATTTCAGCTTAGTGATCTCGACCTCATCATCACCTGTGATTACTATATCATCCACATATACAGCAAGTATAGTAATGTAGCCTCTTGTATGCTGAAGAAAGACTGTGTTATCTGCATTTGTTTGATGGTATCCCATGCCAGTAACAGCCTTTCTGAATCTGTCGAACCAGGCTCGAGGAGATTGCTTGAGCCCGTATAGCGACTTCTTTAGTTTACACACTTTTCATCGCAACGTCCCTCCGTCTGATTCTGTCGCGTAGCATCCTGGCGGGAGCTCCATGTACACTTCTTCTTGCAGGTCCCCGTGGAGAAAGACATTCTTCACATCTAATTGGTATAGCTTCCACCCATAGTTTGCTGCAATGGAGACCAGAGTTCTTACCGTGCTCATTTTCGCTACTGGGACAAACGTCTCATCATAGTCGATGCCATATGATTGTATCATTTTGCAACCAACCTCGTCTTGTGCAACTCTACTTTTTCTTCTGACATCTCCTTCACTGTGTACACTCATTTGCATCCCACAGTTTTCTTCCCTTTGGGTAATAGAACCAGCTCTCATGTCTTATTTTTCTCTAGTGCCCCAAGTTCTTCAATCATTGCAGCTTTCCACCTTGGATCTTTCTTTGCTTCCTGCCAACACTTAGGCAAAGAAGTAGAGTCTAACGATGCAATGAAGGCTCGATAATTCAAAGAAATGTTAGAATAAGACAAGAAATTGGCAATGTCATGTTCATAATCATCAAAACGACTAGGAGCCTTACCCGCATTGATGCGAAAAGATCTCCTTAAGGGAATAATAGGTGGTGGAGAGATCATACCATCCAAGTCAGAGAGATCCGCATCAGAATCAGAGTGATTCAGTGCGAGGGCAACATCTTCAAGAGTTGGGATAGGAGTAGACGAGGGACTTGGTACAGTAGGCAATGGGCACGACACAGTACTGGACTTCTGTTGTCTCCTTCTGTAGACTTGGAGCTCCTTTTCCCTTGTCTCCCCCTGCGTAACATATGTATCTTCTTCTTCATTCTCCGTATCAGAGTCACTGCTATCTCCCCCTTTCGTCCAATTTTTATGACCGGACACGGGACCGATCCGACTACCACGTTTGGACTTATTATCTCCCCCTCACGTCTAACATCCTCTGTGTTAGGTGTGTCACCAAACGCTGAACCTGCATCCGAACCATAGTATGGTTCCAGTTCTCTGAATGTAACGTCCATGCTAACAAACATCTTCCGCTCAACTGGGCTCCAACATGTGTATCCCTTCTGAGTCACTGTGTACCCGATAAATACACACTTAACCACTCTAGGATCCAGTTTGCCAACTCCTGGCATATTATCTTGGACAAAACACACACACCCAAATACTTTCGGGGGGACAGTGTATGTAGTTGCACCAGTAAGCATCTCCAACGGTGTCTTCCAGTCCAATACCTGAGATGGCATTCTGTTGATGAGATAAGAGGCCGTCAATACAGCCTGCCCCCATAAGTGTTTCGGGATATTCATAGCCAGCATCATCGTCCGTACGACCTCCAGCAGGTGCCTGTTCTTCCGTTCGGCCACATCATTTTGTGCCGGTGTATAGGCACATGAAGTTTGATGTAGTATTCCATGAGTAGATAAATAATCAGCAACCCTCTTATTAGTATACTCCGTCCCATTGTCAGACCGAAAACACTTAATTTTAACGTTATATCGTGTTTCCACCCGGCGATGAAAATCCTGAAAAGCCTCAAGGATGTCACTTTTATTCTTCATAAGGTAGACCCAGGTCACGCGGATATAACAGTCAATAAAAGTGACGAACCATCTAAAACCGTTAATATCGGTTGTAGGACAAGGGCCCTATACGTCCGAATGTATCATATCAAATGCAACGGAACTTCTATTCCCTGAGCTCACATACGAGCGCCTGGTATGTTTTTCCAACTCATATGCATTACAAAATAACTTCTCTTTATTAGCCCTTTGATATAAAGACGGATACATTCGACTAATAACTTTAAAGGAAGAATGTCCGACATGCTGGTGGTGGAGTAGTAATTCGTCTTCTACACTGCGACGTGAAGCGTCCAGTTGTGCGTCTGCTACTAGAGATGCCAATGCTTCGTCCAGTCCGGTCCTATCCAAGTACCACAGCCCCTTATGCCATGTGCCAGTCCCTAGTCGTCGTCCTGTCCCCTTCTCCTGAAAAGTTACCATAGGAATGTCAAAGAAAACAGTACAGTTTAGGTTAAGGATAATGGCACTAATAGATATAAGATTGACAGAAAAAGATGGAGCGTGTAAGACATTGGTGAGAGTGAGGGAAGGGGTACATGCGACAGTGCCTTTACCCATTACAGGTCTGGAGGTACCATCAGCAGTCTAAATGCTCTCCGGCGTCGGTAGGTGAGTATAATCCTGGAACTCACAGCGGGACCCCGTGACATGGCGAGATGCCCTAGAGTCCATAATCCAACCTGGCTGATGGACAGATGCAAGAGCACGCGCAGGTATACCTGTGCTGGTTTGGGCAAAGCACGTGATGTGATCCCCTGAGATAGATGACGTCCCAGGAGTAACTTGACTGTCGTCCGAACCCAGCTTCGTGCCTCGTAACCTCGTGATGAACTCCCTCTCAAGAGGGGTTATTTCAGCCAATTGATTGTCTCCCCCTTCTTTCGCCAGATTTGCTTTGTGTCCTCCAAAATAATTTCCCCTTCTACCAGCATATCCTCCTCTACCACCACGACGTCCTCCACGGCCCCGTCCGCGATCATTTGACTGACCTCGCAGGAGTTTTGGACAAAATCTGATGTAATGTTCCGAGTCACCACAGTTGTGGCAAACACCGCCTGCAGAGGGAGGCTGATTGAAGGCGACAAGGGCAGACTTTTCAACAGCAGCTTGCTCCCCCTGGAAGTAGCCCTTGTTGGACATCAACTTCAATCGAGCTTCTTATGCCATGGCGGCTATGGCTTCTTCTAAGGTTGGAAGCGTGGGTTGTGCGAGTAGTACATTCCTTCTATGCTCAAACACGGGGTTGAGCCCCTTCAAGAACTTTATCATCCGTTGTCGCGAAATATACGCCAGGAACGTCTGAAACTGCTCCGCAAACGCCGGTTCGACTTGTGCATCTTCCATCCCAAGAGGATCATAGTGATCCAGATCAGACCAGTACTTCTTCAACATGGCTGTGTACTCAGAGATGGAACGTTCGCCTTGGGCCACCCTATCGAGTTCATCCTGCAGTTGGAAGACCCGCATAGGGTTGCTCGAGCCTGAGTACATATCATTCAAAGTCCGCCATATATCAGCAACACCCTCCATTGCCTCTACATTGTCCGACACCTAGTCGGTCAAGGAGGCTGTCAACCACCCAGCCACTACGTTGTTGACAATCTCCCAAATAGCAAACTCCTTTGAGGAGGGATCAACGGGCGCCTTGGTTTGGCCATTGACATAGCCAACCAAGCCACATCCCTTCAACGTCCGCATCGCCTGTCGTGACCATTTCAAGTAGTTGGACGTTTCTTCTAACTTCGTCTCCAGCTTTTCCAACTTTCCCATTTTGTAGGGTGACGGATCCACATCAGTATGGGTCACACTAGGTGTCGCCTCGATCAATCTCTTCGACAAGATATCATCAACCAAGGCCTTCATCTCTTGTGCTGTCAGTTTTCCAGCGATCAAATCCATGGCCTCTTCAACTGTATCTCTAGTCATCATCTTCGTCGTCGGCTGCTAACTGCTAGCCGTCGTCTTTGTCGGCATCTTCGTCGTCTTCTACTCTACGAATGCGCTATAAACGTGGCCAACACCGGCGCGCGCATGTAAAGTGAACACGTTAGGACACAGGAGAAAACACGATCATTCTCCGTGTAGATCCCAATGTGAAGATCGGGGAAGGAAAAACAAATAAAGCATTTATTCATTCCAGACGGTGTAATCTAGGAACAGAGGGGGGGCAAATAAAGTATTTAATATCTCTCTGTCTTAGAAATACACCATTTTTTTTAATACAAAAAACTACATGCGAAGATGGGGGGCGCTGCTGGAGCCGGGGGGGGGGCGCCGCTGGAGGGGGGGGGGCAGCCGCTGGAGCCGGGGGGTGGGCGTTGCTGGAGGGGGGGGGGCAGCCTGGGGGGGTGGGGAGGGGGCGCTGCTGGAGCCGGGTGATGGGAAAATTTTTTTTTTTTGGGGGGGGGGGGGGAGAGGGGAGAGGGGTGGATGGTTATGGCGCTAATACCATGTAGAAAATGAATAATGGATGATTTTATTGATGGGCTACTACTTGCTACTTATAGAGGTTCCAACTCCTCTTCATACTACATATTCCAATGTGGGACTAAAGTCCCTTATTGGTTCTCAACAGTATCCCCGTGTCTATTAGTGAGTGATAATACTTTTTTTTCTTGTGTATAATACGATTTTCCATTATGCTCTTAGCAACAATCATTTCTAAAAATTACAATTAGAATTTTAGAGAATAGATAATTTGACACTTCCTACATTTATTCAAAATGTTATATATGTATTTCAATCAAGTAACTCAAGAACAGTGTTCTCTGAAAAGAATTTTAAGTTGTGAATATGAAGTGTAATAGCTTTACTTCTGAACGGTTACCTTTGAGACGGGTAAGAGTCATGCTACACTGTGCTCTCTTCGCATGATACAAATTCTTCGTAATTCTTGCAGGTTACAAGCTATCTCCAGAATAAATTGTGTCCCATTGTCCCCATTTCTAAGAGTTTTAATAGTGTGCTCAAGAAAATTACAATCTGCTTCAAGTGCCTCCAGCCTCTCATTTAGGTGTGATACTTCAACTTGAACAGAAGCTAAGTTACTCCCTTTAACATCATTGGACAGATCCTGGCTGTCACAATTAGAGGTAGCAGATATGAAACTTTCCTTATGGTAGTTTTTAGTAGGCCCTTGTGTTGACAAACTTGAACTTGTCTTAGCATTACAATCATCCCTATATAGAGAAGAGTCCTCTCCCAACACTCCATCGTCCATATGACTACATTGCTGAGGCACAACATTCCAGTGAGGATGCTCCAAATCAGTACTCCTAGCTGCCATCTCAGAATGCTGACCATTTGTTTGCTGATTATTTTCTCCATCATCTTCAATTGGTTTATTGAGGTACCTATCTTCTTCTAGATCAAGTTTGGACATATCAGCAAAAAACCCATTAATGGAAAAGAGACGTAATTTCTTCTCCAACCTTTTCAAACAATTTGAGATATAAGCCTTCTCATCTTCAAATCCCAAGAAAGGATCATTCAGATTAATTGATCCAGATTTCTCAAACATGCTAGAAACCATGAATTCTTTACCAAGTGTGCTAGTAAGGTTATGTTCTACTGCCAGTGAATGACCAGATGGTTTTCTTAGATTCACTTCCAATGATTCATTCCCAATCTGCTTCCGATATCTTTCTATGTCTGCTTCAAGATGTTGTATATCTTTTTCTCTTTCAGCAAGCAGCTCGTTTGATTGCTGAAGCACCTCTTGGTCATATTCTGCTTGTTCTTCCATCATCCTCTGGTACTGCAAGGCCTCCACCTGTAGCGCAGCTTTCTCTTCCTGTAATCTAGTAATCATGGCCATTGCTTGATTTGCTGCAATTGCAGAAGCGCTTCTTTCTTCTTCTAACTCCTTGTATAGAAGGTACAACGACTTTCGGTCCAACTCAAGCTGCCGCTTCAGCCGATCAACTACACTTTCTCCCTCAATTTCACTAACTATACTCCCGTCCAGGGACTCCAAGCCAGACTCATTTCTCTCAATAGAGAGCCTCTTTGTGATGTTCTGCAACACTTCAGAGCTAGAAACATCCCCCTGTAATCTTGGACTCGGGCTCAAATCATTCCATGGAGTTTCAAGACCCCGAGCAGCAGACATTTGCGAAATTAGTAGCTTTAGATCCTCATAAGCTCGAAAAGAATCCCTTCCCGTAATTACTTCGCTGACATTAGGAGATGGCAAGTTGCTCTTATTACCAGTTGCAAGTTTGTAAGCATCATTTAGATCCATATGATCAGGCACAGACGGACAAGATTCACTAATTTGGCTAAGATTCAAATTCACTTCAGTAGAATTCAATGAGTTGGAAGCCTGCTCGCTTGAAATTGTAGGCAAGCAAACAACATCATGGTTTTCTGAAAGGATGGTTAGTGAAAAGATGATTAGACATGTTCAACTTAGAGAACTTCAAGGTTTACCAATCTAACAGAGGAGGAAAATATGAACTAACCTTCTCCATTTGGAACTTCTGAAAGAACTCTTTCGGATATGCTTTCACAAGGAACAGGAGGATTATTCCTCACTTCAATGTTGGTCCAGTTGATCTCTTCAAGACCATGCTCAAAGGCCACAGTAGCTGTCTCTGAAGATGCATCATGAGAACTATCAATATCAACTAGCTGCTTCTCTGGGATTGGAAGAGATGACTCCACTGTGATAGCAGCAGTATGGGTCAACTTCTCGAGAGCTATATTGTCCGAAATTGTCTCTGATAACTCATTGGAGATAAAAGTGTCAGGCTCTGGTTGCAGACATCGACCCATAACATCTTCCTTGAGATCTCCAATTTCATGGCTGACAGTAATCCCACCGTCCTCATCTGATAATGGAGCTTCTGACTCGGATTCAGATGTGACCTTAACTTCGCTGTATCCAATACGAGACAGATGGTCCAAACCATGATTCCCTGTATGATTAATTAATGTTGAACCCGAAGACTCTTCTGGTATCTTGTTCAATCGGACTTGATGATGCTTATGTCCTGTTGAGTTGGGCTTGTTTTTTAGGAACCCAACAGCATCCAACTTGTTTCTCAGTTGCACAGAACAATACGGGCAGTGGTTTGTGACTAAATAATCAGAAACAGGATCCCTATTCAGTAAAGGGAGTTCCACTACATCTCTTTCATGAGAACTATTTGGAAGACCGAAATCATCAACATTGTCGTCAGGATGTGTCTCGATCTTATCAACCAACAATTTATACGCAGGGGTGGACTGCTTCTCCGTGGCAAATGGAATGATGCATCCTTCACAAATTTCATGAGCATTAGCAAGCTCTTGCTGAGTACAGTAACAAGAAAACAGCGAGATTTCTGATTTATGAGATTCACAAATTAAATCCCTATAAAATCCTGGCTTCTCTTGACCGAATATATGATCCAGCCTTGAGCATAGCAAGCATGGGGTTTGTAACTTACAGAAACGAGCAAATTTCGTGACTAGGTACGAAAATATAGCATTAAGAAACAGAAGAAGCATCAAAGACCATTCACGAACAGCATACGATAGAACAGATGATAACCTGCAGTATTCCTTATGACTTTCAGTTTTTGGCATTGAGGCCATGACCAATAGAATCACTTAAAACTTCCCAGTCTGGACAAAGAATGGCCAAGCAGATAAAGCGGATATCACCCAAGAAAGAAGACAAGTTTACACTCTCCAAACTGTGAAATACACTGCAAAATCAACGTGATCGAATAAGTGCAACAAAAGACAAAAGTAAACTTAAGGGAAAAAACAAATAAGATTATAGAGCTTTGCAAAGCCTAGGTCGAAGCATATTGGTTGAATGACTAATTTAGCAATAACTAATTCACTCTTTCTTAACAAATGGATCCAAAGTTTCTTGGAGTGTTCATGCTATTAAGTTTGCATCTATTAAATTGATTTCAGTAAAATGTGTTTTGAATGCATGCAAATATGATTCCTCATAGAACGAATGCCAGTTATTAGTTTTCTTGCAACATGGTGGCACTGAGTTATTTATGTGCCTGGGATGCATTTTAACCAACAGATTCTGGATAGAAAATAGTAAAGTAATATGGTGTTAAATGAGCAACATACAATCTATAAGAGCCATAATTCAGCTTAGAGTACAATCCCCTTCTACAAAAGGGTGGCCTTTGATGAGAGGAAAAACTCTAAAAAGACAATTGGTGAAGGAAGGGCTTAATACTTGAGTTAGAGGAAAACACTAGGAAAAAAACAAAACAAAATATCTCCATTGGAACTATCAACAATGACAGAAACAAAAGAACATAAAATACATAAAGTGAGAAGTAATAATTGTCGAGATGTTCACAAGAGCATTGGGAATGTCATTCCTTTCCGCTCTTTGCCTTAATGTGTCATAGAGATCGATGCAATTCCCTATAGCAATTTGTATCATCACCCCTCTTCGGTTAGACTCTGTAGAAAATAATGGTTGGATAATTTTATTGATGGACTACTTCACTACATATAGGGAGTCTAGCTCCTCTACATACTACATATTCCGATGTGGGACTAAAAATCCCTTATTGACTCTCAACACTCCCCCTCAAGATGGACGATAGATATTGATCATCCCCATCTTGTTACATAGCTTCGACAGACTTAATGAACTAAGACCCTTAGTCAGACAGTCTGCAACTTGTTCTTCTGAGCGGACATGGTCAATCTTCAGTATCCCTTGTTCCAGCTTCTCCTTGATGAAGAATCGATCAATCTCGATGTGCTTCGTTCTGTCGTGCTGAACTGGATTGTTAGCTATACTTATTGCAGCTTGACTATCGCTCAGAAGACGTAGAGGTGCTCCCTTGTCTAGCTTCAACTCTGTCAGCAACGCTTTCACCCACAACAACTCTGACACTCCCAGAGCCATTGCTCTGTATTCTGCTTCAGCTGTCGACCGTGCTACCACAGACTGTTTCTTGCTTCTCCATGAGACCAGATTTCCTCCTACAAAAACACAGTATCCCGTGGTAGACCTTCTGTCGTCTATGCAGCTCGCCCAGTCTGCATCACAGTATCCCTCAACTTCTATGCGTCCATTCTTCTTGAACCATAGCCCCTTTCCCGGCGTTCCTTTCAGATATCTCAAGATCTGAAATACTGCTTCCATATGACCCTTTCTTGGATCATGCATGTAGCGACTCACTACACTCACCGCAAATGAGATATCAGGACGAGTGTGTCCCAGATAAATCAATCTCCCTACAAGTCTTTGATATCTTTCACGATCAACGGGCTCTCCTGCTTCTGCTCCCAACTTGCACTTCTGGTCAATTGGAGTGACTGCTGCTTTGCATCCCAGCATCCATGTCTCCTTCAGCAGATCGAGTGTGTATTTTCTCTGTGAGAGAACAATTCCTTGTTCGCCTTCACACACCTCGATACCTAGAAAGTACCTCATCGCTCCTAAATCCTTCACTTCAAACTCCTTCGCGAGTTTTGACTTCAGCTTAGTAATCTCGACTTCATCATCACCTGTGATCACTATATCATCCACATATACAGCAAGTATAGTGATGTGGCCTCTTGCATGCTGGAGGAAGACCGTATGATCTGCATTTGTTTGACGGTATCCCATGCCTGTAACAGCCTTTCTGAATCTGTCAAACCAGGCTCGAGGAGATTGCTTGAGCCCGTATAGCGACTTCTTCAGTTTACACACCTTTCCTTGCGACGTCCCTCCGTTTGATTCCGTCGCGTAGCACCCTGGCGGGAGCTCCATGTATACTTCTTCTTGCAGGTCCCCATGAAGAAAGGCATTCTTCACATCCAGCTGGTACAGCTTCCACCCATAGTTCGCTGCAATGGAGACCAGAGTTCTCACGGTGCTCATTTTTGCTACTGGGGCAAACGTCTCATCATAGTCTATGCCATATGACTGTGTGAATCCTTTTGCAACCAACCTCGCCTTGTATCGCTCGACCTTTCCTTCTGGCGTCTCTTTCACTGTGTACACCCATTTGCATCCCACAGCTTTCTTTCCTTTGGGTAATGGAACCAGCTCCCATGTCTTATTTTTCTCCAGTGCCCCAAGTTCTTCCATCATTGCAGCTTTCCACCTTGGATCTTTCTTTGCTTCCTGCCAATACTTGGGCAACGAAGTAGAGTCTAACGATGCAATGAAGGCTCGATAATTCGAAGAAATGTTAGAATAAGACAAGAAGTTGACAATGTCATGTTCGTAATCATTAAAACGAGCAGGAGTCTTACCCGCATTGATGCGAGAAGATCTCCTTAAGGGAGCAATAGGTGGTGGAGAGATTATACCATCCGAGTCGGAGAGATCCGCATCAGAATCCGAGTGATTCAGTGCGGGGGCAACATCTTCAGGAGTTGGAGCAGGAGTAGACGAGGGACTTGGTACAGTAGGCACATGGCACGGCATAGGCACAGTACTGGACTTCTGTTGTCTCCTTCTGTAGACTTGGAGCTCATTTTCCCTTGTCTGTTGCTCCCCCTGCATAACATATGTATCTTCTTCTTCATTCTCTGTATCTGAGTCACCGTGCTCTCCCCCTTTCGTCCAGTTTTCTACAACCGGACACGGAACCGATCCGACGACCACATTTGGGCTTATTATCTCCCCCTCACATCTAACACCATCTGTGTTAGGTGTGTCACCAAATGCCGAACCTTCATCCGAACCATAGTATGGTTCGAGTTCTCGGAATGTAACGTCCATGCTTACAAACATCTTCCGCTCGACTGGACTCCAACATGCATAACCCTTCTGAGTCGCCGTGTAACCGACAAAGACACATTTAACTGTCCTAGGATCCAATTTGCCAACGTCTGGCCTATTATCCTGGACAAAGCACACACATCCAAAAACTTTTGGTGGAACAGTGTAAGTAGTTGCCCCAGTAAGCATTTCCAATGGTGCCTTCCAGTCCAATACTTGAGATGACATTCTGTTGATGAGATAAGAGGCCGTCAATATAGCCTGCCCCCATAAGTGTTTCGGGACATTCATAGCCAGCATCATCGTCCGTGCGACTTCCAGCAGGTGTCTGTTCTTTCGTTCCGCCACACCATTTTGAGCCGGAGTATAAGCACATGAAGTTTGATGAAGTATTCCATGAGTGGAAAAATACTCAGCAACCCGCTTATTAGTATACTCCGTCCCATTGTCGGACCGAAAACACTTAATTTTAGCGTCATATTGTGTTTTCACCCGACGATGAAAGTCCTGAAAGGCCTCAAGGACGTCACTTTTATTCTTCAGAAGGTAGACCCATGTCACGCGGGTATAACAGTCAATAAAGGTGACGAACAATCGAAAGCCGTTAATCCCGGTTGTAGGACAAGGGCCCCATACGTCCGAATGTATCATGTCAAAAGCAGCTGAACTCCTATTCCCCGTGCTCACATACGAGCTTCTGGTATGTTTTCCCAAAGCACAGGCATTACAAAATAACTTCTCTTTATTAGCCCTTTGATATAAGGACGGATACATGCGACTAATAACTTGAAAAGAGGAATGACCGACACGCTGGTGGTGGAGTAGCAAGTCGGCTTCAACACTGCGACAGAAAGCTTCTGGTGGTGCGTCCGCTACCAAGGATGCCAATGCGTTGTCCAGTCCAGTTCTGTCTAAATACCACAGCCCCTTATGCCATGTGCCAGTCCCAAGTCGTCGTCCTGTCCCTTTCTCCTGAAAAGTCACCTAAGGAATGTCAAAGGAAACAGTACAGTTAAGATCAAGTATAATGGCACTAATGGATAGAAGATTGACAGGAAAAGACGGAGCATGTAGGACATTGGTTAGAGTGATGGAAGGGGTGCATGCGACAGTGTCTTTACCCATTACAGGGCTGGATGTACCATCAGCGGTCTGAATACTCTCCGGCAATGGTAGGTTAGTATATTCCCGAAACGCACCACGGGACCCCGTGACATGACGAGATGCCCCAGAGTCCATAATCCATCATGGCTGATGGATAGATGCAAGAGCACTTGCAGAATCATCGGTGCTGGTTTGGACAAAGCAAGTGATGTGATCTCCCGATGTTGAAGACGCCCTAGGATTGTCGGCCGAACCCAGCTTTGTGCCTCGCAACTTCTCAAGGAACTCCCGCTCAAGCGGGGTTATTTCAGCCAGTTGAGTCTCTCCCCCTTCCTCCGCCAGATTTGCTTTGTGGCCGCCCCTTCTACCAGCATATCCTCCTCTACCACCACGTCGGCCTCCACGACCCCGTCCTCGATCATTAGACTGATTGCGCAAGGGTTTTGGACAAAATCGGATGTAATGTCCGGAGTCACCACAATTGTGGCAAACACCACCCATAGATGGAGGTTGATTGAAGGCAGCAAGGGCAGACTTTTCAACCGCGGCTTGCTCCCCCTGGTAGGAGCCCTTGTTGGGCATCAACTTCAGTCGAGCTTCTTCCTGTGTCATAACAGCTATAGCTTCTTCCAAGGTCGGAAGCGTGGGTTGGGATAGAAGGATATTCCGTCTCTGCTCAAATACAGGGTGTAGTCCCTTCAGGAATTTCATCATACGCTGCCGAAAAATATAAGCCAGGAACGTCTGAAAGTACTTCGCGAATGCCGGTTCGACTTGTGCATCTTCCATCCCAAGAGGATCATAATGATCCAGATCAGACCAGTACTTCTTCAACAGGGCCGCGTACTCAGAGATGGTACGTTCGTCTTAGGCCACCCTATCGAGTTCATCTTGCAGTTGAAAGACTCGCATAAGGTTGCCAGAGCCGGAGTACATATCTTTTAGAGTTTGCCATATATCAGCAGCAGCCTCCATTGCCTCGACATTGCCCGACACCTGGTCGGTTAAAGAAGCAGTCAACCACCCAGCCACGACGTTGTTGACAATCTCCCAAACAGCAAACTCCTTGGCGGAGTGATCGGCTGGCGCCTTGGCTTGGCCAGTGACATAGCCAACCAAGCCACGTCCCTTCAGTGTCCGCATCGCCTGCCGCGACCACTTTAAGTAGTTGGACGTTCCTTCCAACTTCGTCTCCAGCTTCTCTAATTTCCCCATTTTGTAAGGGGACGGATCCACATCAGTATGGATCACACGTGGGGTTACCTCGGTTGATCTCTTTGATAAGATATCATCAACCAAGGCCTTCATCTCGTCGGCCGTCAGTTTGCCACTGATCGAATCCATGACTTCTTCAACTGTGAACCCTATTCGTCGTCTTCGTCGACTTCTTCGACGTCGGAGTCGGCAACTTCTCCAACTTCGTCGTCTTCTTCGTCTTCGTCGTCTACTTCGACGTCACAGACTTTACGAATGCGCTACTAACTTGGCCAGCACCGGCGCGCGCATGTAAAGTGAACACGTCAGGACACCAGAGAAGACATGATCAGTCTCTGTATAGATCCTGATGTGAAGAAGGAATAACAAATAAAGCATTTGTTAGTTCCAAATGGCGTAAGCAAGGAACAGAGTCGGTGCAAATAAAGATTTGACAGCCGTCTCTATTCGAAATACGCCGTTTGATTATTATTTTTTCTTTTTTTTCTTTCTTTTTTTTTCTTTTTTTTTAAAAGCTAGGGTTAGGGTTAGGGTTTGATGGGGCTGCTAGGTCTAGGGTTAGGGTTTCCATGGCAAGAGAGAAAGAGGGAGGAGGGGGGGGGGGCGGTGTGCTGCTGTGGGGGGGGGCTGCTCTGCGGAAGGGTGCTGGTCGGGGGAAGGGGGGGCGGAAGGGTGCTGCTGGAGTGGAGGGCGGCTGGGAGAGGGACGGCTTGGGGGGGGGGGGGCGGCTTGGAGGGGGGTTGGGGAGGGGGGCGGCTTGGAGGAGAGGGGCTGGGAGAGGGGCGGCAGGGAGTGGGGGGGTGGGGAGTGGGGCGGCGTGGATGAGAGCAAGGATCAAAGTATCAGCCGATACCGATACGTATCGGATGTATCGGATCGGATTTGGCCTAGGCCGATCCGATACCGACCAAAAATATCGGTATCGGCCGATCCAGGAGGAAAAATTATGGTATCGGCCCGTATCGGACCGATACGGACCGATACTTGCCGATACTGGCCGATACTGGCCGATACGGGCCGATACTGGCCGATACGGGCCGATACTAGCCGATACTGGCCGATACGAGAATTCAAAATACCAGAAAATATCAAAAACGAATTTTATCCCTGCCAAAAGCATACTTTCGAAACAAAAAAAAGGGTAAAGAAAGATTCTTCACGTCAAATCTAGGAATCAGTAATGAAAATTGGTAACATTTGCAATAAAATCTCTATAAATAGATGAAAAATTATTTGCAAATTACATCTAACAACACTAAAGGCAGAAAATTATTCAGATTATAATATACTATTTAACAATATTATATACCATTTAACAATTTATATTATTGCAATATTTTTATATTGGATATATATACTATTTAACAATATTTATTATTGTACACTATTTAATGTTTAATTCAATTATACTTGAAAAACATAGAAAATACTTAAATAGTGCTTAAATATGTAAATTATTTTCCCCTAATTTATTAATAATTATTTAATATCGTCGATACAACCGATACCAAAAAATCCGATACTCCGATCCGGTACCGCCGATACAGCCGATACTGCCGATACCGATACTCTTAGAAACTGTCCGATACCGATCCCGATCCCGATACTTTGAACCTTGGATGAGAGGGATTGGGAGAGGGGCGACAGGGAGTTGGGGGCCTGCTGGGTCGGGAGGGGGACCTGCTGCGTCGGGGGGGGGGGGGGGGGTGGGATCCGCTAAATTTTTTTTTTTTTTTTTTTGTGGAGAAAGAGAGAGAGAGTTATGGCTCTGATACCATGTAGAAAATAATGGTTGGATAATTTTATTGATGGACTACTTCACTACATATAGGGAGTCTAGCTCCTCTACATACTACATATTCCGATGTGGGACTAAAAATCCCTTATTGACTCTCAACAGACTCTTTATAGTCTAGTGGAACACAGAGAAGATGCTCCTTGGTTGCATGATCTTGAAGGCATAATCAAAAGGTAAGTCTATCTACCTGCCAACCGGGCGTCTAGGTTTCATGATAATGGACATCTCATGCTCATAGCTACTAGGCTAGGACCTTGGCACCCCATAGGAGGTTGACATCATGTCGACTGTTGACAGTTGGTCATAAAACTTTACCAATTCATTTGTGAAGCTTTCTTATGCACCATAGCCAACCCCAGTCTGATAGGATGATCGCTACTACGCTAACAAATGCAACTGAGCAAGAATCCAAACTATATTTCTGCTATAACCCTTACTCAGACCATAAACAATTACTAAAATAACAGTCTAGTCCCCACCAATAAGAACAAAGCATAAGTCCTAATTATGCCCACAAGATCAAGATGAACCAACTTTTCATCGAACGGGCAATAAGAAAAAAAAAAACCCAGATCATAAAAACTACATTATCTACATAAATAATCAATCATGCAAAACTCAATCGGTAAACATGTAAGAAAACTAAGATATACTTTAATAGTAGCCCAAATGACTGCTTCAAGAACAGAGAATAGATCAAAATAACCAACTTCCACCAAATTGATAGGCAATTAGGTAAAACTACATCATAAAAATAAAAATAAAAAGTCCACATAGATAAACAATTGTGCAATATTCAATCAATAAACACATAATAATGAAGTAAACTAGCAAGCACATAATGGTTCAAGATGACCAACTTTTCACCTAGTTAGATAAAAAAAAAACCCAGATCATAAAACAATTAATAATCAATATAAAAAACAAGTGGAAGAAATTCAATCAAGTCTACAGTTAAAATAATATATCAAAATGAATCTTAGAACAGAATAGATGAATATTAGAACAGAATAGATCAAACTGATCAACTTTCCACCTAATTGATAGGCAATCAACCTTTTTGTTCAAAATTAACTCAGTAAACATACTATAAAAAAAGTGAAGTTACTAAATACTAGTTCAAATGACTGAAAGAAGCACAAAATAGATTTTAAAAATACCAACTTGTTAATCATAAAAAAAACTATGAACCCACAAAAATTAGTACCAATCGTAGCCAAATGGCTCTAACAAACACACAGTAATAATAAAAAGATACCAACTTAGTTGATACATAATTAAGAAGACCCAGATCATAAAAAAAAACTAATAATCCACACAAAACGACCAATTGTGCAAAATTCAAGCAATAAAGTTTACTATCAATAGTACCCCCAAAATGAGTGCAACAAGCTTTTTTCACCTAATTAATAGCTAATTAAGCAAACCAACTAATAATCCACCAAAAATAAACCAACTTTACAAAATTGTAAAAATAAATACGCATCGTAGAAATTTTACCTCTGTTGTAGCAGAAATTCTTGGGGGAAAAAAATGAACATTTGTTGGTGGAGAGGAATATAGTGATCTGGGTCTATGAATTTATGGAGAGAGACAAAAAAAAAGCAACCGAAAGTTGAGAGTTTTATTACTTTATATAATAATGGTGGATCTCAACTCCAACTCTCTCTCTCTCTCTCTCTCTCTCTCTCTCTCTCTCTCTCTTCCTTCCTTCCTCTGTTGTGGTGAGCTGAAGTTGACAGGGGATGGTTGGCTTGTCTTTGCATATAAGAACAAGAACCACCGAAAGTTCTCACAAAAGTCCAACCTTTCCAGAGTGTAATTGCAGGGGAAGGGCTCAAAGCAGGGTGTTGGGTGGGCCGGTCTGGCCGGCCCGAGCCCAAGTCAAATCGGGTTTGACCGGGCCCAGTCCGGTCCGGTCCGGGTCGGGCTCAGACCGTGAGCGACAGCAGGCCGGGCCGGGCTAACCCAGAGGGGGCATGGCTGAACCCAGTCCGGATCCGAGGCCCGGTTTGGTCGGGCCAGGTCTGGGCCAGGCCGGTTCAGCGGTGAACCGGTTGGCCCGGTTTGGGTTAGGAAAAAACAAAAAACAAAAATAAATTTGCTTTCTTAAAAAAATTTGAATGACCAAATAAAATTTGAATGACCAAGTAAAATAATACATAAACTGCGACAAATGACTAATACGTAAACTGCGATTAATGACTAATACAACATTACAAAGACTCATACAAGATTACTAGTACATAAACTGCAATTAATGACTAATACAAGATTTCTAGTACATAAATTGCGATAATGACTAATACAAGATGCTAATAATGTGGATACACGATTTTAAATGTCGACGTAGCTTCCCTATACCATGGCTATGGTCTCATTTTATTCGTTTTCTACAATGCAAACATTCAACAAGAACTTTAGTGGTGTATCTTCTTTCGGTACTGCCACTTGTACGACGCTCATCGTAAACTCCGTAAAATGATGCCAAATTTTCGAATCATCTAGCGGTTTCGATTGAGGTTGCGGTGTAGGTTGCGGTTGCTAATCTTGTGGTTGCTGCGGTAGTTGATCATTATCTATGATATAAATCGTCTTTTCACACGAGTTTGCTTGTAAAAATTGTAAGAGAAAAAAAAAATTAAGGTGTGATTAAGTTTGAAGACTTGTGGCCTATTTATAGGTTTTTGGGGGGCAAATGACCTATTTTACCCCCAAAAAAGAGTGGTTATAAGGGTATTTTGGTCATTTTTAGAAAATGACCAAAATATCCTTCCAACGTTCAAAAAATAGCCACTAAATCAGGGTTATTTTAGTCTTTTACACCCCTAACGGATACAAACAAAAAAAATCTTAAAATTCGTCCGAACCGGGCATGGACCGGGCAGGTCCGGGTCAGGCCGGTCGGGCATGGAGGGTTTGCCCGGCCCGGACCCGCGCTAAAACCGGGCTGGACCGGTCCGGGCTAGTGGGTTGGGGCAAGAGGACCAACCCACACGTATATGTGGCCGGTTCAGGGCCGGTCCGGATCGTTGACCAGGCTCGGGCTCGAGCCGGGGACCGAGCCGTCCGGCCCACTCAACACCTTGAGCTCAAGGGGACAAAAAAGGACCAGAACCAAAAGAGAATTTAGATTTTTTTTTCTTTTCATTTCATTTATTACTACTATTTTAAGATATTATTATTAAGATATAATCAGATTTAAGATTAAGATTAAATTCAAGTCTTATTTTTTATGTATCTCGTATTCCTGGATTTCTTCTCCTATACATATATGGATTCCTTCTCTATACAGATTCAGATTTGTTCTCCATCTATATAAATACATAGTTGTATTGATCATTTGATTATTAATCAATACAATTAGTATTGTTAATTTGTTTCATGGTATCAGAACTTTGATTTTTTTTAATCCTACCATTATCATCAGTCGTCGTCCTCGCATTGGCCTTGTCTCTCGTCGGCATCGGCGTTGTTTGGATCATAGGGATGATCTTCAGTTGCCTATGCCCCTGCTGCGTCTGCTTAGGTTATCCGGTCAATCTCGTGGTCAATTTAAGACCTGTAGCACTCCAATTTTCAATTATGTAAGTTGTTAGTTAAGACGAAGGAGTATGGATTAAATGTTCATTTATTTAATTATTTCGACATATCTTTTCTATTGTTAAGTGTTGAGGTTTATAATGCCTTTATCCGAGCAGTTTCGAGATTTTCTTCCTTCTTCCACTTTCGAGAAGAGTCATGCTCCCAGAACTTCTTCTCATCATCTATGTACTTATTGCGGGAAGCCTGGTCACTCAGTAATGATTGTTTTCTTCTTCATCCACATTTAAAACTCTACTCCTCGAGCGGATAAAGCCAAAAGTTTTCTCCTCGACTCGTTCTTCGGTACCTCAGTGTCACGAATTTAGTATTTTTACATATACCTTGCTATGTGCTGTGAACGAACTTCCTCCTCGAAGATCCGTACAAGCCTTCCCCAAATGTTTAGCTAGATCGCTAAGACGACGATAAAAAATGTAAAAGAGAGATCAGAATATTAAAAACTCCACTATACTAGAAGAGTTTATAACTTCTTGGGTGGTGAGAAGCAGATGAGTCTCCCACTTATTTATATGGTCTCAAGGGCCTTACATGGAACTTCTAGTCCTCTACAAGAAACTTCCAGAAAGAAAATTCTAAGCCTAAGATATTTACATGATGGATTTCTATAACTTCTAGAAACTTAGGGATGCCTCATGAGAGTTCAAGAGTACTCCACCATTCTCTATAATATTCTAAAGTCTTCCAACTAAACTATTACGCTTGCAACAATGTCTCATGGAGCAACAAATCTTGTGTGTTACATTCTTACCCACATGTTTCATAGATGCCATCGTCGAAGGGTGCACCGAGTATCCGCAAGGCATCCACCCACGTAGTCATGGTCGCCACATACCGCTCATTTTTTTTCTTGTACGGCTCTTCTCCGGACTTGCCATCTTCTCCTTAAGATCAAAAGCAATTTGGTTTGTTACATCACCTTTCCCTATGGTTTGTACCCCTATCGACACAATAAGGGAATTTAGCGGGCTATCAGGTCGTCGATCCACCTCATCTCTTAGATGTACATAGTTCACACCTTCGTGCATGTGAGTCATATTGCAACTTTATCGACCTGAACGTAAACCATGACCCTTGAGCGACTCCTAGCATTAGCCAGTCCACTTTTGTACAAATATTTTTATTTCATCTGTCTCCTCGTAGTCCACGACATGTTTCTTCTTACTCGTGCCTAGTTGGTAGCACGATCCACCTACCTCCGTTAAAGTGACTCATCGGGGGACTCCTTTGCAACACCCTTGGTCTTGCTTGGAAGGTCTTCCTCCTCAAAGTCCTCATTTATCTTGAGCACCACCAAGTAGGCATTCTCCATTTTGCTACCCTCTTTGAGCTGAATAACAAAGGTAACTTTCTCCTTTGATGTCGTACCTCATACAACTCTAACTATGCACAGCGAGCCTTTCTCCATAAAGCTGACGATTCCTAAGTGTGGCATTGGACTGCCTTGCGATTAGAAAATCTATGCCAAATATCATCTTAAAGTCATCCAATGACGTATTGGTGAAATTGACAACGCTCGACCAATTTTTTACCTCTACACGAACTTCTTAGCTACCCCCTGCACGGGATGCGCCTCCAAATTGACTGTCTACATCTTGCTTAAATTTTTTTTCTAATGTTAGACCCAAGCGATAGACCTTCGTATCCAAAATAAAGTTATGATTGGGGCCCGTATCAACCAATGCTCATGTATTCATGTCATTGATCCTCACGTAACGTATATGAGCTCCATATTCGGAGTATTCAACACAACAGACTTGGCATAACGGTATTGATTAAGCTCAACGCTTCTATATGTGCTTCCACTTCATACTCCTCATCCTCCATCTCATCACTTCGTACAACATTGGCATGTTTGCTCCTATTTTGATAATCTTGAGCATAGTGGTTCTTTTCACATATGAAGTACAAAACTATTCGTTTGGGTTGGGCTTTTCATGCTTCTTTTCCTTGAATGGACCCTCCCTAAGGGAGTTTTTCTTCTCTCCCTACCATTCTCTTTTGTTGTCTATACCTTGGCCTTGGATCTTTGTTGTTGCACTTGTACTCGATAAGCCTTTTGGTTGCTGCCATGGTGGCATTCAAGTCTTGCACTTTCTATCGCTACAATTCTTGATCCATCTACTGTCACACCTCGATCTCGCAGGATTGTTCGTCCTCGCTTGGATCGTTACGGGACCGTTCGTCCTCGCTTTGGGTATGATGTCGTGCAAGCCTAAGTTGCGCTTGCACAAGGCCAAGACTTTTACAATGACAAAATAGACAAGATAGACAATAATGCAGTGGAACATAATTGCAAAAATTTAAGCAGTAGTGGATGCATTGCAGAATATAATTGAACACAATGGTAATAGGAACAAATTCTCTTTATTAATATTTTTGAACATATTACAAGACTCTCATTGTCTCTTTGATACATACCATACTTGGCTTACAATCTTTCAGAAACTTTACAGATTACAATGATCTTGTTCCATACAGTACATCCCTGTATATACAAAAGCCGATTCTTGCAACAGATGACCATCTCTTGCAAAGAAAACCCATCTCTTTCCATCACTTTTGATTTCTGGCTCTTGAGGATGAGACTCGGGCTATCGCTTCGGAATATCCATCTCGATGTATCTTCCACCTGCGTGCAAACTGGTGGTAGGTCAGTACATTAACATATTTGTGATGTGAATAAAGGCTACATCGTCTGAAACGATCACTACTTCATTTAGTGGTAAAACATTTATGTGATATTGATCTTGCTACTTTTACCTGCGTTCATTTCATGTAGTACAAAGCCATATTACTTCTTTTGAAAATAATTTCGAAAAGCAACATATCATTTCTTTTATTCAAGCCAACTATCGGGTCAATATCATATATAAAGACAATCTCAACTATTCAGATGTGCACATCGTGCTTCGTGAGCCATATCATTTCATTTAGGGCATTAGCAGCATTCTAGGCATCATACATCTTTATCAACCCTTGGAACAATGATATTTCATTTGCATCAGATTATTCATAGAAGCATTTCATGAAAGAAATATAAGCATTAATGGACATCACTTATTCAGTGATTCTTACCATAGCCGACCGTCCATCCCTACACAAGGCAAGGATTAGAATAAACATATTATTTTTTTGACAATATTCCCTACGCGTCTCTATATTGTTAGGCTCTTAACAAAATCTTTATTGACACATGCAAACTCGATTGACAGTTGTGACCCAAGGCTCATCTCTGTATTTTACAGCTTACGTATATTTATGCAGCTGTGACATATGCAAATTCAATTGGTAGCTGTGACTTAATGATATCTTTATTCTTTTATTTTGTGGATGAGATTATTTATCATATTTATACTGAATTTTACAGCTTACGTATATTTATTATATGGCTAACATGTCTACGTACCTAGTCCTATGTATTTTGGAATTGGAGCGTTACATGTTTTTGTGGTGGCCCATGTAGATCTACAAAAATATTGCTTCGGTTACGTCACTGTACCGAGTAATCCTGCATTTAGGATTAGAGTTTAGAATCTCATCCACATACTTGACCTCCTTCCTTGATTCCATCTTGGAACTCTCGTTTGACTACCCTGATTTGCTTCTTGCTTAATTTATTCTACTGTAAATTCCTATCCTTCTTTCATGCTTAATAGAGGTTAGAAAGGTGGCTTGTACTAGGATATATATGTTTCATTTACATTACTAGTTGAACTTTTGTAAGTTGGATAGAATGTCTCACGACCTAATATTCCTTTGCCCTTATGACCCACTAAAAAGGATATTAATAGGTTTACCTAGACTATATAATTTAGAGGACCCTAACCCATTTGGTCGACCAAAGCCTTAGACAAAAGGACATTAGGACGCAAGTATAGGTCCAAACGCCGAACAAGACTTAGATTCTTAAGGAACTTGAACTATTCACAATTTCTTCATAATCTCACATACCTATATTTTTACCATCTTGACCGATGTTGCTACTATAGCCAGGTTTTGCAAGCTTATCCTTTTATCAAGCTGGTTCATGACATATGTTATTTGGGCGCGCCCACTAACATGTCTAATCAGAACTGGTGTATTATGGATTGATCAACCTAGTACACTCGGTTCGCTCTTTGTATGATTATTCTACGTGGATTGAGACATAGCTAACTTAGCGTATTAGGCAAATATACTTGCCGCTAGGATCTCATTCGCGACTACCTTGATAATTCTCTTTTGAATTATTTAGTTTTCTTTGAACCACACATTTGTATTCGATAACATCTTCTTTAAACTCTTTATTATTTTTCGTCTTTCACTATTTGGAAAGACGAAACCCTCGTGCTTAAGACAGACACAGAGTATCCATCTAGTTGTATATACGCAAGTATAGCTAGCCTCATCTTGAACTACTCATCCTTTCCCTCGCCCTAGATCTATTATCAGGACCTTCTAATCATTTTGAAACTTAAGAATGATTGGAATTGTTTTCTTAATCATACTCCCAACCTATGCGACTATCGTACAATCTTCTCTAAAGGAACCACCTGTCCTTGATCTATAATTATTTTACATTCATTTCCTAACCCTTAATCATTCTATATCATGCGTTGACTAGCGACCCTCGTTCATTACCCAAACCATATACGTGATTTATTTTCCTAGTTATCTAAATCATGATTTCCTAAATTGTCTATTTTTCATTATACGTCTTTCATTCTCCAATGCCTTGTTCACGTTTTCTTAAGAGGAAATCCTTCTATCGTCTCAAACCTACCTACTCTCAAACCTACCTACCCTAATTATTTTTTAATTTCGAGGACGAAATTCTTGTAAGTTAGGTAGGATGTAAACCCCCTAAAAATTTACTATAATTTTTTTAATATTTGTTTTATGTTGGTATTTGTACGTCGAGTGCGAATACGTATATACGAGATATTTATTTTTTTACGTAAAAAGTTTTATTGTAAGTTTTGATAAAAACAGAAATAAATAGCTTTTTTTTTTGAAATACATATAGAGTAAGTACTTTCTATATATAAAATTTCCTGGCAAAATTTATTCAAATTTTATATTTATTTTATTATTATAAAAAAGGTTTTTATTTATACAAGTATAGGTAATAATTTAAGAAATGATATTTTTTTAAATAATATGTACTATACTAGAAAAATATGTTTTATGTAAAATTCTATTTGCATGCGAGTACATGAAATTTAATTCATGTATATTTTGAAATTTCAAAATTAATTATTATTTTAATTTATAAAAAGATATTTGAATTTAATTATGGTAATTTAAATTGTTATTATATTTTATTGATTTGATTTAAATAGTTTAATTTAAAGATGGGACTTATCTATATTTAATTTGGATTTGGATTTATTTAGAATTAAATTGGATTTTGGATTTTGAGTTGTTCTATATTCTCTTCATGGAGCCCACTCCTGCCACGTCCTCATTACCTCTGAGTGGGAAGGCTCCATCGAAGAAACCCTCATATTTATCACGTTCTCATTACCTCTGAGTAAGTATGTTGGTTCTCTCTCGACCTATTATCCGTACAAAAAAAAATCAGGGTATGCCAAGGATAATAGGCCCACAAATGTCCTCTGTTAACCACAAATGTCCACTGTTGACCAAAATGTTGTACTAAGTTTCCTAGTACATGCCCCTCACTTCTCATCATGCCCCAGGGGCCCAGCTGCCCCACGGCATTCTTTCTCCCGATACCAGGAACGTCCATAGCCACCTTACTGTGGATTTGTTCCAAATATCCCCATCAACTTGTTATCTGTACCTAAAACTAAGGTATGCCAAGGGTAACAAGTCCACAAATAGCTCCCCAGTGGGGCAAATACCACAAATACCACAAACACAATAAACAGTACAAATAAAGGGTAGGATAAAGCATACTCTTTTATTTGAAAGGCAAAGTACTACATGTTCTGGGGACCACGTCCCACTTAAGAAAGGAAAAGAACGAAAACGAAAAGAAGGAAAAAAGCTGACTATTGTTCGGCGATACATAGTGCCCACGATCCCTCAACAAGGCAGTCGACCGCTCAAATCTCTGCTTGGCCCGACGTTCTGTCAGATCCCTATTTTGGAAATAGGTATATGACTGTATTTCAACTGTATTTCGTATTTGGAGGATTTTTGAAATTGGGTATTTTTAAAATTTTATTATTAATTATTGGAGGTGAATTTTTCTCATTTTTATTATTGCTACTATTATTTTCTTGATCCTAAATCTACCCCCCTCTAAAATATCTACCTAACCCCTCTCTCATTCTCTCTCTTCCTCACTCTCCTTCTAGGAGAAGCTTCTCCTCTCACTCTCTCTTCCGACCATCTCTCCTCACCTCCAGCCCTCTCTCTCCTCCCTCAGCTCTTCTCTTCCTTCCTCTCGGCCTCCTTCCCCTGGCTGCGACCGCCACCAGCCCACCACTGCGGTCGACCACCGCCTGTGCCACCATCTCCCACCACTGCCACCTCCATCCGCCACCCTCGCCGTGGTCGCCCCGTCTCCAGCCCTTACCACCGCCGCCATCACCCTCCAGCACCGCCATCGCCACTGCCATCAGTCACCTCCACCACCACTGCTTCCCTCCACCACCATCTCCATGGCCGGTCACCGCCACCCCTTCGCCGTGGCAGCCCCCTTCGGCCACCAGCACCACCGTCATCATCTCCGCCACCACTTCCAGCGCCGCCACCATCGTCATCGTCGCCATCTCCATCATCCCTCCGCCGCCGGTGAGCCTCTCCTCCGGCCTCCCCTCTCTCTCTGTCTCCTCCTCCGCCCGGAGCCGTCGCAAAATGGCCGAGCCTCGAGCTCCTCCGCCTACCCTCTTTTTCTTTCCTGGCGACCATCGTCGCCCCCGAGCCTCACTGGCAGCGCCAGCCTCGAGTGGCGGGTCGCCCTTGGGCCCCGCGCTTCTCGAGCAGTGTGCAGCCTTGGGCATCGCGCTCTCCTCGGGCCGCGTGCACCCTTGACTTGCACGTTTCCCCGTTCTCCGTGCTTATCGGGATGTGCACCTTGATTTGTGTGATGTCTCGGTTCCCGTGCCACCCCGATCCGCATGCTGCCTTGGGCAGCGGGATGCCTCGAGCCCCGTGCTGCCTCGGGCAACGTGCCATCTCGGTTTGCGTACCGTTTCATTTTCCGTGCCTCGGCCTTTGTGCCTTTCTTGATTTTCGTGCCGCATCGATTCGTGTGCATGCATCGATTTGCATGATCGTCTCGGTTTACGTGCCGTATTGGACTCTGTACTGCGTCAATTTGCGTGCGTACCGATTTGTGTGCCGTATCGATTTACGTGCTCCTTGGACTTTAGGTCGTTTTGATTTACGTACTCGCCTCGATTTGCGTGTCGCATGATTCGTGGATCATTCTGATATTCAAGATTTCCTCGATCTACGTGCGCATTTCAATTTACGTGCACGTATTTCCTGTCCATCTCGATATTCGTGCCATCTCGATATTCGTGGGCGTCTCGATATACGTACACGTCTCGGTTTACGTGTCCGTATCGATCCGCGTACCTCGGTTTCCGTGCCAGATCCTTGCGCTGCTTGCGGGACCCACACGGTATAGCCTTCTGCCATCTCTTGTGATTATTCTATTATTTTGTTATTATTTCTAATAATTGTTTATTGTGTGTTCTCAGGATCTCGATTGGCGTGCTAGCTTGGATCGCGACTGCCGAAGACTTGCTTACCTAGCCGAGCCCTCTAGGCAAGTATCCCTTGCTCATCGACGGCTCTTGCCCTCTCTCCTGGAATTTTATTGCATTTAATTAATTTGTACTTGTAAATTGTATAACCATGATTAGTGTAGCTTAGCAGTAGAACTGCCATGATAACCTAGACTAGCTTGGCCCGATACTGGGATAGACCGTATCGGCTGACTCGGATGGGACATCCACACCTCCGAGGACACGAGCACGACTCACTTGTACGGATTGTCCCCATGTGCCCCGTGTCCGACTCGCGGTCGGGTAACGGCTCTGGCTAACTTTACTTGTGACGGTGATTGTGCTTGGGTTAGGGATTTATGGGCATGTGTTATGGTGCGCCCTGTGAGGCGGTTATTTTATTATTATGCATGTTGGCTTGGCGCCCAGTACGTATTGTAGTGCTGCTGGAGGCCGAGACATTAGTGGTCTCGGGTTCGATTGATTTTCCAGTACGCCTCGTAGCGCTGCTGGAGGCCGGGGCTTAGTGTTCTCGGCTATCGACTTATTCCCAGTACGCATCATAGTGCTGCTGGTAGCTGAGACCTAGTGTTCTCAGTCTGCGATTCCACGGCGGGTTGCGCCGAGTGGATTTTAGCCCCAACTCGCTGGGAGCTCCTGTCCAGAATACAGAGAAGACTCTGCCGAATTCTTCCAAAATTCCCGATCGGGAATTTGGTTCGAAGGATTGGGCAGAACCATTCCTTTGGTTTGCTGGACTGGGCTCATGCCTGTTCACCTTGGTATGGTATACCTGATCTCATTGCTTGCTAGGTAGACTCCAGACTAGATCAGTCGCCTAGCTCCTGATCTGTCTTGTCCGTCGGATAGCGTAAGGAGAGCGGTTCCACTCGGGAGACGGTCTGCAACCCTGGTCCTTGTTTGGTTTAAGGGTTGTGGATTTGCTCCAGAGCGGTCCGTGTAATCCTTGCCACTTCCGGCGATATTTATTACCGGACTCTTTCCCCTGACCTTTCATCCTAGGGGTTGTCCTAGCCTAGTCAGATAGAGCTGACAGTTGTCCTATGTATTGGGAGTTGTGACTTGTGGATATGACTGAGGATTGAGTATTATGGAGAGTACGATCTCGGGATATTGACTTGGTGGATCTATGTGGATTCTTGGATTTTGGTGATTTTGAATATTTCGTGGAACGAGAAGAATATCGAGGGTATTATTATATGATTTTTACTCGACTTCCCAAACGCCCAAAAACCTGGTACCTTTGTGTATTCTGGTAGTTGGAGAACCTGGTTTGATTGCTGTGTCTTGGTAGTTGAGGGGCTTGTTTTCTAGTGGCTTGTGATCATTAACTTGGAGGATTCTTGTGAGTCAGAGGGCCTAGCATTGTTGGGGAATGAGCTTGATATTTGATGGTTGTCTTTATTGACGTGATATTCACTCCATCATGGATGGGAGACCCTTGCTAGATTGATCTGGTGGATGGACCGACTTGATGATTTGAGTTGTAGGTTCCCATGTATACTTGAGAGACTATTGTTGGCCCATTGGTCATATGGTCAACCTGATTTTAATAATTGATCAAACTCTGTCTGGATATACGGGACATCTCGGATTCTTGGACATGATCAAGATTGGCTATCCACTGAATTCAAGACCGAAGATCTGTTTGCCTACTCGAGTCTGTAATTCCTTATGCAATGTATTTTCATTTTATTTGAGTCTAGGAATATGTTGTACACCGAGTCGTACTGGCAAATAGGCTACCCTCAAATGAGTTTAAAAACATTTTGAACTCATTTGAGGGTAGCCTATTTGCCAGTACGACTCGGTGTACAACATATTCCTAGACTCAAATAAAATGAAAATATACTGCATAAGGAATTACAGACTCGAGTAGGCAAACAGATCTTCGGTCTTGAAGATGATGATGATGAGGAGACGTGACTATCTGATTTTGAGTTATATTCTATTGTATACTTGGAAATGCTCCAACATTCCAAGTTTTTATCAGTTCTTTTTTTGATTATTATCAGCACTTTGTAGTTTGCTTCAGTACTTATTTATTTGCATGGACATGTTTTTATTTTGCCTTAGTTTATGGCATTCCAGTTTATTTCATCACTATGATTCAGTTTCAGTTTATGTTAGCACTATCTCTCTATGTTGCTTCATTCTTTCTAACTGTCTGTGAAATTACATGCCTATGATGATTTTATACACACCTGCAATATTTCTCTATTTTTATGCCTTATTTCTTTTATATATTTTCTCACTATTTGTTACTTATGCATTGATTGCGGGGGAGCCTTTTCTTTTGTAATTATTTTGCTAAGTGACAAAGGGGAAGAAAATTAAAGATCTAACATTTTTTTTGAGAATACAGGATATGAACAATTCTACTTCTACTTTTTGATATTTTTGAACAAGCTTAATGTTATATCATTCATAGTTTGTCAATTATCAAAATGGGGGAGATTGTTGGCCCATTGGTCATATGGTCAACCTAATTTTAATAATTGATCAAACTCTGTCTGGATATACGGAACATCTCGGATTCTTGGACATGATCAAGATTGGCTATCCACTGAATTCAAGACCGAAGATCTGTTTGCCTACTCGAGTCTGTAATTCCTTATGCAATATATTTTTCATTTTATTTGAGTCTAGGAATATGTTGTACACCGAGTCGTACTGGCAAATAGACTACCCTCAAATGAGTTCAAAATATTTTTAAAACGACCTCTCAAAAAGGTTTACAAAAAGGTTTTCAAAGATCACCAAAAGCTTTTTCAAAACCCTAATTAAACCCTGACTTAACCCTGACAGAACTCGGACCGAGTTCGGCCAGAGTTCGGCCAGAGTTCAGTTAGTGGCCGTTGTGATTTTGAATCCTTGAAACTTGGTCCTCCTGCAGTTGCGGATTTGACCGAGATTTGCTCATAGAGTTCTGCCCGAATTCTGCCCGAATTCTGTCAGAAGTCTGCCTTTGGAACTCCTATAAATAGAGAAAGATTTCGATCATTTCAACTCACTCATTCACTTTCAATCTTCTCTCTATCTAAAGCTTTCAGTCTTCCAAAGAGTTTTCTAGAGCTTTCAATTTCAGATCCCAAGCCAGTTACAATCCTCTAGTCAATTTGCCAGTACGGTACGGTCTAGAAGTTTCTGAGAGATTATAATCAGAAGGCTTGATTGAAGAATACCTCTTCACATTTGAAGTTGGACGAGTTCTTCGTATCAAAGCTCGTGTTGTAGAAGTTGCAAGGACTTCGTAAGAAAACTTGTGGTTTTTCCAATAGTGGATTCAACTGGTAGCAAGAGTTCTACCGACTGGATTAGTCCTCAACAGAGGGATACCAGTATACATTGCTGTCTTTGCGTTTGCTCTCTTAACTCTATCTTTACTTTATTTCAGTTGTGATTAATATTCTGTGATTGTGCTGCTAATATTTTTAATTAGCATTATTCCGCTGCCAACTCTATTCACCCCCCCTCTAGAGTATTACGCTTTACTATTTCGTTCCTACAACTATTATAGTGGAAATTTTGATCTTGTAACCGACTTGATATCCATGTCACGATTTGGACATGTGACTGATAGGTTTGACCTTGTTCCTGGTATTACACGATGACCTGGACCTGTCTTGACTCTTGATTAGTGGCCCATAGAGGTGCACTCCTGACTAGCATTCTGGACTTTACAGTAAACCTGGCATGTATACTCTTGATTCTTGATAGTGGCTCGTGGTGGCACACTCCTGACAAGTACTCTCGACATGACATGTTTACTCTTGATTGCTGTTGCGACAGCTAGTCCTGACTTGCTCAGCATGACCCCGTCTTGACACTGTGGTTGATTTCTTTTGATTGTGCTTGTATAAGCCACCAGTCCAGTCTTGTCTTGCATCATGTCTAGGACATGGATCCCTGAGTACCACGGTCAGGGATCCATAATGAAACTGACTAGGCTAATAACTAGATTAATCATGTAGTTCATGGGGACTTCCCAGTGACCTGTTGCTTGTTTGACCCCGGCCCTATGTATATATATATATATATATATATATATATATATATATATATATATATATATATATATATATATATATATATATATATACTAGGGATTTGTTGCTATCCATCGAGATGAGCGCATTCCCAGCCCTCCGTCGAGTGTGGCACTTCTTTAGGGCATATGTATCTTACTGCAGTGTGCCTGCTATATCTACCTTTTTCTTTTGCTGGGGCCATTCGGATAGTAGCAAGCAGGAGCTGGACTTTGAAGTCTCATTGCATCTTGCTAGTAATTAGGCCTGTGATAACCCTAGTTAGCTAATAATAGCAAGTCGTAGGCATTGTGTGGCCACTTGTCCTTCTGTGTTGTTTGGCTTGTTGCCTGCTAGCCAGCTGATATTGATTTCCAGCTGGCAATGCAGGTGTTAGTGGATGCTAGGAAGATTATGATTGTGTTAGCTTCACTATACTTGTGGATTGTTATCGTGCGTTGGTACCGCACGATCCCTTACCTTTATTTACTATTTTTAGATGTTATTCTTGTCATATTTTATCCTGCTGGTTTTCTTCGCCCGTCCTTGAGCCTTTCTTTCTGGTACTTGCTGCGGTTGGCCTGACCAACCCTGGATTGTTCCCAGATTGTCTGAGACCGACCTGGTGGATCTTCCAGACTTGACTTGGAGGGTGTGCTTCAGTTCCAGACCATGCTAGGAACTGTGGGAAGGTATACTTGTCTACATTATTATCCTGTACTGTAGATTCCAGATTTTCATATGAGTATTTCCTGTTTTTCATATGATTATCTCTCTTGATATTGTTTTATTGTGATTTACCTGTGGATATGAGATCGGATTTAGGTCATAGATTGATTGCATGCTAGGATACCCAACCAGACTGGACAGCCGTTATCACCGTATAGCGTATTCGTACCTTATACGGTGTAGCTGGCCGTGTACGTGCCGTATTCCGGAACTGAGGCGTTACATGGTTTTAGTGGTGGCCCATGCAGGTCTCGTTTTGAGATTTTGTTGGGTATCACATGATTATTGATCTCAGTCCACTATTCCTTGGTATTCCCACTTGTTACACTTGTCATTCGCTCCCTTGAACCTGTGAACTGGTCCTCACCTCTACTTGGACCTATCTTGCTTGGCCATGTCTTATTCGTGTTATCTACCTTTGATCCTTGTTTGATAGATATGATCCTATAGTTGGTTATGCCAATCACCTTATTTGATGAGATGTTATCTCCATCATTTGGGTTACATGATTATTTATCTTGGGTTCTGTACTCTCTACCGGTGTTTCGCCTTGGTTGATTTCTTTTTATCCCTTTCGTGCGTTGACTTTGTGTTGACTTAGTATCATTATCGCCCTCTTCGAGCGTTGGCTGGATTGCTGCAGAATGAAGATTTCGTCTGGACTCTGAGATTGGATATTTCAACATTTGTTGAGTATCCGAGGGATATTCTCGTATCAATTCGGCTTCATTGATTCCGGACAGTTCCGCACTCGTGATTATATATTTCAGATATTATTTTGATTATAGATATACTTGCTATACATTATATTTTGATATGGATCCTTGGTTTGGAGTATTTTCCTACGGTATGGAGTATTTTCCTAGAAAAGTTATCTTGTGGTTAATATTGAAGATATTTTTGGATGTGTGTTACGATTCATCTGGATTTTGGATTTTGATTGTTTTCTAGGACTCTCATTACATTGTTAGAGATTTTATGATTTTTCAGTGATTTGGATATGTGAGTTATATGGATTTGATTTGTTTTTGGGTATTTGTCGAGAGTATCGGGTGACCCTAGTATACCTTGACGGCGTGGTAACGAAAGTTGCAGCCGCTCGATTATAGTATCATGGTGAATCTTTTGCAGCCATTCCGGATGGCGTAGCAAGGAATGATCATGACATATTTTTTCGGATATTAGGAACTACGGTCATCGGTTCGAGACAGATATCATGTATTTTACGATTTTATGCGAATTTTTATGCAGTTGGGATTTTATGTTTTTGGACATTGTTTTCGATATTTTGTACTTGTTTTGATTTATGGGGTTATTTCGTGTGTGCGAGAATTTGATTTTCGAGATTCTTTCGATGTTTGGGTTTACCTTGCGAGCTGATTTACTTAGCTAGACCTTGTTCCCTTTGACGTTTTTATATTGAGATTTTGTTCGTTTCTTATTGTATTACTTGATTTCTGTAAGGTGGGTAGAGTTTTCATGGTAGATATATATGTACTAGTTTTGAAAACCCTATTTTGATAATTTTGAAATTTCGAGGACGAAATTTTTGTAAGGTGGATAGGATGTCAGATCCCTATTTTGGAAATTGGTATATGACTGTATTTCAACTGTATTTCGTATTTGGAGGATTTTTGAAATTGGGTATTTTTAAAATTTTATTATTAATTATTGGAGGTGAATTTTTCTCATTTTTATTATTGCTACTATTATTTTCTTGATCCTAAATCTACCCCCCTCTAAAATATCTACCTAACCCCTCTCTCATTCTCTCTCTTCCTCACTCTCCTTCCAGGAGAAGCTTCTCCTCTCACTCTCTCTCCCGACCATCTCTCCTCACCCCCAGCCCTCTCTCTCCTCCCTCAGCTCTTCTCCTCCTCCCTCTCGGCCTCCTCCCCCTGGCTGCGATCGCCACCAGCCCACCACTGCGGCCGACCACCGCCTGCGCCACCATCTCCCACCACTGCCACCTCCATCCGCCACCCTCGCCGTGGTCGCCCCCGTCTCCAGCCCTTACCACCGCCGCCATCACCCTCCAGCACCGCCACCGCCACTGTCATCAGTCACCTCCACCACCACTGCTTCCCTCCACCACCATCTCCATGGCCGGTCACCGCCACCCCTTCGCCGTGGCGGCCCCCTTCGGCCGCCAGCACCACCGTCATCATCTTCGCCACCACTTCCAGCGCCGCCACCATCGTCATCGTCGCCATCTCCATCCTCCCTCCGCCGCCGGTGAGCCTCTCCTCTGGCCTCCCCTCTCTCTCTGTCTCCTCCTCCGTCCGGAGCCGCCGCGACATGGCCGAGCCCCGAGCTCCTCCGCCTACCCTCTTTTTCTTTCCTGGCGACCATCGTCGCCGCCGAGCCTCGCTGGCAGCGCCAGCCTCGAGTGGCGGGTCGCCCTTGGGCCCCGCGCTGCTCGAGCAGTGTACAGCCTTGGGCATCGCGCTCTCCTCGGGCCGCGTGCACCCTTGACTTGCACGTTCCCCGTTCTCCGTGCTTCTCGGGACGTGCACCTTGATTTGTGTGCTATCTTGGTTCCCGTGCCACCCCGATCCACGTGCTGCCTTGGGCAGCGGGATGCCTCGAGCCCCGCGCTGCCGCGGGCAACGTGCCATCTCGATTTGTGCACCGTCTTGTTTTTCGTGCCTCGACCTTTGTGTCTTTCTTGATTTTCGTGCCGCATCGATTCGCGTGCATACATTGATTTGCATGACCGTCTCGTTTTGCGTGCCACATTGGACTCCGTACCGCGTCGATTTGTGTGCGCACCGATTTATGTGCCGTATCGATTTACGTGCTCCTTGGACTTTAGGTCGTTTCGATTTACGTGCTCGCCTCGATTTGCGTGTCGCGTAATTCGTGGATCATTCTGATATTCGAGATTTCCTCGATCTACATGCGTGTTTCGATTTACGTGCACGTATTTCCCGTCCATCTCGATATTCGTGCCATCTCGATATTCGTGTGCGTCTTGATATACGTGCATGTCTCGGTTTACGTGTCTGTATCGATCCGTGTACCTCGGTTTTCGTGCCAGATTCTTGCGCTGCTTGCGGGACCCACACGGTATAGCCTTCTGCCATCTCTTGTGATTATTCTATTATTTTGTTATTATTTCTAATGATTGTTTATTGTGTGTTCTCAGGATCTCGATTGGCGTGCTAGCTTGGATCGCGACTGCCGAAGACTTGCTTACCTAGCCGAGCCCTCTAGGCAAGTATCCCTTGCTCATCGACGGCTCTTGCCCTCTCTCCTGGAATTTTATTGCATTTAATTAATTTGAACTTGTAAATTGTATAACCATGATTAGTGTAGCTTAGCAGTAGAACTGCCATGATAACCTAGACTAGCTTGGTCCGATACTGGGATAGACCGTATCGGCCGACTCGGATGGGTCATCCACACCTCCGAGGACACGAGCACAACTTACTTGTACGGATTGTCCCCATGTGCCCCGTGTCCGACTCGCGGTCGGGTAACGGCTCTGGCTAACTTTACTTGTGGCGGTGATTGTGCTTGGGTTAGGGATTTATGGACATGTGTTGTGGTGCGCCCTGTGAGGCGGTTATTTTATTATTATGCATGTTGGCTTGGCGCCCAGTACGCATTATAGTGCTGCAGGAGGCCGAGACATTAGTGGTCTCGGGTTCGATTGATTTTCCAGTACGCCTCGTAGCGCTGCTGGAGGCCGGGGCTTAGTGTTCTCGGCTATCGACTTGTTCCCAGTACGCATCATAGTGCTGCTGGTAGCTGAGACCTAGTGTTCTCAGTCTGCGATTCCACGACGGGTTGCGCCGAGTGGATTTTAGCCCCAACTCGCTGGGAGCTCCTGTCCAGAATACAGAGGAGACTCTGCCGGATTCTTCTAAAATTCCCGATCGGGAATTTGGTTCGAAGGATTGGGCAGAACCATTCCTTTGGTTTGCTGGACTGGGCTCGTGCCTGTTCACCTTGGTATGGTATACCTGATCCCATTGCTTGCTAGATAGACTCCAGACTAGATCAGTCGCCTAGCTCCTGATTTGTCTTGTCCGTCGGATAGCGTAAGGAGAGCGGTTCCACTCGGGAGACGGTCTGCAACCCTGGTCCTTGTTTAGTTTAAGGGTTGTAGATTTGCTCCAGAGCGGTCCGTATAATCCTTGCCACTTCCGGCGATATTTATTACCGGACTCTTTCCCCTGACCTTTCATCCTAGGGGTTGTCCTAGCCTAGTCAGATAGAGTTGACAGTTGTCCTATGTATTGGGAGTTGTGACTTGTGGATATGACTGAGGATTGAGTATTATGGAGAGTACGATCTCGGGATATTGACTTGGTGGATCTATGGGGATTCTTGGATTTTGGTGATTTCGAATATTTCGTGGAACGAGGAGAATATCGAGGGTATTATTATATGATTTTTACTCGACTTCCTAAACGCCCAAAAACCTGGTACCTTTGTGTATTCCGGTAGTTGGAGAACCTGGTTTGATTGCTGCGTCTTGGTAGTTGAGGGGCTTGTTTTCTAGTGGCTTGTGATCATTGACTTGGAGGAATCTTGTGAGTCAGAGGGCCTAGCATTGTTAGGGGAATGAGCTTGGTATTTGGTGGTTGTCTTTATTGACGTGATATTCACTCCATCATGGATGGGAGACCCTTGCTAGATTGATCTGGTGGATGGACCGACTTGATGATTTGAGTTGTAGGTTCCCATGTGTACTTGAGAGACTATTATAGTGGAGATTTTGAACTTGTAACCGACTTGATATCCATGTCACGATTTGGACATATGACTTCTTGTGACTGATAGGTTTGACCTTGTTCCTGGTATTACACGATGACCTGGACCTGTCTTGACTCTTGATTAGTGGCCCGTAGAGGTGCACTCCTGACTAGCATTCTGGACTTGACAGTAAACCTGGCATGTATACTCTTGATTCTTGATAGTGGCCCGTGGTGGCGCACTCCTGACTAGTACTCTCGACATGACATGTTTACTCTTGATTGCTGTTGCGACAGCTAGTCCTGACTTGCTCAACATGACCCCGTCTTGACACCGTGGTTGATTTCTTTTGATTGTGCTTGTATAAGCCACCAGTCCAGTCTTGTCTTGCATCATGTCTAGGACATGGATCCCTGAGTACCACGGTCAGGGATCCATAATGAAACTGACTAGGCTAATAACTAGATTAATCATGTAGTTCATGGGGACTTCCCAGTGACCTGTTGCTTGTCTGACCCCGGCCCTATGTATATATATATATATATGCACTAGGGATTTGTTGCTATCCGTCGAGATGAGCGCATTCCCAGCCCTCCGTCGAGTGTGGCACTTCTTTAGGGCACATGTATCTTACTGTAGTGTGCCTGCTATATCTACCTTTTTCTTTTGCTGGGGCTATTCGGGTAGTAGCAAGCAGGAGCTGGACTTTGAAGTCTCATTGCATCTTGTTAGTAATTAGGCCTGTGATAACCATTGTTAGCTAATAATAGCAAGTCATAGGCATTGTGTGGCTGCTTGTCCTTCTGTGTTGTTTGGCTTGTTACCTGCTAGCCAGCTGATATTGATTTCCAGCTGGCAATGCAGGTGTTAGTGGATGCTAGGGAGATTGTGATTGTGTTAGCTTCACTATACTTGTGGATTGTTATCGTACGTTGGTACCGCATGATCCCTTACCTTTATTTACTGTTTTTAGATGTTATTCTTGTCATATTTTATCCTGCTGGTTTTCTTCGCCCGTCCTTGAGCCTTCCTTTCTGGTACTTGTTGCGGTTGGCCTGACCAACCCTGGATTGTTCCCAGATTGTCTGAGACCGACCCGGTGGATCTTTCAGACTTGACTTGGAGGGTGTGCTTCAGTTCCAGACCATGCTAGGAACTGTGGAAAGGTATACTTGTCTACATTATTATCCTGTACTGTAGATTCCAGATTTTCATATGAGTATTTCCTGTTTTTTATATGATTATCTCTCTTGATATTGTTTCATTGTGATTTACCTGTGGATATGAGATCGAATTTTGGCCATAGATTGATTGCATGCTAGGATACCCAACCATACTGGACAGCCGTTATCACCGTATAGCGTATTTGTACCTTATACGGTGTAGCTGGCCGTGTATGTCCCCGTATTCCGGAACTGGGGCGTTACATGGTTTTAGGTTCAGCCTCTTGAGTCAGCAGCGCTGCATCTTCCAAAGGCGCGTGAGCCCGCCAGCCCTCCTCAAACTTCTTCAGAGCACGTTCCAGGTTAGCGGAAGCTCTGGAAATCCTTTCGGCATCCTGAATAATCATCTCTTTGTCCGTACGAGAAGCTTCAAGCTCAGACTCCAAGAAGGCCAGCTTCTTCTGAAGTTCGAGAATCTGCTCCCTTGTATCGATTACTCCCTGGGAGGCGGCTGCTTCCCGAGCCCTACAAACCTCGCTCCGGTGGCTCAGCTGGTCGTACAAGAGAGACAGGTCGCCGAGGTCCTTTATTATAACCGGCTTAGATGTATCCCGCACGAGCCTTATCTTCTCCAAGGCGGTGGTGAGGAACCCCCGCTCCTGATCAATTGCTGCGGAAAGATCAGCTTGTCGCAACACTTGAAACTGGGCCACAAGCTGATCAGCCTCCAACAGTTTGGGCTCCATCAGCGCAGCTATCCCTGCCCCGCCGGAAAGGGTTTTGAGAATGTCAATTTGGCCTTGGGCGCATTGTCGGGCCAAGGCGAAAGGGGTCCCCCGCTCCACAGCAGCTTCTACTCCTCTCTTCAAATCGCGGTAGAAACTATCAACCACATCCTACGACGCCTCATACAGAACTTCCGTAGAGGATGGTGTCAAAGGAAGTGTGGCTGGCAGTGTCGAAGAAGACGCAACAGAACTTGTCGCCCCTGCCACAAGGAAAATAAATTCTGAGCGAAAGGACGCTTGAACAGCGGCCAATTCTTCCTCCGTGGCCCGAACAATCTGGATACTCGGTAAAGCTGAGAGTCAACCCCCAAAGTCATACAAACAGAGGAAGATACAGGGACCATTGCTCCATGTCTGGGCTGTGCCGCCATATGACCTCCCGAACTCGATCCGGTGGGAGGCCCCTCAAGATAAGTCGGAAGAGGAGGGGGCATGCTCCCTTCCACCAAATCCCTGCTAGTAGAGCTAACCTTAACAATGTCCGTCATCGACACTGAAAGGGCAGGACCTGTATGTCCAGAGCAACCATCAATCAACGTAACCCGAAGAATGTGATAATAGAGCGAATAGGCCTTCTCATTAGTCAAAATTTGGCTTATCTTACTAGGGGAGGGTCGTGGAGGCTGAGATTCGCTCACAACCGCCATAGTCCCCTCACCGGTAACCCCCAAGCTGAATCCGGCTGGTTCTTCTGCCCCGGCCGCCTCAGAAGGAGGTACGATTGGATCAGCGTCACCTTGATGGAATTCAGCAGTTTCGGGGACAGGTTCATCGGAGCCCCCGTTATCTCGAGTTGCGACCTCAGCACCATGAGATCCCTCAGCCGCAATCGAGAGAGCCCCGACAGAAATAATCCCGGCACACATGTCATTGATCAAAGTGTTCAGGACTGGATCGACTTCAGAAACAGTGGCCGGTTCGCGAGATTCCTCTTCTTCTGACGCCTACGAGAGGAAAGGAAAATGATTAAGGTCAAAGTTCAGGAGAAAGGGAGAACTGAATAAAGAAAATAGTAGCTCGATTTACCACTGAAGCGGGGTCGATGTCACGACCCGCACCCAGTATTTGGGCGCAAGGCGTGGGTACGTCCAGCCTACGCCGCAGTATCGGCGGTAGAACGCTGTCTAGTCATCTCCACAGTTTACAAATACAACCACGCAGTTTATATTCATTTTCACAAAGTAAACAATTCACAGAGAGGCCAAACTAATGAATTCCATAAATAATTTGGAGAGGTGGATAATGAATAAACTAAAAACTCCAATATCAAAATGTACCAAGAGTCACAATCTCCAAATAAGAGTAAAGTACTAGTAGTATCAACTCATGAGTCTCAAATAGGAAATACATCAAAAGTCTCAAACTGAACAAGCTATGAAGATAATAGAATAAAACTACTGAAAGCCATCCGTAGTAGGCAAGTCTGCATAGGCAGCCTCCAATTCGTCCTGTGCACCAAAGTCAGGATCTGCAGTGTACTCATAATATGTAGTGCAAAAGTCCTCTAACTCATCACCTAAAATGTTGGTTATCTAGTCAGGATTGGAACAAGCACACAAGCTGAAAAACTATCCGCAATATAATGGAATCGACAGCACATGAATGTGACATATGTAAAAGGAACTGAACAGTAATATGATGACATGGTATATCTAGAATAATGTGTAAATCGTAGAGTAATATGTCAACTGGAACGAATATGAGAGCATAGCGACATGTCAAGTGGTAAAATAATAAAAGACAAACTATCTAAGTGAAATGAAATATTTCTTTCGACATGTGAACGGCTAAGGGGTAAATAAGGCATACTGCACGTGTCATGTGCAGTTGCTAGCATTCACGAGAGACACGGGGATAGAATGGGAAGTTCACACGTCTACTAGGATATTTCCCCTCCCAACCAGTACTCATGAACCTAAATAAGTCACGAAAAAGGAGCTAAACAAGAGTATAATAAACAGGGTTCATGACTCTCACTCGTGTGTCCATCGTGTCATCAAGTAAAAGAACATATGACCATGTACTGCACAAAACATCAAAATTGGAAGTAGAACAGAAAGTGTACTTGCCTGTCGTCCCGAGCTGCGAGTAATGATCGAGTGAAGAATTTGAGTCCAAGTGACCTGTTTATTGAGTCTTAAATCAATACATGAACTAAAACAAGGTAAAGGTATTGGAGTTATTGTCAATTACCCATACTATCCTTAATGATTTCTTATTGAGTTTGGGTGGTTCCACCCTTGGCAACTACCTAAGGTAACCTACCAGCACCTCTACAGGGTCTATGTCAAAGCTATTTAATGTGTGTTCCCTAAACACAGAGGTGCCCCAATTGTCCTGCTATCAAGTATTTCCTATGCCACCTCTTTAATATTATAACAGTACAAAGTATTTGTAACAATACTCCTCTATGCAACTCCATTTCTCTATTTAACCCATTACTTATGTGCAAGGTGCAGTGTAACTAGAATCTATGTGATAGCAGTGTGCCGCTGGGGTATCTTTCCTGATTTCAGTTGGGAGGGGAAAGAGAACTGCCCTATCCAATCACTTCCACTGTGGGCTCGATTTTAAGTTGCAACCAAGCTAACCAATCTCCTTAATCCTAGGCTAAGATCATATGGGAAATGGACAGTGCTACCTGCTACATTGGGCTGAAATCATGTTGTTTTCATGGGGACAAGGAACCAACTGTCACACCCTGCTGTCAAACCTCCTGCACTTGCATTGATACAGAGTACTACCTGCAATTACTTGTACAGCTGCACTAAGTGCCCAGCTCTCTAACCCATAATGTTACCATATAGATCAGCAGGAGGTAATAGAGTGTCCTACATATATTTACAGGTTATCCATGTGTATTTCCAATTTCTCGAGCCCTTACTGTACATGTAAGGACCCAATGTCTGTTCCCAGTTATTGATACACTATAGTGCATTAAGGTATTCTTCCCCTTCTTGGGTTGTTCGATTTACCTGCATTTGTTCCAGGTGCCTGTGCAAACCATCTATGCAACCTGGGCCAACTAGGACAGGTTTCATGTCTAGATGATACTGTAGTAAGGACATTACTGCACAGTCTTCAAGTGAGGAGACAAAGGGCTGTTGTGGACATGTGGGAGTAGGACAGTATTGCAGGGCAAAGTTAATTCAATCCTGCAGATGACTGATACCAAATGTAATCCCCAAATGTAAAGAGGACTGCAATACTTACTAGGGGGTGATACATTCAATCCAAGGACTAAGTTAAGGGAAACTGGACTGACCAACAAAGTCCCCAATCTTATGATACTAACTCTAAAACACATAATCCAATCTACATGTAGACATTCATATGAGATGTGTATCTATCAATTTGGTCATGCCATTGAATCAGGAATAATCTCAAATGCACTAGATGTACGATGCATAGATAGGTACTTCCTATTTTCTAACATATGGTCAACGCTTGTGCTCCTCCTATTTACAAGGTCTGCACAGATGGATGTGGGGACTGATGCAATATGGCCATGGACTGTAGTATGTGCAGTGAGTTTAACAGATATTTCAGAATCTGGATTTGGCCTATAATAGGTGTCTCGAGTCATTTCCTAGAGTAAACCAATAGAGTTTACCCAATGTCTGAATCATGTTGCTATTAGGCCTATCCTGGTGATGGTTTCCTTAAGGAGAATTGATTATCTCGAAGATTTAAGAAAGATGGATTTGTGCATCACAGCAAGGGAAACCTGTTTATGTATATATACATTTGATTCAATAGGCTGACATGTGAGGGTCTGGGCTGGCTAACCAAGGCCCTATCCTGATGATACCAATCTCTAAAACACAGCTACCAATCTATACATATATATGGATAGATCAAATATGGATGTCTAATCCGGGAAATTGATACCAAGATCAATTGTTTGACTATTCATATATAAACAGCTGGGCAGAGGAATTTATTGGGACTGCATCATCTTGCAATTGAACAAGACATTCTAATATAAATGACTGCCTGCCATGTAAATATACATAGGCCTGCATCAATGGGCCAATGTGACAGGGCATTACTTGGTGTGATTATGGTGTTTGTGTAGGTTTAACATACTAAGAATCAGATTTTTCCCTCTGATTACAGGGCAACAGGTTTGATCATGAGGACAGGACCACCTGTAATCCTACTTGTTCATACAAGAGCATTGGATGGCAAGTCACAATGTATTATCATCATCTTGCTTCGATTCACAAGCACACTCTACGATTCCCTGGTTTCGACATTAGATCGAACACCTACCCTTCTTTCCTTATGTTGATTTAATGACCACATTAGCAAACCTATCGATAAATCAATTCGAAGACTCAAAGATATGGGGTCAGGACTTTACCTGTCGAGAGTTGGCTGCTCCTAGGCTTCGACAATCTTTCGAGGCAGAGCAAGTAATTGGTGGCTGGGAGATTAGGGTTCGAAAAAAGGAGAAACTGATCAATCCCATATATATACACTCGGTTTTTTGATGGGATTAATACTCAGATTTGAATTGGATCTCCTGGATTTGAGTTTATCTCTTGCATTACGAATCCAGTTTGAATTCGAAGTATAACTACTGTTTGAGTTTTAAAACCAAACCTTTTTCCAGTTTGGACCCTGGTGTTTGGGAATTTTAGTTGGGTTTAATAGCCTTTTGAACTATAGTGCTAGAGTTTACATAACAGCCCTCTATAGCTCAGGAATTGCACAACTCTACATCCTCTATTGTTTACAAAAGTAATTAGTATACCTATACCACTATATACATTGGTTCTAAATATTACTATGCATTTAAAGTAATTATTTAGCACATAATAATAATGATAAATTAAAAAGTTTTGGGACAGGGGCTTACAGTCGACGTCCTTGCTTCTCTCCTTTATAGTTAACTTGCGACGTCTGGTCGCAGCCCATTTCCGGGAGTAAGGAATACCGCCAACAGGAGAGATTTGCCTGCTATGTTTTCGTACAGGACCAGGTGCAACAGACGGCTGATCCTCCACCATCTCATCTGACATAATAGGCGGCTAATCCGCCCCAACATCTTCAACCAAAAGGGAAGAGTTATCTGCATCATGCTCATCATTCTCTTCGTCCACAGTGGTGGACTCCGAGTCAGGCACGGGAACTGTGTTCGCCTTCCTCTTCCTTTTCTTAGACCCCTTGGGCTTCTCCTCCAAGCCAGTACCCACGATAAAACTGGTACTCGGATCGAAATTAACGGGAGGCTTGTTCGCTGTAACATGATATAAGGCCGCCATATATAAAATCTCCCCTGGCACCTCGCCATCAGGGACTGAAAAGGTGGTTCGAGTATGAACCGTGTCGTAATAATGCCATGCCCTGATACCGTCCAGGACGCTACCTTCAAAGCCCAAGCAAGAGCTGGGACTGTCCAAAAATAGTTGGCTATACCCGAACTAGCGGGAAAACCTGCTGGGCAAGTAGGGCTCCAAGTAGACGTTGTTGCAATTACGATATATCAGGTGCGCTGGGCGGATATTACGCAGCTAAATGAGCATTTTTCAGGTAAGAGGATAGGGGGTTCGGTACCATCAACATGTGCGCTCCTCACCTCTTCAGCAGTAAAATGAGGTACGAACACAAAAAAGTCATATCCGTCCACTCTCGCCAGCGCTCTCCGACAGGCTGTCAGGGTGCTGTACTCCCAGGGCTGATGGTGGAATCGGAAAATGAAAGCGTCATCAGCCGTAACGTCGTCCTCTCCTCCAGGCCTCATCAAAGACCGGCAGTGCATTAGCAGCCACCTCATTAGATAATGGTATGGTAGTTCTACGTGCTCAAAGTCCATCTCCGTGTCACGGGCGATGACCTTGGATGAAAATGCGCGAAGGCCATGGTGTATGCTGCACACCATGGCCGGAAGAAGGGCCAATTTGACCCTAAAAACCAGCTTTACGGCAGGAAGGATAAAGTGGCAACTGATCCTCTCAATAGAATCCGCCCCTCCAGAGACTACGCAGTTTCGCAGCTACACCATCAGAAATCCTGCACGGAGCGCCTTCTCCGACAGTCGCTGAGTACCATGATAAAAATAACTAAAGGAGTCAGTCTTACTCCCAAAGGTGTCGCCCGTAGACCTCGATCTCTTTGCAGTCGACACCAAATATTGTACCTCCTCATGAGTCTGAGGATCTCGGGAAGAAACTCGGCCTGAGACACCGAGTGTGAAAAGATATGCGACCCAGGTGGTGGTGTGAGGAGTGCTCCCTTCCGAGCTACCGTCTTTCTTGATAGCCGTTTGATGACAAGTACTGTGGTGACATAACAATTCCCTTACACGACAACAAAGCCTGGGAACTGTCGATCCAAATCCTCGAGCTCTTCGCTCGTAGGGGTGTACACTTCAAAGGCTTCCTCCCCCAGGGCATCTTGGAGACAACGTACATCTCATGGAGAGCAAGTCCCAGCTCCCCTCCGGGCGTGAAGAAGGTACCCATCCTCCGGTTGAACATCTCCAGGAGGGCCATGAACAACGGTTTATTTATGGGTAGACCATGACAGGTGCCCCGAATGGCGTGGTAAAGGCCGATCTCACGCAGGAAAGCCTCATACTTCCGCAGAATCCACGTGGTCAAGTTGGCCCACGAAGGGATAGGGTTTATCCAGTTCACCAGTGCCAACCGGCCGACAGGATAAGACCCTTTCCGAGCAAGCTAGTTCAATAAGGTATCAGCTTGGGTAAACGTAAAATTAGGACCCGTTACAGTTATGAAGGTACCCGGAGCAAGTCCCATCACGTACCTACTGACCGGTTCCCTTTCCGGATACGCTAACCCCAAATTTCTATTGTAATGGATGTTTCCCACACACATCCCCGACTTGCTGGGAGTCAAGGAGTCTACCATCTTTCTGTCTAGCGGTAGCATATTGAACCAGGACAAAGAAAAATAATGCTCTATCGGAGGGATATGGATCTCCATCCCATCAAGAGTAAAGTCCCAGCTCTCGGATATATCCAGCGCTCGGGTGTTTTTCACAGACAAAGCATCCCCGAAGAGGAACGCAGGCTTCAGGTATTCCCCCTCCAATTGTCCCGTATTTATCATGGCACAGAGGAAGTGAAAGGACTGCTTCTTGATAGCATTCAGACTTTCCAAAGGCTCTTTTGGGAGCTGGTTCGTCATATACTCGACTATATGATCGTACCTATAGCCCATAGCGGATTGCGCATGCCCCACCAGAAGTTCTCCAGCAGCATTCACTGGCAGATTCACTGAAGAAGGAAAGAAAGAAACAAATCAAAAGATGGCCAAAACGAAACTACTGAGTGCTTTGGCTTACATGAGTCTATGCGGCTTTATTTAGAGACAAGCTTATGCGGCTCTATTTCAAAACGAGCTTATGCAGCACCGAGTAGCATAAGCCTATGCGGCTCTGCTTAGCGTGATGCAGTTATACTTAGCGGAGCATTATGCGGCTCATTTCAGGGGAGCTCATGCGGCTCAATGCAACACAGCCTCATGCGGCCCAATTCAGACGAACTTATGCGGTCCTGTTTGAGAGGGACTCATGCGGCTCTGTTCGTAGGGTCATCATGCGGTCCAATTTATGAAGCGTCTAGGCGGCCACTGGACAACTCCCATGCGGCTCGGACATGGGATATACCCCATGCGGCTCGGACATGGGACGTACATGTGGCCCAAACAAATTGAACAGATTCGACGAGAACGAGGAACGCATTAAAGGCTTGTGCATAAAGCATGCAACAGAGGCGTCTTTGTTTGAAAAGAAACGATATGCCCCAAATCCTTACCAGCAATGGGGGGATGAACGTCGGGTGGACTTCAGGCGCTGGGGCTGACGAAGAAGCCACACCCTTTCCCTTCGCCGCGGCTGTGGAAGCTTTGGGGGCCATTGGTAATGATGATCGGAGAAAGAAGAACAACAGCTTAGGACAAGAGAAGAGGAAGACAAAAGAAGACAAAGAAGTTTCTCTATCCTAACAGCACCCTATTTATAGGCAGACATAGGAAGGGGGCACATGGACCGATAAACCGCTTCGGGTCGTGTGCTGCAGGCAAAACCGACTCCTCGGATTTTGCCCCCTCTCTCATAAAAAAGATTCATGCAGGGTATAAAATCCAAATATTTAATGAGCCAACTCTTGGGATTCCCCCAAAAGACGGCTCTAAAAAATGAACTAAGGGCAATTAATGAGACGCACGTGAGGCATGGAGCCCATGCAGCTAGGGAGTCTATGCGGCCTGACAAGCCATGCGGCTAAGAACATCCTATGCGGCCAGCGGAGCTCATATAGCCATGTTTCTTATTCAAAGTATTCCAATTTTTCAAATTGAAAACTTTGAAGGGGGTCTTGTAGAAGCATGGAAAAGAACTAGAAAAGCCCATGCGGTTCAAAACAGAAGAAGCCCATGCAGTTCAAAATAGAAGAAGCCCATACGACTTAAACAGAAGATGCCCATACGGCTCAAAACAGAAGGAGCCTCATGCGGCTCAGAAATCTATCAGAGCCTCATGCGGCTCGAAAACTCTTCAATAGCCTCATGTGGCTCAGACAAAAATCACGTGACCCTATGCAGCTTGCCTTTACAGCTGGCCATAAAGTGACTGCTCCCATTAAATGCTCTGACATAAAGTGATAACTCTGACATTAAAGCTGAAATGATGAACTTCGACATGACGGCGTATTCCTCGGAAAACGAACAAAATATCCTCTGCAGCTAGCATGATCCACCAAATACAAAGCTTCCTATGCGGCTGCCACCACCCCATGCGGCTAATGCTCGCATGCGGCTCGGAGCGTGAAGACCCTCGTCATGCGGCTCAAATTATGAACAGTCACGCTATGCGGCCGCTGTTCTCATGCGGCTCGGATCATGGGAATCATCTCCATGTGGCTCGAATATTAAGAGGCCACGCCCATGCAGCCTTGACACGTAGCTAGTCCTATGCGGCTCAATTAGAAACCAACCCCATGCGACTCAGATCTCGGAGGCCACACCTATGCGGCTGCCACCTTCATGCAGTTCAAAACCTAAGAAGCTACCCTCATGCGGCTGTGGATCGTAGTTATGACACGTGGCAGAAGATCAGTTTCCCACGTGGCACTAAATCAATCAAGAGTTATCAACAAATTCCAACAACCAGATTTAGTGTAATCATCATAATTACTCGAATCAAAACAGATTTATGGCAATCACATGGATTAAACACGTGGCAGGAGATCCGAGTTTCCCAAGATTTATGACAATCAACATTGATTGCCCATACTGATTCTACACAATCAGCATTAATTGTCCAGATTCGTTGTAATCAAGATTAGTGGTCCAGATTAATTGCCCACAAAATAGGATCAAGGAAAATGGCAATTAAGTCCCCAAGCCGTCGACTTTTTAGGGTGATAATTGCAAACCCTAATGATGCTACCCCACTTCTATAAATAGCAAGGTGCCATTCCCTTGTAAAAAAGATCGGATCCAGAGAAACAAAAAATATAGCAAGGTGTCATTCCCTTGCAAAAGAGATCCTATCCACCCGGCTGGACACACAGAAAGACAAAGATGCGCACAGAAGAGTCTTCCCATCTTGAGAGCAGTTCTTCACCGGAGCCAAGGCTACGTCTGATCGTCCAAAGAGTAAGGAAGAGCGGCCGTCGCTATCCCGAGCCTCTACCATCATCCCTCCAGAATCAAAACTAAACAATCATGCTTAGATTGCTGTACCTAGGTTTTCGTCTCTACACTTTTTTTTGTACGAACGAGTTTGTATTGTGAAGTAAAAGTCCAGTCCTCCTATATAATTGTTCTGTTCTTTTATAATCAATGGCAAACATGCTGGTCTGATCACTGGCTTCTTCAGTTCTTTCTCCGTCCGCCATGTATGTAGATAACATGCGAAGAAGAACAGAGAAAATAGTACAACTTGTGCTGATACTGTCTGTCTTTGAGTGGACCAGTCCTTCATCTTCAGGTAGAGGAGACAGATAGTCGCCATCAGATTCAAAGGGATCGTCGTCCTCTAGAAGGCTACCCCCAATGTGAGGGTCATCCGCTTCAGACTCTGTTGGAATACTACCCCAGCTTGGGACAGCCTGCTGGTCATCTGTTGGTAGACTTCTTCTCCTTCTTCTTCTTGCGGATCTGAGAGAGAAAGTTGGGTTCGTAGTCCACCGTCTTTGATTGGGGCTTCTGTAAAGGGGATCCCATGAAGCCATATTGGATGAAACACACAGTGGCTTCTCATCGTCAGAGAAGTGCAGCCATCGAAACACGAATTTTCTCTGAGGTACTCTTGTTGCTTTGGAGCAACAACAATTGATAACAATACTGGTGCACGAATCTGCACTATGAATTGTTATGTCCTCCCTCACTTTATGCTTATGATTTATCATATCGCGCAAGTCAGCGGAAGGGAGTTTTACCTTACAACCCATGTTGCATGCATCGTCGAGCTTTGCATGCAGGTTCGTAAGGAGAGTAGGCGCATCCAGACTTAGTTCACGTGCAGGGGCAACCCCCACACCTAAGTTCTATGATGTCCTTGAATACAGCTTCGTGCTATACGCGTTGGGGCCTACCTTTTTGTTGTGGGCGCATAGGCCTTGGAGAGTGGCCTTGGGCGCATGCTCCTTGACAACATGTCTGAGCCTCCTTGATGTGGGCGCATAGTATGGATCCAGAGAGCTTGGGTGCATGGCTTTGGATGCCCATCCTGCGAAAGACAGAAGTGTTCTGGTTGGGGTTATGCGCCCAAATACTTCCTTGGGCGCATGCTTGGTGGAGCAGCGCTGTTTTCTTCTAGTTTCGCCTCCTTCGTTTGTGAGCCTCACTGGATTTGGCCAGAGTGTCTCACACCTTGATTCTTTGCATCGTAGTGTTTTCTTTTACCAAGTCTCAGGTATTGAACACCCTGTTGTTGGTTGTACAGAGAAGAAGTCACTGGACTAGTAGAGCCCGGAACGGTGTGAGCCTTCTCCATTTGGAGAACTTCTATGACAGAGTCATGCTCCCATGTGACAGAGTCCTCCAGTTGCATATCTGCTACGTCACTAGCAGGATATGCACAGCGAGCCTTCGGAAGCCAAGTCTTGCGAGACTTGTTTGGCTTTGCTGACTTTGAAGGAGTAGAGCAATCCCTCGAGAGCATCTCTTCGAACGCCTGCTGATCGAACTTTACGATCAGCATCTTCTGAGTGCTCCCCACTTTGTCGGTATCGAATTATATCACCACCATCTCATCATAGGAAAATGTAGTCCCCAGCAGAGTCGCCAATTTTGTGGACACACACAAAAAAGAAAAAGAAAATGCTGTCTTTTCTTTATTGGTGCAAGGCACCACAAATCGAGTACGCCTGAGAGATCCTGCGCTGAGGATCCCCGAGTACAAAAAAGAATTTTAGGGAATGGGACGATGGAGATCGAGCGGCAGTTGCTCCTTTACTCCGTTGACACTCCGATTACAAAAGTGGGAAAAAACCTAAGAAAATTGCTAACTCTCGGCTCATTGGCAAGAAGTGCAGCAATTTGGCTCTTGAAAATGCTATCCGTTCTTTGTTTTGAAGAGGGATGAGGCCCCCCTTTTATAGTCGTTCTTGAGCTGGAATGATGTTATGTACCCACATGAGGAAACACGCTAGTTTTTATGTGGGCGCATAGTCCTACTTTGGACACATAGGACATAGGCGTATACAAGCTGCGAGATCGTAGGTTGGTCGTGGTGTTGACGTGGCCGCATGCTTTGGTGCATGACTGCTCGTGGAGACTGACGTGGCCGTGTGCTTCGGTGCATGTTTTGATCATAGCTTTGACTGAGTCAGGCTTGGGGGCATAGCCATGTCTCAGGCTATGTGCCCTCCTTTTGGAGGAGCTAGTCTTAGGCGCATGGATCTTTGCTGGCTGGGCACATGGAGCTTCGCTGGCTGGGCGCATGGAGTTCCACTGACTGGGCGCATGGAGCTTCACTGACTGGGCGGATGGAGCTTCACTGGCATGGGCGCATGGAGTTCCACTGACTGGTGCTTGGAGCTTCGCTGACTGGGCGCATGGAGCTTCACTGGCTTGGATGCATGGAGCTTTATTGGCTTGGGCACATGGGACTTTATTTGCTGAAATTTTTTTATGCTTCTACATTGACTAGATAGTCAACGGCACGCCTTGATTAACGTGCCATGGTTTCCAAAATTGGAAACATGACTTTTTATGGCCAAACTTCCGTATTTAGATTATATTCAGATTATTATTAGGTTAAATTAGGTTTTTAAGTAATTTATTCCAGAATTAACTATTATTAGATTAGTCAACCCATAGCCACTTATTCTATGAATTTAGAACTAGAACCTTAGAATTGACTTGTGATTTTCGTGCATGGTTTGTGGTACGTTATATGTTATAGGTTGACAGCTTCTAGATTGGCAATCTCCTCATCCTCGACTTGTGACTACGGTTTGTGTAAGGATTCAGGCTAGGGCACTTTCTGATTGCTTTCGATTCATAGTAGACTTTCCATTTCATGTTTATGCATACGCTCTCTTGCTTGCTGACACATTGTTACACGGATTAGTGTCATGGATCTCTACATACTTTATTTCGTGATTGTCATTTTTTCGTGTTTCGTGACTTGTTTGAGTCCATGAGTACTAGTCGGGAGAGGAAATATCTTAGTAGACATGTGGACTACCTAGAACTATCTTCCGTGTCTTTCGTGGAGAATAACAGCTGCACACGACATGTGCAGGGTGCCTGATTTATTCCCTAGCCGTTCACATGTCGAAACTGGTATTTCAAAACACATAGATAGTTGTCTTTACTTATTTTCCTCGTTTTCTTCACCACTTGCCATGTCATCCTAGTTACGTGTTCCTTTTCTAGCTGATATATCATGTTGTAGAGTTATCTACTTTCTTTCGTGATTTATCATGATATCGGTATTATTTCGCTAGATCATCTCACATATGTTATTTTCATGTCTTGTGAATTCTATTGTGTTTTCGATTTGTCATCAGTTTGTGTGCTTGTTCCATTCTTGACTGGAAAGCAACATTTTTTAGGTTTAGTTGTGGCTTCACTTAGCATGGAGAGATACGGGTGTACTTGCAGGCAGAAACCTAAAAATTAGATAGAAGTGGTATTATTTTCATTAATTGTAAGTGTTGACCCAAACTGCATTACAGTCAACCTAATCTTCAAAATTAACAAAATAATATTTGTCATAGTCCAATTTGACACATCGAACTCGAAATCAATCTACTCAGCTCATTGGTTCAAGATCACAGCTGCTTGGAGTTTTACTATTTTTGTATACTGGAGTCTGTATTTTTTATTGTTCTTGAGTATAGGATGATGTACGTTGGGTCATACTGAGCAACTTTGGGCTAGCCATAGCTTTATAGGTTTACTTAGCCCAAATCCTAATCAACCCATTCATCCAAAGTCGACAAAGAATATTCTGCCCAAAGAAGACAGAGTTCGGGCCGAACTCTGCCTCCCACAGAGTTCGGGCCGAACTCGGCCCCCTAAAATTCAGGATGCTGATTTTTAGGTCTTGATCGCTACTAGTTGTCTAACGGCCAAAAAATTGAATTATTTATACCGAATTCTGGCCGAATTCTGCCTACCCTGAACCCTATAAATAGGCCTTGGTTTCTCTCATTTGAAACCATCCAATCTTCTCGTCTTCTTCTCTTACATAGCCTATATATTCAAGATCCTTACCTTCCCATCCACTTAGCATTCAAACTTTCCAACCGTCCAAGTTGCTCGGTACGATCCAGCTAGAAGTTTGAAGTGGAAGAAGTTGTAAGTCACTTGAAAAAGTCCAAGTTTCGCCAAAGCGATCATTGAAAGAAGTTTGGCGTGCTCTTCTGTGAAAAGGCACGTGGTTGTAACCCTATTTCACAAATAGTGGATTTCAATCCTGAGCTAGAGTTCTCAGGCCTGGACTAGTCCTCCACGAGGGAAACCAGGTTAAAAATCTTGTTGTGCTGTGCTTGCTCTCTACTATTTATTTTCCCATTTCTTTTACTCTGATTATTTAGTTGGTGAAGAGAGTTTAAATTTTTAATTGATCATTTTTGCTATAAACTCTTTCACCCCCCTCTAGAGTTGCCTACCTATACTTCAATTGGTATCAGAGCTCGGTTCTCTTATTAAGGACTAACATCCTAGAGCCGATCCATGGCAACCACTCAACCCATGTTTTCCAATCACGGTGAAGGGCAGTCCACTCATAAGCCTCCCCTATTTGATGGAACAAACTACACCTATTGGAAAACAAGGATGAGTTTTTATCTCAAGTCGCTAGACTTCGACCTGTGGACCATTGTCACCGATGGTTACAAAAAGCCCACCAGAATAGTTGTCAATGGTGATCTCGTTGTAAAACCCCACGACAAATATTCTGACGAGGAGAAGAAACAGGCGAGTCTAGACGTGAGAGCTATTAATGCTTTATTTTGTGCAATAGACAGGAATGAGTTTAACAGGGTCTTAACATGCACCACCTCTAATGAAGTATGGAGACTTCTAGAAGTAACGCATGAAGGAACCACCCAAGTCAAGGAATCAAAAATAAGTCATCTCTCTCAAGAATATGAGGCATTCAAGATGAAGCCAAACGAGACGATCACACAAATGATTATAAGATTCCTCGACATCATCAACCCCTTGTCTTCTCTTGGCCAACAATATACAAATTACGAGAAGATCCGTAAGATACTTAGGGGCTACCAAAAATTTGGAACCCTAAGGTAACAGCCATCATAGAAGGAAATGATCTCACTACAATATCCATAGAGACTTTGATGGAAAAACTGATGACTCATGAGCTTGACCTCAAAGACTTCGAAGAGCCTGCTCCTAAGGCAAAGGAGATTGCCCTTAAAGTTCACCGTCGAAGGGCTGATTCTGAAGAGACGGATGACGACAACTCGGAAGGTGATGATCAAGCTCTCATCGTCCGCAACTTCAAGAAATTCCTTTGCTTCAATCGAAGAAAGAAGGAACCACAAGAAGATGACAAAGAAGAGCCAATATGCTACAGCTGCAAGAAGACTGGATACATCCGAAAAGACTGTCCATTCGCAAAGAAGAGCAACCGATATGAGAAACCATACAAGAAGGCTTCCTCAAGAAAATATGCCAACACAAGTATTTGACATGAAAGCGAAGCTAGTGACTCCGAGGAAGAAAAGGACTCTCCTCAAGACACTGCCAATGTATGCCTAATGGCAACATCCGACAAGGTAACTAGCGAAACTCTCGATGATTTCACTTTTGATGAACTTGGCGATGCATTCAATGATTTACTCAATGACCACAAGAAAGTCATTGGTAAATATAAACATGCCAAGGAGAAGATCAAAAGTTATGAAGTCGAGATTCAAAGACTCTCTTCATTGCTTGATAATATTAGAGACACTTCACCCACGGAAGTCACGAATGAGGCGTCTAAGCTTAAATTAAGCCTACATGATGCCGAAGCACGTATTGAAAAGCAAACACAAGAGATCACAGCACTCAACATTGAGCTTGCTGAAGAAAAAAAATAGATACAAGATCTCTATTACTAAAATTTATGGTTTGAATGGTAAGATTAGTGAACTGCAAGCTGCCTCTAAGAAATTAGAGACTAGATTGGAAAAACAGGTTGCTCAACCTCAAATCTAATCACATGAGACACACAAAGCACAACACTACTCAAACTAGTCAAACACATCATCCACCTGCAGCATGCAAACATGCTTACATGTACACTCACTTCCATAAAGTATACAAACCACATGCACGTAGAAATTATTCTCATAACTATCAGTCTAATATGACACATAACCACCATGCTACACATAGATATAATCATTACTATGTTGCACACAAACAAAATCACCACCATACTGCATATAGATATAATCATCATCCTGCTGCCACATATAGTCATCATCATGCTACTCCACACCACTCTTACCATGCTACATATAGACATCATCAACTTGCTCCTAAAATAAATAGGAATGCTATTTGTACCTATTGTGGATTAAATGGACACATCTCACCACAATGTAGAGTTAGGAGATTAGTAGACATAAATATATATGCATGGATGCCAAAAACTAACTTTTCAGGACCTTCAAGAACATGGGTACCAAAGGTCACATCTACTCTTGATGTAGGTGGACCTTCCTTTCTCAACTAAAAGCAAGTGGATTCTCGATAGTGGATGCTCGCGGCATATGACGGAACACGCAAATCTTTTCGCATCACTATCGATGAAGAGAGAAGGATATGTATCCTTCGGCAACAACCTAAAAGGGTATATTATAGGTAATGGTACTATTGGTCATCCTTCTTCTCCTGTAATAAATGATGTCTGCCTAGTGACCGAGTTAAAGCATAACCTGCTTAGCATTAGTTATCTTACTGATCATGGATATAATATTAACTTTGGACAAAATAAATGATATATTTATGATAGGTCAACAGGAGACATCGCTTTTGAAGGGATAAGAGAGGATAACATTTACATTTTCTATCTATCTAGAGATACTAACAGTGCAGGAAGATGTCTCTATGCTCACAAGGATGAGAGATTACTGTGGCACCAGCGTCTTGGTCATGCCAATATGGATATTATATCCAGGCTATCGACTAAGAAGCTAGTCAGAGGCTTGCCCGACATCACATTCAAAAAGGATACGGTATGTGCCGAATGTGAGTTGAATAAGGCAACAAAGTCCTCATTTCATTCCATAAACTCTGTAAGTACTACTAGACCCTTGCAATTACTTCATATAGATTTATTCGGTCCTAATAGAGTAGCCAGTCTTGGTGGAAAACTCTACACTTTTGTTATAGTAGATGACTTTTCTAGATTTACTTGGGTTTTCTTTCTTACAAACAAAAGTGATGTCATTTCTATTTTCAAGATTTTTGCTAAAAAGGTACAAAACAAAAAAGGTTACATGATTACTCGAATCCAAAGTGATCATGGAGGCGAATTCGAAAATACTGATTTTAAAAAGTTTTGTGATTTAAATGGCTTTAATCATGAGTTTTTTTGTCTAAGAACTCCTCAACAAAATGGTGTTGTGGAGCGGAAGAATAGGACTCTTGGCGATATGGCTAGAGTCATATTAAATAAATTCTCTCTTCCAAATTTTTTTTGGGCTGAAGCTGTCAGTAGAGCGTGCCGTATTTTAAATAGGGTGCTCATTCGTCCTATTATGAAGAAAACACCCTATGAGCTTTGGTTTGGAAGAACTCCAAACGTTACATATTTTAGAGTTTTTGGTTGTCGATGTTTTATCCTTAACACCAAAGACAACTTAGACAAATTTGATGCCAAAGCTGACGATGGTATATTTTTTGGCTATACTGCCAAGAGCAAGGGATATAAAGTGTTCAACAAACACTCATTAAATGTGGAGGAGTTTACCAATATGACTTTTGATGAGGATAACAGTGTAGCAACTACTCTTGATAATGATGTTGAGCCATCAACTTCTACTCCGATGAACACCACCACTGAAACCAATTCTCTGGAGGGCTTGCCAAAGAAATTCTCTTTCAAGCCGTCACATCCAGAAAACTTGGTAATAGGTGAGGTATCACGTGAAGTAAGTACTAGATCATCATTAAGAGACTCCATTGCTAGTACTGCCTTCATTTCACAAATTGAGCCGAAAAATATTTTAGAAGCTTTTAATGATGAGTTTTAGATTTCTGCCATGCAAGAAGAACTCAACCAATTCGAGAGGAGCCAAGTTTGGGAACTTGTTCCTAGGCCAGCTAATCTTTCGATTATTGGTACGAAATGGGTTTTTCGAAACAAAGTAAATAAAAATGGTTCAGTTACACGCAACAAAGCTCGTCTAGTAGCTCAAGGATACAACCAAGAGGAAGGTATCGACTACGATGAGACGCATGCTCCTGTTGCAAGACTTGAATCCATTCGGATGCTTTGTGCATTTGCTAACTTTCAAAACTTTAAACTGTTTTAAATGGATGTGAAAAGTACTTTCTTGAATGGATTTATTAAGGAGAAAGTTTTTGTAAAATAACCCCCTGGTTTTGAAAATCACAAATTTCTCGACCATGTTTTCAAACTCAAGAAAGCGCTATATGGCCTCAAACAAGCCCCTTGAGCTTGGTATGAACGGCTAAGCAATTTCTTGCTTGAAAAAAGCTTTTTCAATAGGGAAAGTTGATACTACACTCTTTATAAAATCTTTCAAAGACACTATTCTCTTGGTGCAAATTTACGTTGATGATATTATATTTGGTTCTACTAATGAAACTCTCTGTCAAGATTTTGCTAAGTGTATGCAGACCGAGTTTGAAATGAGCATGATGGGAGAGCTCAATTACTTTTTTGGACTGCAAGTCAAACAAACATCAAATGGAACTTTCATCTGTCAGTCAAAGTATACAAAGGACATGCTAAAGAAATTTGACCTTGACAACGTCAAACCAATCGGCACCCCAATGGCTACTACAACCAAACTAGAACCAGATGAAAGAGGCAAATCTGTTGATCAATGTAAGTATCGAGGTATGATAGGCAGTCTACTTTATTTAACTGCTAGTCGCCCTGATATTATGTTTAGCGTTTGCCTGTGTGCTAGATATCAAGCAAATCCTAAGGAATCACACATGTTCGCTGTTAAGCGTATCTTTCGATACCTTAAGGGCACTATTACAGTAGGCCTATGGTATCCCAAATCAACATTATTTGACCTCATTGGGTACTCTGATGCTGATTTTGCTGGATACAAGGTCGACCATAAAAGTACAAGCAGTACGTGTCATTTATTAGTAAAGGCTCTAGTCTCTTGGTTTAGCAAGAAGCAGAATTATGTCGTAATATCCACAATAGAAGCTGAATATATCACAGTTGGTCGTTGTTGTGCACACCTTCTGTGGATGAAGCAAACCCTTGAAGACTATAACTTATCTTTTATGCACATTCCTATATTTTGTGACAACTCTAGTGCTATAAATCTTACTAAGAATCCCATATGTCACTCACACACGAAATATATTGAAATTCGTCACCACTTTTTGTGTGATCACCAACAAAATGGCACTATTAATTTAGAATTTATTGACACTGTTCATCAGTTGGCCGATTTTTTTACAAAACCGTTATCCGAGGAGTGATTAAATTTTTTTTTGTCGAGAATTAGGAATTTTAGATGAAACTGTTATACATTAAATTGGCCTACATAATTATCGATTATGTCACGATTCTCTATGTTGACTTTGCTATGGGTACAAGCCGAAAGGGTCCTTCTGACAATAAGGCGTAAAAGCCTAAGCGACACGGTGCACTAGTCTTCGGACTACCGCTAGCTGGGATCCAGCCCCTGCAGCTACCCCATAGCAGCTTCAACATATTGATTTATGTCATAACTCCTTAGTTATTATACGGTTAAATTTTGTTTATAGCCTGCCTCATTTAAAAAATTCTAATTTTTAATCTTGTTTTTATCCATATCTTTGCCCATTTATTCAAATTTATTTCAATCTCATTTTTTCTTTCCTGCTTGAAGTTCTGGCCCAAGGGACCAGAACTCGGGCCGAACTCTGTCCCACCCAGAGTTCGGGCCGAGTTCGGTCTTCTTGTTCCAGAACCTCAGATCACTCTCAGCCGTCCATCTTTTCTTCATCCGATGGCCCATATTTCACCCGACCAGCCGACCAAAGCGACATAAATTCGAAATTATCTCTCTCTCCTCCATTGTCTTCTTCCTACATCTCTACGCATATTTCTTCCAAAACCCTAACCCTAGAAGGCTCCAATACTATGGAAATTTCTCTCCAAACTCAAGGAAGTCAATTTTGGAGTTATTCTCCTCCATCTTAGGTCTCTTTTAAGGTATATCTCTCTATTTCTCTTCACATCTCAATTTTTTTCATGGCTCCTAGGTTGCTTGGTAGGGGTAAAAGACCAAGGAGAAGTATTGGTGATTCCTCTACTAATCCTAACCCAAACCCTCAACCTAATCCTCCACCATAACCTATTCCTCATCCTCCTCCTAACTTGGTGCACCCTCTTTTTAATCCACCTCTACCCATCAATGTCGACACATACGATGACCGTCTTTTTGTGTCCTTAGATGCGTCCAACGCATGGTTCGCCGACTTCCGTCATCATCGTGTCTTTGCGGGACACCCTATTAAGTTTAGGTGTTTTCCAATTTTCTTCCTAATTTTCATGACTTATGTCTTGATGAGCTTGTTGCAACTCGTGAACCGATATATGTGAATGCTATACAAATATTTTATTGCAACATGACTTATGACCGCACACGCATCTATTCACGTGTCGCCGGTATAGACATATCTTTTAATGATTTTGAGTTAGCCGACCTACTTGGTTTGCCCAACCCAAACACTTGGGAACGACCTGATGATGCCCGGGACTTTGTTTTCTTCGGAGAGACCACGTTGGAAAGTTTCAAGGGTGATCTTTGATCTCCAAATCCTTCCCCTCGAAAACTTATGGCTAAACATCTCAATAATTATTTTTATGAACTTCATCGGATTATATTTTCTTCGGTCTTGCCAAAAGCTGGATCAACAGATAAAGTTACTTACTTTGAGATTACTGCTCTCTTTTTTCTCTATTTTTGTGTCCCCTTCATCTTCTCTCGTACGATGATGGATTGGATGATTCGTGCTAGGCCTAAACCAAAATCTTTGGTTTATTCCAGGTATCTTCCTTTGATCTTTCGTGCCTTTCATGTTCCATTGGATCAGTGTCAGTCCTTGCCCCCTCCTGTCTTTCTGACTAAGGCAAGGAGAACTGTTGCTGCTGTAGCCTCTTCTGAGTCAGATGCTGCTGAGGATCATGATTCTCCTGCACCCTTTACTGCTCCTGATTCACCTGCTCCCGAGTCTACAGCTACCCTGGACTCTCTTCAGACTATGCTTCGTGATCGCTTCCGTTTGGAGGACGAGCGTTGGGCCGAGATGGATGATCGCTGGACGCAGATGGACTACCGTAATACTCTGCAGATGAGTGTGCTCAGCAACTCCATCCACGATATTCAGTACTCCATGGCCTTCCATCTGACGATGCCGATTCCGATGATGTGTGATCCGTCTCGCGACGGTTATCACATTGACGATTCGTGGGTTCATCGCTATCTTGATCCGACTTCTGCTTTTGTGGATCCCCGTCGTACCAGTTCTGATGGTGCGGGGCCTTCACATGCTCCTTGATGGATATGGCTATTGTACTGCTATTGATAATTAGGACTATTTTTATTTTAGTACTATGTTTCTTTTTGCTTATATTTTTTTGTCTTTAGAACTCTATGGCTCAGTTTGCTCTTATTTAGTTCTACTACTTGCATGTTCTCTTTTATTATGAGGTTGGACGTTTTTATTTTTATATTTTTGTCTCTATTTTTGCTGATTGTCAAAAGGGGAAGAACCATTGATATTTGTCTTGATACTATGACCATTGCTATATGTATTAGCAATATAAATTGTGTATCCTTGGATATGTATATTTGGATGAGTATTTACAGGAAATATCAGTTTATGGGGGAGTACGATTGTTCAAGTACAAGGGAGCCATAATGTATCCAGGTATGAATATTGGACATACAAATATCATGTTTTGTCAATTAACAAAATGGAGGAGATTGTTGACCCAAATCGGATCACAGTCAACCTAATCTTGAAAATTAACAAAACAATATTTGTCATAGTCCAATTTGACACATCGAACTCGAAATCAATCTACTCAGCTCATTGGGATCAAGATCACAGCTGCTTGGAGTTTTACTATTTTTTGTTACTGGAGTCTGTATTTTTTATTATTCTCGAGTATAGGATGATGTACGTTGGGTCATACTGAGCAACTTTGGGCTAGCCATAGCTTTGTAGGTTTACTTAGCCCAAATTCTAATCAACCCATTCATCCAAAGCCCACAAAGAATATTCTGTCCATAGAAGACAAGTTTGGGCTGAACTCTGCCTCCCACAGAGTTCGGGCTGAACTCTGTCCCCTAAAATTTAGGATGCTGATTTTTAGGTCTTGATCACTGCTAGTTGTCCAACGGCCAAAAATTTGAATTATTTATACCGAATTCTGGCCGAATTCTGAACTTTCCAACCGTCCAAGTTGCTCGGTACGATCCAGCTAGAACTTTAAAGTACAAGAAGTTGTAAGTCACTTGGAAAAGTCCAAGTTTTGCCAAAGCGATCATTGAAAGAAGTTTGGCATGCTCTTCTGTGAAAAGGCACGTGGTTGTAACCCTATTTCATAAAATAGTGGATTTTAATCCTGAGCTAGAGTTCTCAGGCCTGGACTAGTCCTCCACAAGGGAAACCAGGTTAAAAATCTTGCTGTATTGTGCTTGCTCTCTACTATTTATTTTTGTATTTCTTTTACTCTGATTATTTCTTTGGTGAAGAGAGTTTAAATTTTTAATTGATCATTTTGCTATAAACTCTATTCACCCCCCTCTAGAGTTGCCTACCTGTACTTCAGTAAGAACCTTGTATTTTTTTAAATATAAATATTATAAAAGTTGTAATCAATTTAGAAATGTGAATGAGCAATAAAAGTTATATTTTATGATTTTGAGCATCTTGGTCGTGACAGCGCTCTACCGCCAACTATGCAGCGTAGGCTGGCTTGGACTTGTCTCGTATCCGAAAAGCGGGTGTGAGTCGTGACAAGTTTTTGTGGTGGCACATGCAGGTCCATTTTTGCAAAAGATTGTGAACTCGTGATAGTACTTAAGTTTGTCGTACTATTGCGAGCCTGCGACTAAGAAAATGCTCATTCACAATTAGGACTAATTTAATTTCAGAAAAAGGACTAGGAATAGGAAACCCTTATTCAACTGACTGTTTGGGTAGTTAAGGTTGCTATATATGCCACGTGATTTACGTAAAAATTTATTCAATTCTAAACCCTATTATATAACTTAGGGATCCTCATAGAAGGATATTGGTTTTATTTAATACGAAGGTAAGACCCAAGGTGGGTAGACGCTTCGTTTGGTAATCTAGGCCTTCCTCATTCCTAATCATTGTGCAATTTTATTTTCTTCCCTTAAACCACCATCGTCATATCATAAAAGTTGTATTGCCCATTTATTTCCTATTAGCCATAGTAATCAATCTTTCTAAAAAACATTATTTTAACTCCATCCATTGTGTTTGAGCCTAACATGATCGTAACATATCCATATGTTTATTCCGTGCTAGATTTGTTGAAATTTAACATACGCATGTGTTCCCTTCGATTCTTGAATACTAGAGAAATAAAAATTGGAAACTTTTGTTCTCTTTTGTTCAACCACTTCATAATCGATCGTTTAGTCTTCAACATTGATATCTAAGTGATCATTTTATTTAAAATTAATATTTTCTCCAGGAATAGATACTTACACCTTTCTATCATGATCAATTTGTTGGAATTCTAGAAGATTCTTTGAAAATTTATAAAAATAGTTGGAATAATTTTCGATGACACATAATGTCAAGACAGCAGCGCACTGTCGTCATTTATTTGAATTATGGAGACTACGGGTTCACTGCAGCCAGTAGCGCACTTGCGAGGCATGACCCCTAAGTTGAAGTAATTCCAAATAAGCGTGGGTGATCGAGCATTATTAAAACTATGTCTTGGTTGTCCTATTTCATCCTTGAGTTGTTATGTCAAGATTAGATAGAGTTGATAGGGTATTCGTTACCGTATCATTACTTGAGTTGTGGAACCAAGAGTTTATTGCAGCTAGCTGAACACTGGCGAGGCATAAATTTTCGGTAAAGTGACTTCGGATATGTGTACGAGTTTTGAATACCATAGAGGCTACATCTTTTACTGGCATATGACTATTAAGTTTTCAAATTGACTTGTACCATATTCCTAGTTACCATCTTCTCAATAAACTGGTTGATCTTCATCCTCCCTTCTCCTTCTATTTTTTGAATTATCATTTTTAAACATATTTTGATTTCCTTCCCCTAGATTCCTAAAATGTGGCTATATTTTGGGTTCTAAAACTCGTACCTGAATGATTATGGATAAATATTTAAGCGTATCAAAACGATTTTGTTTTGATCATCCTTAAATAATTTCGATCACGACTATACTACTTTTATACTTCGATCGTGCCAATTCGCAAGTTTTTCTAAATTTTGATTCTATAATCATGCCTAAATAAATTTTGCTTAACTAGTTAGTCATGCCTATACTACGACTCAATTATCGCTAGTATCTAAATTTCTACTATGATCATGACTATCTTCAACATGTTCATAGTCGAGCCAAATATTTCGTATTTCGATCATGCTAGAATGACTCGCATGATTAACTGTGATCGTGACTGTATCTTACTTGAATCTAAATGATTTAATCATGTTTTTACCTTGAATAAATTTTGATAGTGACCGCGCCTATATAATTCCAACAACAGTTAGTCGTACTTAATGACTTTCTTGTTTAGTCCTTTTGATCATACTTTAATCCTGCCACGTAACATTTTTTTTGGGGTTCGACCTTATATACGATCTAACTCATTTTGATCATTGATCCTATCATTACTTGATTATATTCTCACTCATGACTAATCATTTTTTTCGAAATTTCGAGGAAGAAATTTCTAAGATGGGTAGAGTCTTCCACTGATGAATTATCCTTAAGGTTATTATTAGTTTTATGTAAGGACCCAAGACTATAGCCTAATGTCCCAACACAAAGCCACCTATATCTACTTATTCTATTTTTCACCCTAACTGATAAATGATATTAATAAAGACTTCTTTCTTCTCTTAATTTTTAATTTTAATTTTAATTTATCAAAATTTCTTACTAATTTTTCTCACCGATCAATCTAGTTCATGTATCCTAGTAAATCCTTAAATTCGAGGATGAATTTATTTCTAAGGTGGTTAGATTTGTAAGCCCACTTTTCGATTTTTTATTTTTTATTATTTCTATTTGATTACGATTTACTTTTATGGTCATTAGGATTCGTACATAAGCTCATAAGGGAGCTATAATCATATTATGGTCATTGGGACCTTAGTAAGCATTGTTTAGCTATTTTATAGCTTACTATAATTTTTAGATTTTTTAGACAATTATTTTATTTAGTTTTATATAGTTTAAAGGCTTCCAATATTTATTATGAGGCCATTTGGAACTAATATGAGATAAATTACTTTTATTTATATTCTAGAAGGTTCAATATATTTTCTATAATTTTCTACATTTTTTAGGAATTTTTAGGATTTTATTTGAGTTTATTTGGACTTTAAATGAATTTTAAACGATTTTCTGAATTAAATAAATAATTATCCAGTCATTCACCTGGGGGCCCACCTGTCGGCGCCAACTGCTACAGTAACTGCCTCTTTCTATCTCATATATATATCTTAAAGTATTTCGTAAACCCTAATATTCACTTGGCCGTTTTGAGAGAGTTGATCTTTGGAGACCCTGACTTTATGGAGTGATTGCCGTCAACCCCGACGTAATTTTAGCGTGCCATTTTTTTGAATTCGTCTCGAGGTAGACTTTCTGAATATGTAATTTATTTTTGTATAGTTTGTTCCTAAATTTCTGGAGAATTCTGAAACTTGACACGTTTTGGTGTTTTTGAGATTCTGGGAGGAGCAGAAATCGAAATCATGAACCGTTCGAAGTTTTGGAAAGCTAACACAGAGCTCTACGATATATATTTTTCCCAGAAATTAATTCACTCATCTAGTATTTTAATTCTTCTGTTGAACTCAGAATTGAACGGTGAATCACCGTTTTGGTCACGATTAGCCATAACGGTAATGTCTTTTGACCAAAATTTGAATTTGCGACACGGTTGATTCCAGCACACTTGTGGAGCTGAAATCAACCAAGGTACATTTTTAAAATCTAGAGTTCACGATGTTTGACTAGATAGTCAATGGCACGCCTCGATTTACGTGCCATGGTTTCCAAAATTGGAGAAACATGACTTTTCATGGCCAAACTTTCATGTTTATATTATATTTAGATTATTATTAGGTTAAATTAGGTTTTTAAGTAATTTATTCCAGAATTAACTATTATTAGATTAGTCAACCCATTAGCCACTTATTCCATGAATTTAGAACTAGAACCTTAGAATTGACTTGTGGTTTTCGTGCATGGTTTGTGGTACATTGTATGTTATAGGTTGACAGCGTCTAGATTGGCAATCCCCTCATCCTCGACTTGTGACTATGGTTTGTGCAAGGATTCAGGCAAGTGCACTTTCTGATTGCTTTCGATTCATAGTAGTCTTTCCATTTCATGTTTATGTATACGCTCTCTTGCTTGTTGACACATTGTTACACGGATTAGTGTCATGGATCTCTACATATTTTATTTCGCGATTGTCGTGTTTTCGTGTTTCGTGACTTGTTTGAGTCCATGAGTACTAGTTGGAAGGAGAAATATCTTAGTAGACATGTGGACTACCCAGAACTATCTCCCGTGTCTTTCATGGAGAATAGCAGCTGCACACGACACGTACAGGCTGCCTGATTTACCCCCTAGCCGTTCACATATCGAAACTGGTATTTCAAAACACATAGATAGTTGTCTTTACTTGTTTTTCGCATTTTCTTCACCACTTTCCATGTCATCCTAGTTACATGTTCCTTTTCTAGCTGATATATCATGTTGTAGAGTTATCTACTTTCTTTCGTGATTTATCATGATATCGGTCTTGTTTTCTAGATCATCTCACATATGTTATTTTCATGTCTTGTGAATTCTATTGTATTTTTGATTTGTCGTCGGTTTGTGTGCTTGTTCCATTCCTGACTGGAAACTAATATTTTTCAGGTTTAGTTGTGGCTTCACTTAGCATGGGGAGATACGGGTGTACTTGCAGGCAGAAATCTAGAAATTAGATAGAAGTGGTATCATTTTCATTAATTGTAAGAACCTTGTATTTTCTTTAAATATAAATGTTGTAAAAGTTGTAACCAATTTAGAAATATGAATGAGCAATCAATGTTATATTTTATGATTTTGAGCATCTTGGCCGTGACAGCGTTCTACCGCCGACTCTGCGACGTAGACTGGCTTGGACAAGTCTCATATCCGAAAAGTGGGTGCGGGTCGTGACAATTGTTGTACACTCATGTAATACACATGCACTTCACAATATTAACCCTCTCTCTAAATGTATATATATATATATATATATATATATATATATATATATATATATATATATATATATATATATGTGTGTGTGTAAGTTAGTAGACCATACTCTGATATAATACAATGTTAACAGAGTATACCCCCTTCATATCACTGGATGACACACACACACAACCTATATATTGCCTTCAGTTGCTCTCTCTCTATATATATATATATATATATATATATATATTTTTCTATATATATATATATATATATATATATATATATATATATATATATATTATATAAAGAAACCCGGAGCTTTATTGAAGTAATAGGCGCAAAATGCCAAGGCCTATATAAGTAAGCGCGCTAACGCGACAAAAGGAAAGAAAACTAAGCGCGCTGGGCGCACACTAAAAGGGGAGGATCTGAACAACGCCGGCAGGGAATATGCGAGAAATCCTGAGGGCGTCCTAAGCAAGGGCCTCCCAAAATGAGTTGGAGGCGTGAGAGCAGTGCCTCTTAGCTTGGATGCATTGTCTGATGATCTCTCTGAACAACTGTGAAGGGAGGAGTTGGCGGCCTTCATATCTGAATTTGTTCCTGTTCTTCCAAAGGACCCAAATGCCGGCGGTACGATCTGATTGTTAGCCCAATGGTTATATCATGTTTTTGAATATGGCTATTCAATTAAGTTTAACATAACGATGTCACTAATATTCATGTAATCACTATTATGTTGCTAATTAATCTTAGCATTGTCCTAATGTTAGCATAGTCATAAATGTTCTATATCATATTTCTATGTTTGTATCATAATACAACATAATATTTTGTTTGCCTAACATGTATTTGTAGACATGCTGTAAGCATGATCAAACCTGAACAACCAGGACATATGCAATAGAGAATTATTGATGGGCCAAAGACGGCGTTATACAAGAAGATTTCTCTGAACCGCCTAACGACCTATCCGGGGCCTCACATCGGCGTTATACAAAGGTATTCAGATTTCCAGATCTGTTTATCTTTGGACGACCGCCGTCAGTGGAAAAAGGCGTCTTCAAGTCTGCTCAAATATTTGAAGAATGGAGTCATCAAAGGGCTCTTGGTTTTCCTATTTTATCAATTTATTTTTCATATTTATTGAGTATAGGAATACGATGTAAACTGTATCGTACTGGCAAATAGGCTACCCAAGAAACGTTTTCAAAATACCCTTTCATTTTGAAAACAAGCCCACTTACAAAAGCCCAAACTACTTCCTAACTGTTTGACTTTTCAAAAAGCCCAAAAAAACTAATTTGCAAAACCCTAACAGAACCCTAGAAGAACTCGGCCCGAATTCGGCCAGAGTTCGGTTAGTGAACGTTACTTTTTGAACTTGGTCCTCCTGCAGTTACGGATCCCAACGAGATTTTCTCATAGAGTTCTGCCCGAATTCTGTCAGAATTCTGCCTTTGGAAAAACTATAAATAGAGAAGGATTTCGATCATTTCAATTCACTCATACACTTTCATATCTCTTCTCTATAAGCCTACTACTTCTTCCAAAGTGTTCTGAGCTATTCATTTTCAAATCCCAAGCCAGTTACAATCCTCTAGTTGATTTACCAGTGCGGTACGGTCTGGAAGTTTCAGAGTTGTTGTAATCATTGGCTTGATTGAAGGTAGACACTTCACAATTGAAGTTGGTCGAGTACTTCGGATCAAATCTCGCGTTGTAGAAGTTGCAAGAACTTCGGATGAAAACTTGTGGTGATTTTCTATAGTAGATTCAACTGGAAGCTAGAGTTCTTCCGATTGGACTAGTCCTCACAAGAGAGAAACCAGTATACATCCTTGTGTTTGCGTTTGCTCTCTACTCTCTACTTTTCATTTAAATATCTGTGATATATTATCTGTGATCTTGTTACTAACATTTTTTTAATAGTTAATTTCCGCTGCCTACTCTATTCACCCCCCCTCTAGAGTATTACGCTTTATAACTCGTTCCTACAATCGGTCCTACAATGATGTCCGTGGGAACAGCTCCAGTTGGCCAGGAGATCGTAGAAGCCCCCAGTCGGGTGGATAAGACTAAGTCTATTCTGAAGCTTGGACCAAATGCCAGTCGCCAGCTCCCCCGAAAGGAGGACGTGCTCTGCTGATTCCGTTGTGGGTTCCTCGCAGCAGTGGCATCTGGAAGCGAGGCTAAATCCCATCGATCTGATGAGGTCGTCTGTCGGTAGCTTCTGGCATAGTACGCGCCAAATAAGAATGGACCATTTGATGGAAATGTAGTCCTGCCAAAACTTGGCGTAAATGTTATTCGGCACGCCGCTGCCTCTGGCCACGAGTCTGGCGGAAGCCAAAATGAAAGTCCCACTCGGGTTGGGGGACCATCTCCAGGAGTCGGGCATGTCAGTAACCCGTAGGTTAGCAGCAAGAAGACGGTCGGCCGCTGGCTGGCCGAGCCAATCTCTGACCTTCCTCCAATCCCATCCTGACCTGCCCTCACATAGGTCCCTAATTACACATCCCTGCGGAGTAAGAGTGTAGGGGTGGATGGTGTCTTCTCCTAACCACCGCTTCAGACAGGCCGAAGAGTGACCGTCGCCCAACTGAAGACGGATTAAAGGTTCAGCGGTGGTGCGACCACGAGTTATGCGGCGCCACGACGCCGATGATCTGTTGTTAGTGACTACCTCCGATAGATGGGAGAATCTGGAATATCTGGCTCTCTTGAACTTCGTCCATAACGAGCTCTTCATGCGCGTCTTCCACCATAACTTCATGGAGCAGGTGTCCACGATGTGGGCAAGTCTGCTGAATTCCAGACCTCCTTCTTCAGTTGGTTTGGCTATAGTCTTCCAACCGGCCCAGTGATGTTTGTCCTTGCCGTCGCAATGGCCCCAGAAGAACTTGGCGTAGAGGGATTCGAGAGAGTGGAGCACCTTCTTGCAAGGGGAGCAAACGGCCAGGGTGTACAACGGGATGGACGATAGAACGTATTTAATGAGGATCATTTTCCCCCTGGAGATAATGTGACGTTGTGCCAACCTGCGATAAGTTTGCAGATCTTGTCTATGAGGTGCTCGTATATCCCCGAATTGGACTTACCGTACACCAGTAGGCACCCAAGGTAAAGGAAGGGTGGGTAGGCCGTGCCGAACGAGGTCATGTTGGAGAGCAGAGCTGAGCGGATTCTGTCAGCTTTGTGATGGGTATAGATGACGCTCTTATTGTTATTGACTCGTTGGCCAGAGCATGTAGTGTATCTAGCGATCGTTCGCAAGATGACCTCAATTGATCTGCTGTCTCCAGAGGAGAAGATTAGGATATCGTCAGCGTATGCCAGGTGAGTGATAAGCGAACAGCCAGTAGTGGTGTAGAAATGATAGAAACCAGGCATTAAGGGTGTAACGCCCCAGTCCCAAAATACGTAGGACCAAGTACGTAGACATGCCAGCTGTATACATACGAAATACATGGACCTCGTATGTATACATAAGCTGTAAATGTAGTAATCCAAGACAACTAAATCTCATCCACAAAGATAAATAATGATATAAATCGACTTTTGAGTTTGTCATGTACACAATAGTTGGGCGGAGACAAAGTCCACTACCAACCAAATTAAATAGAGAAAAATATATAAGAAAAGAATTTAGCAAGCGAGAGCAAGTGACGAATCCAAGAGTAATCATCACGACGGAATAGAGTGCAAGCCATGGCCTTAGCTAGAGCACCTGCAAGAAATCACGAAAACACACACCTGGGGAAAAACCAGGTCCTCAGAGGGACGTAACAAGACACATAATATCATGCCGATAAACTGAATAAATAAGCTCAACAGAAAAGTATGCATGAGTAAAGGTTCCTATCCATTCTAGGTGATATGCACTTTGAGGACAACGTTCTACGCAGGGGCTGTAAGATCAGCAGAGTAATAAGAGAGGCAGTAAGTAGCGCTCATCCGAGACACTATCGCCCGGGGACCGAAAGTGATACTCATATGAGTCACTCTTGGCCCCAAAAGTGTGTAAAAAATAAATGTAGCCCCTACGCTAATAATTGTCCCCTCCCCCCAAATGATACTATACATGCATCGTCTCCACGACACTGTTTAATCCTTAATAACCGCCAAGTCTTCTACACAATCTATTGACAGTTATATCCTAACGCTCGGCCTGTACGCACCGATGTACGGTCGGTACGTAAGTCCGAAGCTATATGCGACTCACCACTCACACACAATCCGTGGTACATCGTGACAGTTTATGAGATGCACATACGGTGGTCCCTTAACTCTAAGCTAATTGTATAAAATATAATTATTTGTATCCATATAATATAAAAGAAACAACTAAAGAAAAGTATGCATGATATTGAGCAAGAAATTTAAACAGCAAAGGCAAGGTGTCTTGCCTGGGGTGTCGCCTGATGTGGTGCAATGTCCCGACAAGTCCAGTCTGTTTATTAGCCATGGTCGTTGCGAAAGAGTCCGTTCACGAGAAAGTAGGCAAGCATGAGTAATGAGGAAATAAAAGAGAATTTGCTAGGAGAAATACTCGTACCTATCTTTTTAGAAAAATATCCACATTTATTTGGAAACTAGATTTTGGTAGTAAACGGATTTTAATAAAAATATTTAAAAATCAAACTCATTCTAAGTTGTCAAAATAACTTCATAGCGAAAATATATCATTTTTAAATAAAAATACTACAAATCATTTTTATACATTTAAAGTTTTGAAGATAATATTGTCACTAATAATACCCCTATACAAAAATATTAATAATACTAATGTTAACATTAATAATGATAATAACCATGCTGATGATAATAATAATAATAAATAATAAGATTAAGAATAATAATAATAATAATGGTGACAATAATAATAATAATAACAACAATAATAATAATATTAATATTAAAATACTTTTAGAAATTTTGGTTTACATAATAATAATAATAATAATAATAATAATAATAATAATAGTAATGAAAATCTTAACAATAATAGTGGAAGTAATAGTACTAGTGGTAATAGTAATACCTAATAATAATAATAAAGGTAATAATAATGATAGTAATAAATAATAATATAATGATATTAACAGTATTTATAATAATATTAATAATAATAGTAATAGTAATAATACTAACCTACCCTTACTAATCAGCCTTATCCAAAATTTCGTAACCAAATTGAGAGAGAGAAAAGAACGGAGAAAGGGGAAAACGAGGGTCTCACCTGGGAAGGGAGGAGGAGGTCTCCGCGGCGGCGGCGCGGTGTCCGCGGGGAAGACGACGGCGAGCAGAGGCCCTGATGGCGGTCACGTGATCGGGAGGCTAGGGGCGGAAGAAAGCTCGGAGCAGCCGCGGCGACTTAGGGCTTCGCCGAGGCGGCGGAGAAGAGTGAGATCGGCGGAGATGGCAGATCTGCAAGGAGGCGGCGGCGGTAGCTCCACTGCTCGAGAGGCGGAGGTGCGCTCGGGGTCGACGCCGGGCGCGGCGGATCTGAAGGGGGCGCCGGGATTTCGGGTGCGCGGGAGCTAGGCGGAGTCTGCTCCGGCGGGCTGGCCACCAGGAGATGCGGAGCTCGCCGACGGCACTTCGAGGTTAGGGTTTCCCCCCTCCTTTCCTCTTCTGTATTGTTTTTGGGATCGTCGGTGGTGACGGGAGTCGGAGATGGCGGTTGGGGTGGTGATGCTGGTGGTTGATGGTTGTGGGAACAGGAGTCGGCCAGTGGTGGCGACTGTTTCGAAATTTTTGTTGACGGAGATGGTGGAGACGGGGATGCTGCCGGGGCAGCGGTGGACAGGGTACGTGGAGGATGGGGGTGTTGGTGACGACGACGTGGTCGTGAAGTTGGGTAGCTGGCTGGAAATCGAATTTGGCAGTAGGCGTCGAGGCGGCGGAGGCAAGGAGTTATTGGCACGGTGGTGGTTGTGCTGGTGGGAGTTACGTCCTGCTCGTCATGGGGTCCAGATTGTGTCCGGCATGTCGGATACGAAAGAGATGTACTTGTATTGGTAATCTGGATATAGTAGAATGACACCCGGGGTCGGACCCGAGGCCATCACGGCTGACATGGATAAATTTTAGACACCGACACGGCGCACGACACTTTGTGGAGAAAATTTTGGAGAATTTTTGTGGATGACAACTAATAGGGAGGAGTACCTGCCTATTTATAGGATGTGGGAATTCCCCTTTGGATAGGATTGTGGGGGTTTTAAATCTCCATTAGATAAATCGGAATTTAATTTAAAATCAAAATCCAAATCAAAATACAAATTCAATTTAACTCAAATTTAATTCTGTTAGTTTAAAAAAATCAAATCAATATCAATTATGGATATTACTCTATTTATTTAAATCATTCCATAAAATTTAATCGAGATTTAAAATGGCCAAAATATTTTCCAAATATATTTTTCAAGAATACCAATAAATATAATTTCAAAAATAATAAAATAATAAATATTTTTAAATAACTTTTCGAATAATAAAATATCAATATTAAATAATTTCAAAATATATATTTAAGTAATAATAGGATGTATTTCCAAATTACATTTTTACTAATTTGGATAAAACATATTTCGAAAGTAATCATAAATTCAAATCTTTAAATACCTTCTTGCTAAATTATTTTTAATAAAAATAATTATTTATATATTATTTTGAAACCACCATTGATAATAAAATCAAAAATTATTTTTCTAAAAATATGTTACTCGCACATATTCGCTCTCGACGAGAAAATACGAAAATCGTAAATTCGCGCGCGACGTAAAATACAACTACGCGACGTAAAATACAAAAATTTTAAATCAGTACCAAAAATAATAAAAATACAGTAGAAATTTAGGGGTTTTACAAAGGGCATGCTATTAAGGCTTCTTCTGAGAGCTTCTGCCGCAATGATGAAAATGGTGGAAGAGAGGGGATCCCTCTATCTAACCCTACGAGTGGATCGAAAGAACCCCGCCACCTGACCATTGATAACTGTGGAAAACCACGCATTGCTGATAGATCTGAATATGATGTCAATCCATGGTTCGGAGAAGCTGAAAGCCGTGAAGACCCAAATCATGAATTGCCAGTCTAGACGGTCGTACGCCTTTTCTATGTCGAGTTTGATGGCTATGTTCCCCCTAGACGAGAACTTCATGCATGTGATCATCTCTTGTGCGAGGAGAATGTTGTTAGTTATGCTATGGCCTTTAACAAACCCGCTTTGCTCTTTCGAGATGATCTTGGGGAGGAGATCCGACATCCGGTTGACGACGATCTTGGATATGATCTTGTTGGTGAAGGTGCAGAGGCTGATCAGACGAAAGTCTTTGAAGTTTTTCGGATTGTCTTTCTTAAGGATAAGGATGATGTTGGCGCAGGAGATGGATTTGGGGTATCTGGCTTCTTGAAAAAAGGCGATTGTGGCCTCCAGTAAGTCTGCTTTTAAGATGTCCCATCACGCTCTGAAGAAGACCCCGTTGAAACCGTCCGGTCCCGGAGCAATATGCTCAATGATGGACCAGACAGCCGCTCTAACCTTCTCCTCCGATGTAGTTGCCAGAAGGGTCTCATTCTCCTCGTCGCTGATGAGGGATGGGATAATAAACAAGAGCGCATCGCCTTTAACGACCGGCTCTTTAGTGAAGAAGTTAGAGTAGAAGTTCACAGCCACAGCCTGAATACCAACTTGGTCGTCCACCTGGGTGTCGTTCTCGTCGAAAATTCGGTGTAATTTTAATTTGTTCCTATGGCCTTTGACACACACATGAAAGAAACTGGTATTCCGGTCTCCATCGGTATCCCAGGTCAATCTGGATTTCTTTCTCCAGAATTATGTCTCCACTCTCGGCCTGAATTTAAGAAGTGCTTTGGCGAGGTTGAGCGAGGCGCGGGCCGCCGGGGATCTGTCAATGGCATACGAAGTCTACGCGCGGGTGACGTCGTCCTCTGCCTCCTTGGTAGCCTGGAAGATGTCTCTGAAGGCCTCTATACTCCAGGACGATAGAGCCTTACGAGTGGCTTTAAGTTTAGCCGCCATCCGGGCCAGAGGATCAAGATCCGAAACGGAGTTCCAAGCGGTAGCCACAACGTTCTGGAATTGGGGGTGATGGCACCAAAAGTCGAGGAAGAGGAAAGATTTTTTTTTTGCTGGTGTGATTATTGCTGATCTGGATAAGAAGAGGGGAGTGGTCCGATTCAGTGGAGTTCAGATGAGAGAGGTTAGTGATCAGGCCCATGTCTGACCAACTGTCGTTGATCATCGCCCGATCTAATCGGGAGTACTGCCGCCGATGACCCTCCTGCATGTTGCACCAGGTGAACGCACTGTCGTGGAAGGGGATAGGGATAAGGTTCCCTTAGAAGATGAAGTTGTTAAAGTCATCCATCGCAGGCTGGAGGGGTGGGCGGCCACCGGATTTCTCCTCTCTGTAAGACACCGTGTTGAAATCTCCGATGCATAACCACGGTAGACCTTGGAAATGAATAAAAGCCTCCAGAAGGTCAGCCCAGAGCAATCTACGCTCGGGGGTGTCACAGCTACCGTGAACGGTATAAAGGATGGAACGGGACTATGGTTGACCCAACAGGAGAGAGCCTGAGGCGAGTCTTGAATGATGCCAAATTTGAAGTCTTGCGCAAGTAGAATCCAGATGTCATTACAACAAGCGATGGCATGAGGGAATCCTAACTTGAGTTGAGTGGCATTGATTCTTTTTTGAGGAATTTTTGATTCGATGATGATTGAGAGGTCTATATGATTAGTTTTCTTGAGGCTGAGGATTCTGTTCATCATCGGTTTGTTGTCGAGCCCTCTCACATTCCAGAAGATGATGTTAAGCATTAGCTGTGGAAGTGGGAGGGAGGTGGTTAAGCTTCGTGGCGGACCTAGTTGTCATAGCCGTCAGCTGCTTTAGTTTACTTTTGTTCTTCTTGGAAGTGATTTTTTTGGTGGGTGTGATAGTGGACCCGTAGTTTCCGATAGCTTTGCTCGTCCCACCTGGTTCGCTGCTACCCTCAACATCTGTGGGGGTGGTAGTTGAGTCATTATCATATTCTTCCAGGGCGCATAAAGGGTTGTCACGGTCCAGAAAGCCGGCTTCCTTGGCTTGCCAAAACCTACTGGTTAAAATGGGGTTAAAGCTGGCTTGCGCATCCGTTGAGTGAGGAGGAAGGGGCTGGGGTTCATTGAGCGGCTCAGAGCAGCTCTTCGAACTGTCCTCTCCTGGCTGATGAGTGTGGCAAGTGGTTAGTTGGATGGAGTGAGAGACCTCGGGAGGGAGGGGGATGGTGAGCATAGATGGGTTGGGTGGTCGGGTGATGAGAGTCATATCAGCGCCTGAGTGGTGTGTGTGACCACTGGGCTTAGGGGAGACTAGTTGTTCATCTTCGCTGGGGATGGAAGAAGGGGGCTCACTGGGGTCGTCGGGAGCTTCGTCTAAAGTCGTGCCTGTGAGGAGTTCAAAGGAGTTGTTGAGATAGATGGTGGATGGATTGAATGGGACGATAGCGGAGCTGGTCGTGACGGTCGGACGGAGGCTAGTCGGACCGTCAATCTGAGGGGGAGGATCGGGAGTTGAATTATGAGTGATAATGACCAGGTCACTTTGACCCTCCGGTGCGCGTGGGGTGCGCGGACGAGACTTCTTTAGTTCTGGGTGGGCACGAAAGCAGTGCTGCATTAGGTGACCGCTCATCTGACAGTGTTTACAAAAGATGATGTTGTTGTCATACACCAGCGGTTGGCAATGTGTTTGATCTCCGAGCTCGATTTCTATGAGTTTGGTGGGTCATTCACGAGGTCTAACTCCACGTATATCTTCACATAATTGTACTTGGAGAGGTTGCGGGTTTCTTCAGCGATGGCTACCAGGGTCCCAAATGAACTGGCTATCTGTTTCAGGACAACAGTGTCATGCCCCGATTCCGTAGAATTGATAGTCGTCCCCCGGGCGTGATGTCGTGCAAGCCTAAGTTGCGCTCGCACAAGACATAGTCATAAGGTTATCCGAAACACAACAACAAGAGAATGCGCAGAGTAAATTGAACACACATTATAGAGAAGGAAATTTAAGCTTTATTGATAATGAACATCATTTTACAGACTCGATACAAAGGCGCCGCGCGGGCTTTTTACAAACTGACTCCATTACAAAATGAACGTCGACGAGATAGCCATTCCATACATATCATCCCTTGATTATAACCAGCATTACAAAACTACCTGGGATGACGGGAAGTCGCTCCATCTGTCTTCTTGGCCTTCGACGGCGGAGTCTTCAAAAAGGTTGGATCCAAACTTCGACCGCAAGGACGAAGCTTCAAAACACACGAGCGTTGCCTTCCTTCACGTAGCACGCTCCTCCCGATCTATCGTACCTGTAGAGAGAGCGAGGATCAGTACAAGCAACGGGGAAGCAAACCAGGGGGAGGTTGGGTAGGGTGATCCATGTGGATATGATTGTTGAATCAACTTTTGGGTTGAATTTGGGGGACCATTTGACAATTTTAGCAATATGCGTGCCAATTTTGGAAGTGCCCTTGGCCCGGACTATTGTATAGTCCGATTCGGATGAGAGGTGTAAAAGCATGTGCTTGGGTTCGAGCAGGGCTACCCGGTAGGCAGCGGAGATGCCCCACTTAGCGACAGCTTTCGTGAATATGGTGATTTTCGGGCATCCGGATCCAAATTTTATAACAAATGTCATAGGGAAGGAGGAGGATAGGGATAAGATTTTCGACGCTGCAAAGGGGACCCGGATGGTGTCTCCGACAAATGGTGGCGTGAAATCTATGTCCGAAAGCAGGATCTCCACCACCGGAGATGGTAATTGCCTCCCCCGTTCTGGCCGTAGGACCTCGGCGTAAGAGGGGGTACGTGAGGGTGCTTCCCCGCAGGGGCTAGCCGAGTGAGGGAAGACTCCGGAAGTGGCCTCTGAACAAGGATAGTTGGTAGAGGGAGGGGTATAGTGACCAGCGGGGTACGAAGGGACATGAGGAGGGAGGGGGCGGGAAGGGTCACCGCCAGTCTCTGTGTGCGCCAGGGATGTGGCACAAGATGGCGCGGGCACCAAAGGGTGAAGAGAGTACACACCCGATGTGGGTGGCGCCAGAGTAAGACTTTGCTGATGGTGTAGGTGGCTCCTTACGTGCGCGGTCGAACGGGGATGGCCTTCTCCTAAAGTAGGTAACGCCAAGTTGGGGGCCCCCGAGAGAGCCTCTGTGCGGACCGTGGGTTGTGCCAGGGTGCGGCCAGCAAGTTGCGCTAGGAAGAGACCAGAAGGTTACGTCAGTAAAGTGCCGACAGGTTGCGCTAGGGGTGCTCCCTTGGGTTGGGCACGGGAAGGGCCTGCGTGTTGTGCTGGGAGTGCTCCCTTGGGTTGCGCCAGAAGAGAGACAACATGGTACGCCGGTGGGGAACCAGCAGGATGTGCTGAGGTGTGGCCCACCGCGTGGGCCTCTGCCACCCCGAAAATTAAGCCAAACGCGCAATACGAGGATGACGCCAGGTTGTTGCCATCTGGCACCCTAAGGAGGGTTTTGAGGGTGTTCTGTGCAGTTGGGTGGGTTGCGTCTAAGTTGGACAGCTCTGTGCCCGATAGGGGAGATTTGAAAAAGTACCTCGGAAACTGGCCTGAGGATTGGACAGCTCGGGACCATCACACAACGCGTCTTCCAAGGGGAGATGGCTAGCAGCGGATGGGACCCCATTCGAAAGGAGTGCCAGCATAGTGCAATTGCATGTGGCGTAACTCGATGAGGGTTCCAGGGGGTTCCCAGCTGGCGGCCGGAGGGAAATCCTGAGGGAGCTCGACGCAGTTGGGGACGATGCATCAGAGTCGGCCTAAACGACGGCTGCTGGGGTAGAACTCGAGCGGTAGCCTCGGGGGGTGGTCCGGGGACAGGACAATGCTCGACCAACTCTCGACGCGCCTTCCGGAAGAAGAGCGGCGACGGCGGATGCGGCCCCGCTCAATAGGGGCGGCCGCGTAACAAGGTTAGACGAGTGGTAAGGGGGGCCGACCCTTGGAGAAGTGGAGCAACCTCCTGGGCCTCGAAATCGGCATACGATGCCGAGGGGAACGCAGGCGGCGGTCGGATGGGCGACGATACCAGAGGGGGAACGTCGTTCGGATGGGACCTAACCCACCAGCGCCCTAGAAGAGCCAGCTGTTCCACAGTCCATTCAAGGGAGGGGGAAGCTCCGAGGATGGATGGTGGGGGGCCTGGTGGCGGAGGCTGACGTGGGGGCCTCGGGCCGGGGAGATAGGGGTGGCGGAATCTCTGTCTCCGCCTACGATTGGATTCCGGAGTAGTGCGGCCGCCGAAAGGGACAAGAAGAGGCTGGCGATGGCGCATCGGTGAGGTGGGGGAGGGTTGGGGGGAGACAGTGACGAGGAGAGGGGGGAAGCCGGGAGGAGGGGGGAGGGGGGAGGGGATGAGCTGAGCCATATATATATATATATATATATATATATATATATATATATATATATATATATATATATATATATATGTATATATATATATATATATATATTAACCAAACCCCCTCAATTTATTAATCAAGGCTCAAAATGCCGAAGCCTGAAACGTATACAAGGCACAAGTAGAAGACGCCTATACAAGTATACCACCAAAAGAAAAGAGGGGGAAACGACACAAACGGCCAGAGTTAGGGGTGGAGCGAGGACCAGAATGCGCTCGGGCTGTGGGAGCATAGGGTGCTCCGTTTACGGCATTGGCGGAAGACTTCCCGAATGAGCTGGTCGACAGAGAAAAGGTGACCTTCGTATCTCGCTTTGTTGCGATTCTTCCAAATCGCCCACGTGGCGGCCGCTGCGACGTTCTGGTATATATATATATATATATATATATATATATATATATATATATATATATATATATATATATATATATTTTATATATATATATATATATGTGTGTGTGTGTGTGTGTGTGTGTGTGTGTGTGTGTGTACCCTATATGTGTGTACTTTGTATATTTGTTAAAGTGACTTAATATATGAGATACTAGATATATAATTTGATATGTTTGTGTGCTAGTTTAGACGATAGCATTAGGCTATGTGTTAGCCCTATGGTTTAGCTATGTGTTGGTTTAACATGTGACCTATAGGCTATGTATTGTAGTTTGGTTTCTTTGTCTTGACTTGTTAGACCTAGAATGGACTAAGTTAGACTAGTTGACCATGGTTGACTAAACCCTAACTTGTTTGACCTAGTTTGACTAGAGTTGACCTAGTTTGACTAAGCTTGACCTAGTTCGACTTTTAGAGTTGACCAAGAGTTGACTTTGGCCCAGATTAACCTAGAAACATGTAGATGCATTGTACTCTTTAAATTATAATCCCTTTGTATACATCATGACTTGTGTTGCTCTAAATAGGACTCAGTTACCTCGTTTCGGACTTTATATTCTTACGGACATTCAAATTTTAGGCGAGTACATTCTCTGATCATTCTGATCATTTCATACTTGTTAGGATTTATATTCCTGCTCTAGATCCCTTTATTTGATGTTGTCACGATGTTATCACGGATTGGTACTATATGGATCTTTTCATGAGATGTTATCCCCCTCGGGAGCATCGGATACTTCATGTCATGTGTTTCATGTACATCACATATTCTTTGCTCTTATGTTATTCATGTATACTCATGTGATTCATGTACGTTCATGTACGCTCACGTACTCTCATGTTCTCTTGTGTACGGCCATGTTCTCCTATGTGCTTCATGTATAACCAATCTATTCATGTACACTCATGTAATTCATGTATTCTCATGTTCACTGAGCCCAACATGTGTATTATTCATGTGCACTCATTTATTGAGCCCACGTGAAATCATGTACGTAACATAACTTGAATGGATCCTTATGTATTGATTGGGGCATGGGTAAGTAGAATTGGTTATGTGGGTCATATCTCCAGTAGATTATTCATGTGAACTCCATAGCTTATTCATGTGCAACCTAACCTGTTTTCATTACCATATTATGCTCTAAATCACTAGTCACTTTATAGTTCTTACCTATCATGTATATATTTCCAGTTATCAAATATCTTCTTATTTTTTATGTACATCTTTCTTTACAGTTCATGTATATTACTCTTTTGCATGCTTTATACTTTTCTGCCATGTTATGAACTGCATGAGATGTATTGTGCTCGTTCCTGTCCTGACTGGACCTGTTGAAAATATTATAGATGACGAGGAGGACTTCTGTACCACTTACTACGGAGTCCACATAGATGATACCTGTGAACTGATTCCATAGGAGGACCCTGCAGCAGTTGGCGACACTATCCCTTTATTCTAGGCTAGTTAGCTAGACAGTTATCTTATTTTTTGTTGTCTTATCTTATTTTGACATTCTGAGATGTAATATTTTTGGATGTTGTTGTCGTGTCATATAGACACTTAGACTTGTTTCCTTTCTGTTGTATTTTCTTTGGAGATTATCATATCATGCTGTTTCTACCTTATATTGTGATTAAGATGTACCTTCTATATTGTCCTCCATACGAAGAGTATATATTGTGCAGTTATACTTATACTGTGTTAGATGTTATAACCTAGGACAGCGTTCTACTGCCGACACTGCGGCGTAGGCTGGACGTACCCACTTCTCGTGCCCCTACACTGGGTGCGGATCGTGACAATAATACTTCGGATCGCCCACCCTGCCATCCTCATTGGGCGCTTAGGTTCAGGCAACTTGATCTTATCGCCGTATATGAGTACCTCGAAGAGCTGCAGAGTGTCTTCATTATTGAAGGTGTAGACCTCCTTCTGTCTCAGTTTGGTGGCTTCTGCTAGGAGCAGCCATACGCTTGGAAGTATTAACAGTTAAGGCTTATTTCCCCTTGGGCTCGCGCCCACTTCTGTTGCTGTTGAAGGAGTGTTTACCTTTCTCATCAAACGTAGGGAAGTTGACTCCTAGGAGACGAGCATCGTGGGCCTTTATTTTGGCATTTTTAGCACCGATAATGAGCGCAGTCTAGTCTTTGTATTGGGAGGAGTCGACCCAAAGTTTAATCGATGGTGTCATATTCTTGCGACAAGAATCCATCAGCACATGTTCAAGAATTCCAGGAGTTAACCTGAGACATGCTTGTCGGAAGCACTCTATGTAAGCTCGTGTCGTCTCATTTTCCTTCTGGGTAACTTCTATGAGGGAGGACATGGTTATGTCTATACTGCCATTGTAAAAGTGGAAAATGAAGATATATTTTAGATCCTCGAAGGAGGATATACAGTTATCAGAGAGACTATAGAACCATTCATATGCAACCCCTTTAATGCTCCGATGAAGAGACTTGTGAGTAGGACATCGTCCTTTGACAAGTGCCCCGTCATAGAGGCGAAGTACGTCAAGTATCAAGGGGAGGATCTTTTTCGTCAAATGGCGCTAAAGTTTGTGGTTTGTACTTAGGGGTATAAACCACGTTGTTCCACTCAAAAGGATAAGGTTGCCTAATCCCCAGCTTCTGGCGTTCTGCCTGTTTGTCCTTTGCCACCACACGAGCACGTAGCTCTTTCACATCTCAAATAGATCTTCAATAGAGCCAGGAGTAGGTGATGGAGCCTAGGTATGATACTCATCTTCTAAGGTAGCGGATAATCGGGGTAAAGTATGATGATCTATCCCCAAAGATAGCCGCTGAGGAGGTATATTTGATTCCCTATTAGCTCCTGGGTCAGGACTTACGAATGTAGGAGCCCTTGTTGGTGGCTGGATAGCCAAGGTGTTTCGGATCTCAACAAGTCACCAGTTCGCAGCCAAAAAGCGGGTCTTTATGTGCTGATTTAGCCACATGGTCATGTGGCCATCTATGCGGCTCAAAACATCTATCACTATAAATAGCATGGTACCACACCCATGCAAAAGGTTGGCAACCTACGAAGGGCAATTTCTTCAAGAGCAAGGATCGTGTCAGATTGTCCTAGGAGTAAGGCAGAGTTGCTACACTTTCCCGAGCCTCCATCGTCACCCCCCAGAATCAAAAACTAAACAATTGTACTTAGATTGTTTCCTAGGATTCTTTTTCTAGACTTTCTCTTGTACAAGCGAGTTTGTAATCAAGTTCAATTCTTCTATAATTCTTATTCTTGATATTTAATGGCAAACACGATGGCGATTCTGCTGGGGACATCCTTCTCCTCTGATGAGAAGTTGGTGATGCAATCTGACGCATCGAAGCTCGGCTCTACGCAGCAAATGCTTGTGGTTCGTTTTGACCAATGAGCATTCGAAGAAATGCTCTCTGAAGGGAGCGCTAGCCTGTCACATAATCGAGCCAACCCAAAGAGAACCCTTAGGATGTCGAAGTACAAAATTGTTGCCCCCAATCAGGTTCTCGAAGAAGCTCCTTCTGAGGCCCAAGACGGTGACTAAAGCTCTTCTGCGGCCTTTCTTCCGACCGTCGAGAACCCTACTGTCCCCAAATCCAGTAGAGCAAAATACTACGATGCTGAGTTTTTGGGGGCACAAGGGAAATCCATACGAACGAAGAAGAGGCCAGATAAGAGAGATGAGCAGTCTGCATATGCGGCAGCCAACTCTAGCCGCAGGCGGATGGCCCATGCGGCAGCCAACTCTGGCCGCAGACGGATGGCCCATGCGGCAGCCAACTCTGGCCGCAGGCGGATGGCCCATGCGGCAGTCAACTCTGGTTGCAGGCAGATGGCCCATGCGGCAGCCAACTCTGGCGCAGGCAGATAGCCCATGCGGCAACCAACTCTAGCCGCAGGCAGATGGCCCATGCGGCAGCCAATCCTGGACACAGACAGGGTATTTCATGTGACCCTGTCAGAAGCTCTGTGTTTGACCGTCTCTCATGCAGGTCCGATTCTATACGGCCTATTGAGAATGTAGAATATTCCAATCTGGACTCTTCTTATTATGCGTCTTCAGGTGCTAAATCAAAGAAGTCTAGGGCAGTGCGGCTCAACAAGCCCAGTCAACTATCCAAGTTGCTGACCGTCAGCAGGCATCGTTAACTGTTATACGGGCTCTTGATGGAAAGTTGTACAGAACCACCCGCATCCAGTCCCCCAGGGATAATGGACAGGGTGGGCCTCAAAAGTCTCCCTCTAACGATCGAGAGCAAGTGTTTTTACTAGCCTCGGATCATAGAGCAAACATGATACCTACGCACCCGTGTGCTCGGGATATCCGAGTCCACAAAATTTGATGCAAAGGTGGATCAGACTGCTATCGACTTACGAGAGGTGATTACTGTTTGCCATTGATTATAAAAGAATATAACAGTTTTATGAGAGGACTGGACTTTTACTTTACAACAGAAACTCGCTTGTACAAAGAGAGCCCAAGAACAAAACCTAGGAAAACAATCTAAGTACAGTTGTTTAGTTTTTCTAGGGGGTGATGGTAGAGGCTCGGGAGAGTGATAGCAACTCTGTCTTACTCCTTGGACGATCGAACGCAGCTTCGACTCCGGAGAAGAAATGATCTTTGTGTGTGCGGGGATTGCTAGTCTCTCTGCTCGGGCTCTGTACGCCTGCTTCTCTGTGCCTATTTTCGTTCCTGCCTCCCTTTGCTATTTATAGGAGTAGAGTGTGCAATAATTTCCCCTTAAAAAGCGGGTGGTTAGGGATTCATTAAGATTTGTCTTGATCTTGTTTGTTGAAAAGTAATCCGGGTTATTTATGTTGGTTGCAACAAATCTGTATCATTTATTGGGAGTCGATCTGGACAGTAATGATGATTGCAATAAATCTGCATTGGGCAATTACGATGATTGCAATAAATCTGCATTGTTATGATTTGCTGGTAGCAATAAATTCGAGTGGATAAGTCTTGGTCAATCTCCTGCCACGTGTCCTAACTGTCTGTTATATCGATTGCCATAAATCTGAATTGTTGGGATTTGATCAACTCCTGCCATGTGTCCCAACTGCTACGAGCCACATGGAGGACTGGCATATTTGAGCCGTATGAGTGTGGCCTTTAACTGAATCGCATGAGGATGGCCTCATGTTAGAGCTGCATAAGGGTTGTCCCCCATCTGAACCGCATGTAAGTTCTTTAATCTGAGCCGCATGGAAGTCCTTTCAACTGAGCCGCATAGAAGTCCTTACAACTGAGCCGCATGGAAGTCTTTACAACTGAGCTACATGAAAGTCCTTTCAACTGAGCCGCATGGAAGTCCTTACAACTGAACCGCATGGAAATCTTTACAACTGAGCCGCATTGAGGGATTTGGAAATGGGTGGATCGTGCCAGCTATAAAGATTTTATCTCGTCTTTCTAGGAGCACGCCATTATAACAGGGCCATCATTTTACCTTTATGTCAGAGCTGTCAATCCGTCGTTGTCAGAGCTACCGTTGTGTCAGGATAATTAATGAGCCAGCTGCTCAGAGCATTTATGGCCAGCTGTAAAGGCCTATTTTAAGCCGCATGAGGCTACGTGGCTTCCCCTTCATCTTTCTGAGCCGCATGAAGCTCTCGGGTCTTTTGAGCCGCATGAAGGCTCCTTCAGCTATGAGCCGCATGTGGCTGATTTTCGGGCCGCATAAGAATTTATTTATATTTTTCCATGCTTCTACAAGACCCCTTCAAAGTTTTCAAATTGTAAAATTGAAATACTTTGAATAAGAAGCATGGATATGTCTGCATGAGCTCTTCCTGCTGCATAGACTTCTTTGGCCGCATGGGATGTTCTGGCCGCATGGATCGCTCTGGCCGCATGGACTGCTCTGGCCGCATGGAATATTCTGGCCGCATGGACTGCTCTGACCGCATGGAATATTCTGGCCGCATGGATCACTCTGGCTGCATGGACTGCTTTGGCCGCATGGACCTCCTAGCAGCATCGACTGTTCTGGCCGCATAATGGTCTTGTACCACGTGGGCGTCTCATTATTGCTCTTGATTTGTTTTGATTTGAAGCCGTCTTTTGGGCAAGATCCCAAGAGTCAGCTTTAAACATACTTCGAATTTGCCTCGATGACCAAAGAGTCGGTTCTGTCTCCTAGGCGGCCCATAATTCGAAGTGCCTATCGGTCTACGTGCCCGCTATCCGCCTATAAATATGAGAAAGTTTTAGAGAGAGACTCTTTACTCTCTCCTCTTGTTCAAGCTTTTCTTGCCCTAACTGTCGACTTCTTCTCCTTCGATCATCAATGGCTCCCAAGACTTCTAAGGCCTCCTCTAGTGCTGCGGCGAAGGGTAAGGGAGCGGCTTCCTCATCGACTGCGGCGCCTCCAGTTCATCCTGATGTTCACCCTGCTATTACTGTTAAGATTGTTGGAAGAAAGCTCCATAGGCTCAAACCCTAACCATAACGGCTACGTCGCATGTTTATGCGCGAGCCTTTCTTCGTCTTCATGGAACTGTTCAATTTCATTGTGATGATACTGTATTGTATGTGCCGCATGAGAGTTGTCTTGTGGCCGCATCAGTACTTTGCAAATTGGGTCGCATGAAGACCCATCGAACAGCGCTGCATGAAACCCCACCAAATCAGAGCCGCATAAGCTCTGTTAATTTGGACCGCATAAGCACTTACTTAAACAGAGCCGCATGAGCTCACTTGAACTGGGTCGCATAAGCACCCGCTGAATCAGAGCCACATAAGACCCCACCAAATCAGAACCGCATAAGCCCTATTAAACTAGACCGCATAAGCACCTGCTAGACAGAGCCGCATGAGCTTACTTGAATTGGGCCGCATGAGACCGCGCTAAACAGAACCGCATAAGCTCATTTGAACTGAGCCGCATGAGGTCGCGCTAAACAGAACCGCATAAGCTATTCTAAACCGTGCCGCATGAACACTTGCTAAACCGAGCAACATACGCTCATTTGAACTGGGCCGCATGAGGCCTCGCCTAAATAGAGCCGCATAAGCCCAGAAACACTAAGTGATTTTTTCCTGGCCATCTTCTAACTTGTTTCCTTTGTCTTTTTCAGTGAATTTGTCAGTCAATCCTGCCGGAGAGCCCTTAGTGGGTTCATCCCAATCTGATGTGGGTGTGCGGTTCGACCACATAGTCCAGCATGTGGTGAACCAGCTTCCCCAAGACGAGCCTGTGGAGAGGCTGAATGCTATCAAGAACCAGTCCTTCTATTTTCTCTGTGCCATGATGAACTCGGGGCGATTGGGGGAAGAATTCCTGAAGCCTGAGTTCCTCTTCCCGGATGCCTTGACTGTGAATAACCCCCAAGTTTTGGATATATCCGAAAGCTGGAACTTCACTTCCGACGGAATGGCGATCCCTATTTCTCAGATGGAGCATCATTTTCCGTTGTCGTGGTTTAACATGCTGCCGATGGATAGAAAGATGGTGAACTCCTTAACTCCGAGCCAGTCGAAGATGTTTGTGGGTAACATCCATTATAACAGAAATTTGGGGTCAGTATATGTGGACAGGGTATCGGTCAGTTGCTACGTGATGGGGTTGGCCCCGGGGACCTTCTTGAATGTACAGGGTCCCAATTTCAAGTTCTCTCAAGATGACACTTTTTCTGAACCATCTTGCTAGGAAGGGGTCCTATCCCGTTGGCCGGTTGGCGTTGTTGAACTGGATAAACCCTATCCCATCATGGGCCAATTTGACCATGTAGATTCTGCAGAAGTATGAGACTCTCCTTCGTGAGATCGGCCTCTATCACGCCATTCGGGGCACCTGTCACGGTCTTCCATGAATAAGTCATTGTTCATGGCTTTCTTGGAGATGTACAATCGGCGTACGGTAACCTTCTTCACGCCTGGAGGGGAGATGGGACTCGCTCTCCATAAGATGCATGCAGTTTCCAAGCTGTCCTGGGGGGAAGAAGTTTTTGAAGTGTATACCTCGACGAACGAAGAGTTCGAGGACTTGGATCGGCGGTTCCCGGGCTTTGTTGCCGTATACCGGGAACTACAATGCCATCACAGCACCTGCCACCAGACGTCCATCAAGAAGGATGGTAGCTTGGAAGGGAACCTTCCTCACACCCGGTCTTGGCTCACACACCTTTTTATGCTAGGCGCCTCAGGCCGGGTTTCTTCTCGAAATCCTCAAACCCAGGAGGAAGTACAGGACCTGGTGTTGAGTGCCAAGAGATCGAGGGCCACGGGCGACAGGTTCGGGAGTAAAATTGACTCCTTCAGTTATTTTTATCAGGGTACTCAGCAGCTGTCAGAGAAGGCACTCATGGCAGGGTCCTGATGGTGTGGCTGCAGAATTGCGTAGTCTCGGGAGGGGCTGGTTCTATTGAGAGTATCAGCCGTAACTTTATCCTCCCTGCCGTGAAGCTGGTCTTCGGGGCCAGACTAGCTCTTCTTCCAGCCATGGTGTGTAGCATACACCGTGGCCTCCGCGCCTTCTCGTCCAAAGTCATCGCCCGTGACACGGCAAAGGACTTTAAACGCGTTGAACTGCCCTATCACTATCGGATGGGGTGGTTGTTGATGCACTACCGGTCTTTGATGAGGCCTGGCACAGAAGATGGCATTACGGCTGATGATGCTTTCATCTTCCAATATCACCATCAGCCTTGGGAGTGCAGCACTATGCCAGCCTGTCGAAGGACGCTGGCGAGAGTGGACGAATACAACTTTTTTGTGTCTGTTCCTCGTTTTACCGATGAATAAGTGAGGGACGTACGTATTGATGGTACTGGGCCTCCTCACCTCTTGCCTGAGAAGATTCTTCTTTGGTTGGGTAACATCCGTCCTGCGCACCTAGTACACCGAAACCGCAATACTGTCTATTTGGGGCCTTACTTGCCCAGTAGGTTCTACTGACAGTTCGGGTATAGTCAGCTACTCTTAGACAGTCCTAGCCCTTGCCTGGGTTTTGAAGGTACGTGCTTGACGGCATCAGGGTCTGGCATTATTATGACACGGTTCACACCCGTACGAGCTTCTCAGTTCCTGATGCTGAAGCGCCATGAGAGATTTTGTATTTGGCGGCTCTATACCACGTCGCGGCGAGCAAGCCTCCTGTTGGCTTTGACCCGAGTACCAGCTTTATTGTTGGTACGGGCTTAGCGGAGAAGCCCCAGGGGTCCAAGGCGAGGAGGAAGAAGAAGAACATGGTTGCTGTGTCGGACTCGGAGTCTGCCAACGCGGACGAATAGGATGACAAGCATGAGCATGATCCCGACAACTCTCTCCCTCCTGCAGATGAGGTGGTGGCGGATCAGCCGCCCGTTGTGCCGAGCTCTTCCCGAAAGCGAAGCAGGCCTGAGTCTGCTGGTGGCGGCAGAACCTACTCCGTGAAACGGGCTGTGGTTAAGCCTCGCCGGCTGCTCAATAAGAAGAGAGGCGAGGATATGGGCGCCATTTCGGAGGTGAATTGAATTACAACAAACTCCTTCTTTAGCTCTTCCATTTCCTGAACTATGATATAATCATTTTTCTTTTCTCTGTAGGCGTCAGAAGAGTCGGACTCTCGAGAGCAGGCCGCTGTTTCTGAAGTCAACCCGGCCCTGACCACTTTGATTAGTGACATGTGTGCTGAGATTGTTTCTGCCGGGGTTCTCTCGGCGGCGCTGAAGGGTCTCACGTTGCTGAGGTTTCGACCCAGGGCGACGTGGGCTCCGCTGAACCCGTCCCCGAGACTACTGAACTTCAGCAGGGTGACGCTGATCCAGTTGTATCTCCTTCCGGGGCGGCTGGGGCAGAGGAACCAGCTGAATTCGGCTCGGCTGTCGCTAGCGAAGAGGTTACGACTGCTGTAAGCGAACCTCAGCCTCTGCAATTCTCCCCTGGTAAGATAAGCCAAGTCTTGACTAGTGAGGAGGCTCATTTGCTCTATCATCACATCCTTCGGATTAAGCTGATTGATGGTTGCTCTAGACATACAGGTCCTGATCCTTCACTGCCAATGACGGACATTGTCGGAGGAGAGTTTGCTAGAGGGGACCTGGTGGAAGAGAGCGAGCCTTCTCCCCCTCCAGCTTACGTTTAGGGACCTCCCGCCGAATCGAGTTTGGGAGAGCGAGTGGCAAAATTGTCGGGATGGGGAGAGATGGTCCTTACATCCTCCTCGGTTCATGTTTCTCCAACCCCGGGGGTCGAACTTTCTACCCTGCCGAGTCTCCGGATTCTTCGGGCTGCGGAAGAAGAATTGGCCGCTATTCAAGCATCCTTTTGCTCAAAATTTGTTTCCCTCGTGGCAGGGACGTCAAGTTCTATTGCATCTTCTTCGACTCTGCCAGCCACTCTCCCTTTGACGCCTTCTTCTTTGGAAGTTCTGGATGAATCGTCAAGGGATGTGGTTGACAGTTTCTACCGTCACCTGTGGCGAGGAGTCGAAGCTGCTATGGAGAGGGGGATCTCTTTTGCCCTGGTCTGTCAATACGCTCGTGGCCAGATTGAAATCCTTAGAACCCTCCTAGGCGGGGCTGTAGAAGCATGGAAAAGAACAGGAAAGTCCATGCGGCTCAAAACAGAGGGAGTCTCTTGCGGTTCAAAGAAACTTTTAAAGCTTCATGCGGCTCAAGAGTCCTTTAGAGCTTCATGCGGCTCAAAATTCCTTCAGAGCCTCATGCGGCTCAGAAATCGCCAATAGCTCCATGCGGCTCGGGTAAAAGCCATGTGGCTCTTTACAGTTCACCTCGACAGCTGGCCATAAAGCAGCGGCCTCATTTAATGCTCTGACATAACACGACAGCTCTGACATAAAGGTGAATTGACAGCTCTGACATAAAGCTGCAATGATGACTCTAACATAAGGGCGCGCTCCTAGAAAAACGAAGGAAATCTTTATAGCTAGCATGATCCACCAATTTCGAAGCTCACTATGTGGTTACATACTTTAATGCGACCGCCACCTTCATGCGGCTGCCATCTTCATGCGGCTGCCACCCTCATGCGGCTGCCACCTTTATGTGGCTGCCATCTCCATGCGGCTGCCACCCTCACGCGGCTGCCACCTTCATGCGGCTGCCATCTCCATGCGGCTGCCACCCTCATGCGGCTGCTACCTTCAAGCGACTGCCATCTCCATGCGGCTGCCACCCTCATGCGGCTGCTACCTTTATGCGGCTGCCATCTCCATGCGACTGCCATCCTCATGCGGCTGTCACCTTCATGTGGCTGCCATCTCCATACGGCTGTTACCCTAATGCGGCTCCAATTTTAGGAAGCCATGCCCATTCAGCTCTGACACGTGGCCATCCTTATGTGATTCGGTCGGGGGCTACCCCCATGCGACTGCTACTCCAATACGGCTCGGATCATGGGGGCCACCCTCATGCGGCTCGGATTAAAGGACTTCCATGCTGTTCAGATAAGGCCACCCTTATGCGGGTCTGACACGAGGCCACACTCATGCGGCCCAACTATGAAAGTCCTCCATACGGCTCGCAGCAGTTGGGACACGTGGCAGGAGTCGATCAAATCCCAACAATCCAGATTTATGGCAATCGACATAACATGCAGTTGGAACACGTGGTAGGAGATTGACCAAGATTTATTCACTCGGATCATCACGATGCAGATTTGTTGCAATCAACATTAACTGCCCATGCAGATTTGGTACAATCAACATTAACTGTCCAGATTTGTTACAATCAAAACTGACGGCCCAGATTGATTTCCAACAAACAAGATCAAGGCAAATCGTAACCAACCCCTAACCACCCACTCTTCAAGGAGCAATCATTGCAAACCTTACTTATCACACTCCATTCCTATAAATAGCAAGGTACCATTCCCTTGCAAAAGAAGAGGACAGAGAGAGGAAGACACAGAGGTACGCACAAAGAAAGCGGCGGCGCACAGAAGAATCTCCCCACGCATCCCGAGAGCATTTCTTTATCAGAGCCAAGGCTACGTCCGATCGTCCAAGGAGTAAGGCAGAGTTGATAGCACTCTCCCGAGCCTCTACTGTCACCCCCCAAAAAAACTAAACAATTATACTTAGATTGCTGTACCTAGGTTTTCATCCCTAGGCTATCTTTGTACGAGCGAGTTTGTGTTGTGAAGTAAAAGTCCAGTCCTCCCATAAAATTGTTCTGTTCTTTTATAATCAATAGCAAACACGATGGCGACTCTGCTGGGGACTAACTTCTCCATGGCTGAGGAGTTGGTGACGCAATCGGACGCAGCCAAACTTGGCTCTACTCAACAGATGCTGGTCGTCCGCTTCGACCAACAGGCGTTTAAAGAAATGCTCTTCGACGGGAGCGCTGGCCCAGTCCAGAAGCGAGTCCGCACGAAAAAGGCTCGCGGGGAGTGGAGGCCCAAATCAGTTGCTCCTCCCTAAGCTCTAGAGGAAATTCTCCCTGCTACCCAAAATGGCAGGAAAGGCTCTCATGCGGCCCCACTTTTGACTATAGAGGACTCTGCTGTCCCCAAGTCCGGCAGAGGAAAACACTACGATGCTGGACTTGCAGGGGCAATGAGAAACTCTGTGCGGTCCAAGAAGAAGCCGCATAAGGGCGCCAGCCACATGAAGACTCATGCGGCCACAGAAGCCAGCCGCAGGCAGAAGGCTCATGCGGCCAACACTTCCAGCCGCATGAAGGAGGCTCATGCGGCCAAAACTTCCAACCGCATGAAGGAGGCTCATGCGTCCATGACTGCCAACCGCATGCAGACTCCTTATGCGGCCACCGCTTCTAGCCTCATATGGAAGGTTCATACGGCCACACATGCCAGCCGCATGCAGACAGCCTGCACGGCCACCAATTCCAGCCGTATACCATCTGCTCCATGCGGCTCACGGTCAGTGTTTGACTGCATCTCATACGGTCCTGACCTTAGAGGCTCTCAGGAGGTTGTGCCAAACTCTGTGACGCACCACTTGGACTCTTCCTACTATGCACTCTCGGGTGCTAGAGGGAAGAAGTCTAGGACAGCGCGGGCTCGTCGAGCTCAGTCAGCTGTCCCAACTTCTAACTATCAGGGCGTCCCGCTGACTATTACGCGGGCCCTTGATGGAAAGTTGTATAAAACTATCCGTGTCCAGCCCCTGGCGGCCAACGAACGGGATAGTTATCAATAATCTTCCAACAATGATCAAGGACAAGTACTCGTACTCCCCCCATATCAGGGAGCAGGCAGGATGCCAACACACTCATGTGCTCAGGACTCCCGGGCCCATAAAATGAGTGACTTGCACAACGTGATTCTTCACAAACGCAAGAAAAGAGACGAAAACTTGGTGTGCAGAGAGTCCTTTCATGGACATCACTGCACTCAAGTCATTGTCAACAGTGTAGAAGCATGAAAAAGAACAAGAAGAAGCCCATGCGGCTCAAAACAGAAGAAGCCCTTACGGCTCAAAATAGAAGGAGCCTCATGCGGCTCAGGAATCTATCAGAGCCTCATGCGGCTCAGAAATTCTCCAATAGCCTCATGCGGCTCAGAAAAGAATCATGTGGCCCTATGCAGCTTACTTTTTACAGTTGGCCATAAAGTGACTACTCCCATTAAATGCTCTAACGTAAAGTGAAGACTCTGACATTAAAGACTGAAATAATGATGAACTCTGACATGACGGTGCGTTCTTCAGAAAACGAAAAAAATCTCCTATACAGCTGGCACGATCCACCAACTCCAAAGCTCACTATGCGGCTGCCATCTTCCCATGCGGTTGTTGCTCTCATGCGGCTCGGATCATGGAGACCATTATCATGCGGCTCAAATCCTAAGAAGCCACCCCATGCGGCCGCTGTCCTCATGCGGCTCGGATCATAGGGATCATCTCCATGCGGCTCAAATACAGAGAGGCCATGTCCATACAGCCTTGACACATGTTAGTCTTATGCAGCTCAATTGGAAACCCCCCCTATGCGGCTCAGATTTCGGAGGCTATACCTATGCGGCTGCCACCTTCATGCGGTTCAAAACCTAAGAAGCTACCCTCATACGGCTGTGGCTCGCGGTTATGACACGTGGCAGAAGGTCAGTTTTCCCGTGATGATGGTTAGACACGTGGCATTAAATCAATCAAGACTTATCAACAAATATCAACAGCCAGATTTAGTACAATCATCATAATTATCCAAATCAAATCAGATCAGACAAACCGAACACGTGGCAGGAGATTCGAGCCTATCATCACAAATTATGAAAATTCGTGGCAATCAATATTAATTGCCCATAGGATTTGGTGCAATCCGCATTAATTGTCCAGATTTGTTGCAATCAAAATTAATGGCCCAGATGATTGGCCGCCGACTTTTCAAGGGGGGAATCATTGCAAACCCTAATGATCACCCTCCACATCTATAAATAGCAATGTGCCATTCCCTTGCAAACCCAGGAGAATTCAGGAGAAAAAGAGAAGGAGAGGACCCCCGGCTGGATACACAGAGAGACAAAGGCACGCACAAAAGAGTCTTCCCACACGCTCCGAGAGCATTTCTTCATCAGAGCCGAGGCTACGTCCGATCGTCCAAGGAGTAAGGCAGAGCTGCCGTCGCTTTCCCGAGCCTCTATCGCCACCCCCAGAATCAAAACTAAACAATTTTACTTAGATTGCTGTACCTAAGTTTTCATTCCTAGGCTTTCTTTGTATGAGCGAGTTTGTATTGTGAAGTAAAAGTCCAGTCCTCCTATAAAACTGTTCTATTCTTTTATAATCAATGGCAAACACGATTGCGACTCTGCTGGGGACAAACTTCTCCATGGCTGAGACGTTGGTGACGTAATCGGATGCAGCCAAACTCGGATCCACACAACAGAAGATGGTCGTCCGCTTCGACCAACAGGCGTTTAAAGAAATACTCCCCGAAGGGAGCGCTGACCCGATCCAGAAGTAAGCCCGCACGAAGAAGGCTCGCAGAGAGTGGATGCCCAAGTCATTTGCTCCTCCCCAAGCTCTGGACGAAGTACTCTCTGCTGCCCAAGACGGCAAGGGTGACTCTCATACGGCTCCACTTCAGGCCATAGAAGACTCTGCTGTCCCCAAGTCTAGCAGAGAAAAATACTACGATGCTGGACTTGCAGGGGAAAAGAGGGACTCTATATGGTCCAGGAAGAAGTCGAAAAAAGGCACCAGCCGCATGAAGGAGACTCATGCGGCCGAGACTTCCAGCCGCATAAAGAAGGCCTATGCAGCCACGATTGCCCGCCGCATGAAGACTGTTGATTCTAACCGCATATTATCCACTCCACGCGGCTTGAGCTCTGTCTTTGACCGCCTCTCTGTGGCCCTGATCTCTCATGCTCCCAAGAAAATGTGCCTGATTCTCTGCAGCACCACTTAGACTCTTCCTACTATGTGCCTTCAGGCGCTAGTGTGAAGAAGTCTAGGGCAGCGCGAGCTCGACAAGCTCAGTCGGCTGTCCCGACCTCTGACCATCCGAGAGCTCCGCTTACTGTTACGCGGGCCTCCGATGGGAAGTTATACAAAACCACTCGAGTCCAACCCCCGGCGACAAACGGACAGAGTAGTTCCCAAAAGTCTTTCCGCAACCAGGAAGCAAACGTGGTTGCTCGAGACCCATCTGACTTGCGTGACGTGATCCTTCACAAATGCAAGGTAAGAGAAGGGGACTCGGTGTGCAAAGAGTCCTCCCATGGGCATCACTGCACCCAAGTTATTGTCAACTGCTGCTGTGACAACGCGGCAGTACGAGAAGACCGGCGATCCATCTTCCAAAGACTGCAACAACCAAGTTCAGAGGATGAGGTGCTTCCCGTCGTCTCCTGCAACTCTGCTCAAAAAATCCCTGCCAGCGGAAGAGGGAAGAAAACAAATATCTCCAGCCCGAAGATTTCAACTACTGTGACCAAAATACTATCATCTAAGCGGTTGCCTACCACCGGAGTTTTCCAAGGTACCCGTTCGAAGACGAAATCTACTATATTGGGAGGTTCATCATCCACATCACTAGGGGTCGCTGGAATCGGGGGTAGCATTCCTCTGAACATCTACGACAATCCGGTATTCCAAGGAGATGAGCCCGGGGAAATGACTCTCCCAACAGATACATCAGGTGCCGACGTCCCCGAGGATGTTCGCGACTCTCAAGACGAGGCAAGCTCTGAAGCTGGGGGTACTATTCCTTCTGAGTCCGAACCAGGAAAAAATTTCTACATACCCCTACGACTTCTCTATACAGGGGTATGATTCAGAGGGCACGTCGTCCACCGTCCCTTCTACTTCGGCTCGTGTGAGGACGGCATTCATGACAAACGACGATCAAGACGGTCCCAGTGATCGCCAACGGATCGACACTCTGGAGGCCATACTGCGTACCTTGGTCAAATCTGTGGATGAAATCAAAGCGGCTCTTCCAACTCTGCAAGGGAGGACGCCTGGCCAAACAAGCTTGGGTCCAGCGGTCAATGCGGACTCGAACTCAGCGGCACCAAATCCGGGCGACAATCCTCCTGAAATATCGGCTCCCACCGCTGCAGATGAGGCCAGGGAGGCAAGAAGCGAGGTCCAGGAGCTCCGGGCCATGTTTCACGCCCGAAAAACCTCCCAGGACCTCAGAATACGGTAACCATACCCTGCTGCATGGAGGGATGTCCCTTTTCCACCAAGATATAAGTCGTTCAACATCAATCCCTATAATAGCAAGACTTCCGCAAGTCGGTACATTACTTACTTTGAGGTAACAACCGACCATCTACCCCATGACGACGCCATCTTTACACGATTATTCATCGGGGCATTAGAAGGGGTCGCCTTCGACTGGTACCGCAACCTGCCAGACAACTGCATCCATTCCTTTGCCGGCTTCAAACACATGTTTCTGGAGAGGTTCTACAAAGTAGGACAGGATGTGACAATGTCCACCCTCATGGACGTTGTTCAGGGAGAAAAGGAGCTGACAAGGAATTATATCGAACGGTTTCGTCAAACCGCAATGAAGTTGCCTTCCGGTAACCCGGATTCCTTCTTAATTAAAATTTGCCAAAAGAGGCTACTCCCCACAATCAGCCTCTGGATGGACGAAAGTCAGTTTAAGGATTGGAAGACTTTCATTATCAGCGCCACTAGCACAGAAGACAAGTTGAAGAAAGCTTGCCAACTGGGATTGTACATCTCGGAAGGAGAGGACAAGGGCAAACACCCTAATACCAACAAACAACAATGACAAGTTCCTCAAGAAGTACTATGTCTAAATGACACCTTCCAACTATCTCTCAGATTGTGAGTCATATACCCGCAGGTATCGCTGAACTTACAGTCTGCCTCCAAATATCTCAGATTGTTGAGTTATGTACCCCTGGTACCGCTGAACCCACAGCCTGCTTCCAAATATCTCAGATTATTGAGTTATGTACCCCTTGGTACCGCTGAACTCACATTCGACTTCCAAACATCTTAGATTATCGGGTCATGTACCCCTTGGTACCACTGAACCCACCTACATACATCCTCTAAATCCCAGATTGTTGAGTTATGTACCCGCTGGTACCGTTGAACTTACATTCTGACTCCATATTCCCCAGATTGTTGAGTTATGTACCCGTGGGTACCACTGAACTTACACTCCGGTCACTCCAGATAAATCTATATCGCGTCTTTTAGGTAGTAAGTCATGTATGATCATACCTCTGAACTTTCTTCCTAAAAGAGCTCCCTCCTCATGATCCACTACCCGCACTTTCAGTGCACAAAAAAGGGTAAGGGATCTACAAATTTTCCAAAACAACCACGTCGATGTTACCTCTGAGTTGTTTCACTTCCGCCAAAAATAAATCACCCCCTTACGTAGAACTTCCACGTCCTCATTACCTCTGAGTCGTTCTATGTACCCCTTCATGGAGCCCACTCATGTCACGTCCTCATTACCTCTGAGTAGGAAGGCACCACCGAAGAAACCCTCATACTTGCCACATCCTCATTACCTCTGAGTAAGTATGTTGGTTCCCTTTCGACTTATTATTCGTACCCAAAACCGGAGTACGCCAAGGATAATAGGCACACAAATGTCCACTTCTGACCACAATTATCCTCCGCTAAGTCCACTCCTGCCACGTCCTCATTACCTCTGAGTAGGAAGACTCCGCGGTAAAACCCCCATACTTGCCACGTCCTCATTACCTCTGAATAAGTATGTTGGTTTTCTCTCGTCTTATTATCCGTATTCTGAACCAGAGTACGCCAAGGATAATAGGCCCACAAATGTCCTCTGTTGACCACAAATGTCCGCAGTCGACCACAAATGTTGTACTAAGTTTTCTAGTACATGCCACTCCTTTCTTATCATGTCTTGGGAGCCCAGCTGCTCCCTGGCATTCTTTCAAATACCAAGAATTTCTACAGCCACCTCATCGCAAAGTTGTTCTAGGTATCCCTCTCAAACTTGTTATCCGTACCTAAAACCAAGGTATGCCCAGGGTAACAGGTCCACAAATAGTCCCCCAGAGGGACAAAAACGTCACAAACACAACAAGTATAAGAAATGAAGGATGAGTCGAAATATGCTCATTTATTCAGAATCCAAGGTACTACATTATCTGGGACTATGTCTCTATTATAAGATAAAAAAAAAGAACATGAACATAAAAAAGCAAAAGAGCTGACTATGGCTCGACGGTACATAATCCCAAAAGACGGCTCTAAAATGAATTAAGGGCAATTAATGAGACGCACGCGTGGCTGGGAGCCCATGCGGCTAGGGAGTCTATGCGGCCAGACAGGCCATACGGCCAAGAAGTCCATGCGGCCAGAACATCCTATGCGGCCAGCGGAGCTCATATAGCCATGCTTCTTATTCAAAGTATTTCAATTTTTTAAATTGAAAACTTTGAAGGGAGTCTTGTAGAAGCATGGAAAAGAACAAGAAGAAGTCCATGCGGCTCAAAACAGAAGAAGTCCATAAGGCTCAAAATAGAAGGAGCCTCATGCGGCTCAGGAATCTATCAGAGCCTCATGCGGCTCAGAAATTCTCCAATAGCCTCATACGGCTCAGGAAAGAATCACGTGGCCCTATGCAGCTTACTTTTTACAGTTGGCCATAAAGTGACTGCTCCCATTAAATGCTCTGACATAAAGTGAAGACTCTGACATTAAAGACTGAAATGATGATGAACTCTGACATGACGGCACGTTCTTCGAGAAACGAAGAAAATCTTCTATACAGCTGGCACGATCCACCAAATCCAAAGCTCCCTATACGGCTGCCATCTGCCCATGCGGTTGATGCTCTCATGCAGCTCGGATCGTAGAGACCATCATCATGCGGCTCAAATTCTAAGAAGCCACCCCATGCGGCCGTTGTCCTCATGCGGCTCGGATCATGGGGATCATCTCCATGCGGCTCAAATACTGAGAGGCCATGTCCATGCAGCCTTGACACATGGCTAGTCTTATGCGGTTCAATTGGAAACCATCCCTATGCGGCTCAGATTTTGGAGGCTACACCTATGCGGCTGCCACCTTCATGCGGTTCAAAACCTAAGAAGCTACCCTCATGCGGCTGTGGCTCGTGGTTATGACACGTGGCAGAAGGTCAGTTTTTTCGTAATGATGGTTAGACACGTGGCATTAAATCAATCAAGACTTATCAACAAATCTCAACAGCCAGATTTAGTACAATTATCATATTTACCCAAATCAAATCAGATCAGACAAACCAAACACGTGGTAGGAGATCCGAGCCTATCATCATAAATTATGAAAATTCGTGGCAATTAACATTAATTGCCCATAGGATTTGGTGCAATCCACATTAATTGCCCAGATTTTTTGCAATCAAAATTAATGGCCCAGATGATTGGCCACCGACTTCTCAAGGGGGGAATCATTGCAAACCCTAATGATCATCCCCCACTTCTATAAATAGCAGGGTGCCATTCCCTTGCAAACCCGGGAGAATTTGAAAGAAAAAGAGAAGGAGAGGACCCCCGGCTGGATACACAGAGAGACAAAGGCACGCACAGAAGAGTCTTTCTACATGCTCCGAGAGCATTTCTTCATCAGAGCCGAGGCTACGTCCGATCGTCCAAGGAGTAAGACAGAGCTGCAGTCGCTTTCTCGAGCCTCTATCGTCACCCCCCAGAATCAAAACTAAACATTTTTACTTAGATTACTATACCTAGGTTTTTATTCCTAGGCTTTCTTTGTATGAGCGAGTTTGTATTGTGAAGTAAAAGTCCAGTCCTCCTATAAAACTGTTCTGTTCTTTTATAATCAATGGCAAACAAACTGCTGCTGCAGCAAGGCGTCCACATAAGAGGAACGTCGATCTGTAATGCATGTGGTTCGTATTACGTATTCTTGGAATACGTGTACGTATTTTATTCTTGTATTGCATAATTTTCTGGCTTGGCATTTCCTTCTGGGCTTGGTTTATTCCTGGTTCGGGTTGGTTGGTTCGGCTTGGCTTGGTTTTGATTGGGTTCATGATGAACCCAAGGTGAACCCCCTACCTACCACCACCACTCATATTTATTACCCTTTTTCATTTCTCTCTCTTCATTACTCTTTTTCTTCTTCCATTACTTCTTCAACCACCAGAGAGAGTGGAGAGCTTAGGCAAGTGCAACTTGCTTCCATAAGAAAACCTATTTTTATTGTTCCATTAGCTTTTCCTCACGTTTCTAAGACACATTAGAACTTGTCATTTTCTATTTTGAGGCTTTAATTTTTGTAGATCTAGAAATTTGTTATTTTCAAATTTTGATGGTTTTGATCTATCAAACTTTTTTGTTTTCAAGTTTTGATGGTTCTATATTGTAGAGAATTTTTTCTACCCAATTTTGACCTTTGAAAAGTTGGATTTGGACTTGTTTTGACCAAGTTATGGATTTTTGAAGCTTTGAGTTCAACCATAGAGTTCTTGCTGTTTTGGAGAAGACAGTGAGCAGTGCACGAGCTTTTTAGCTTGCGCCACTGAGTTGTGCACGCTCTTTAGTGCAGCGCAGTCCTCATACGCTGCCTTTTGGAAGCGTACGACTTGCATACGCTCACTTGGATAGCCAGGAGTCATATGGAGTCCATACGCTGCCTTTTTGGAGCGTATGTCTTGTATACGCTCACTTGGATAGCCAGGAGTCGTATGGAGTCCATACGCTGCCTTTTTCGAGCGTATGTCTTGCATACGCTCACTTGGATAGCCAGGAGTCGTATGGACCTCATACGCTGCCTTTTGGAGCGTATGTCTTGCATGTGCTCTCTTAGGTGACAAGGAGTTGTATGGAGTCCATACGCTATCTTTTGGAGAAGTATGACTTGCCCTGAGCGTATGACCTTGCCCTGAGCGTATGACCTTGCCCTGAGCGTAGCTTGACCTGAGCATAGCCTGGCTTGAGCGTAGCCTGACCTGAGCGTAGCCTGCTTACCCTGGATCTTCTATAGCCTTGTATATTGATATTTTATTAGATGTTTAACGTCCATTTTATATCCTTACGCCTTTTGTCCTGAAATTGATAATCACGAATTTACTTGATATGTTTGTAATTGATAATTGAGCATGACTTGATAGTGACCCGTAGTGGTGTACTCCCGACATGATAACCTGACATAACCTGATAGTGGCCTATCGTGGCGTACTCCTGACAAGTACACTTGGCATGATAACCTGACATGATTTTCTCGAATAGCTGTTGCGACGGCTACCTGACATGACATGACCTGTATAATTAATCTGGACACCGTGGGCGATTGTGCTTGTACAAATAAACTCGTCTTGTCTTGTATCATGTCTAGGACGGGGATCCCTGAGTACCACGGTCAGGGGCACCCACTGAAATCGACTAAGGCTAACAACTAAAATAATCCAGTAGCCATGAAGAGATTTTCCCAGCTACAGGCAATCCCGTTATCTGGGCGCCCTACTTGGGATCTGTAGCCTACCGTCGAGTAGGGCACATTTCCAGCACACTGTCATATGTTGCACCTTCTAAGTCACCTAAGGGTACATGTGTTTCCTGGACGATGTACCCACTTGAATTCAACTCTAATTGCGTCCGGATAGCCTGGATGGTCTGCAGGGCTTGTGGCTGTAGAATAATCTCACTGCATCTTGCTAGTAATTAGGCCTGTGATAACCCTAGTTAGTTAAACTATCAAGCCGTATACTTTGCTTGGCCGTGATTGATTGGATGGAGTCTAGTCCAGCTTTGTCTCGTCCCGATCCTGTATAAGGTTATGACATGACATGATTACTCGTGCTTTACTTTAATTCAATATCAAGATTGTTACATGTCCTGATCTCTTATATTTATCTTGCCGATAAATGGTGAGAATTCTAAGTTCTGTTCATACGAAGGGTTACAACCCCGATCCTTGTTTGGTTTACGGGTTGTAACCTGTTTATATAAATAGTTCCATGGTTATCTCGTCGTATATCATCCTGGTGTATTTTTTTTAATTCCAGTTCTTACTTTTATTTATATCTTGTGCCGATTGCTGGTTTTGGTTCTTAAGTGAAGCCTCCTTTGTGGTACTTGCTCTTTCTGGGGTCTGACCCAGCTGGTTTTGTATGGCCAGATACCAGAGCAGCTCCAGAGGATCTACCGGTTTTCCAGCCTGATGGTGAACACCAGGCGTAACCAGGGCAACGAGTGGGTTTATTTTTGCTCTCCCCACTCTATTGTAAAATTATTCTTTTGAGGCGTTTAGCCGCCGAGCAAGTTTTAGCTCGTGTACATTTTACTTATTGTCTGCCTACGGGCTGTAACATGGTTGGCAACCTAGGGTTGATCATGTATGACTAAACTCTTGCTAGTCCTAACATTTTGTAACGACTAGCTCCATGATCAGCTGAATATGTAATATTTGGGACGTCTTATTATTGTATATTTAATTATCATACATCTTGTGACATTTACTTAATTGTTTGTGATTGAGACACTAGGCTTCTTGTTGACCTTAAGAGACTGATGGCTTGTAGATAAACCCTCATATATCTAGACAGTCGTGACCGTATAGTGGAGTGGATCCCATTTCATTATACGTAGCTGGCTATGTCTGCCCCCGCTCTCCAGTATTCTGGTTCTGGGGCGTGACACGATCCGTCTTCCAATGACTGCAACACCCAAGCTCAAAAGATGAGGCACTTCTCGTCACCTCCTGCAATTCTGCTCTGAAGATCCCTGGCGGCGGAAGAGGGAAGAAGACAAATGTCTCCAGTCCAAAAATCTCAACCAGCGTAACCAAGAAACTCTCTTCTAAGCGGTTGTCTACCACCGTTACAGGAGGAGTTTACCAAGGTACCCGCTCAAAAACGAAATCTACCACACTTGGAGATTCGTCGTCCATATTTCTGGGAGACGCTGGAGCCGGGGGTAGCACTCCTTCGAACATCCACGATAATCTGGTGTTCTAAAAAGATAATCCAGGAGAAACAGTTCCCCCAACAGATGCAGCAGGTTCAGACGTCCCCGAGGACGTCCATAATTCTCAAGACGAGGCAAGCTCTGAAGCTGGGGGTACCACTCCTTCTGAGTCTGGACCAGAGGAAAATATTCTCACATATCCTGACGACTTCTCTGTACAAGGGTATGACTCAGAGCGCACGTCCTCAACCGTTTCTTCCATCTCTCCTCATGTGAGGACGGTGTTCATGACAGACAGCAACCAAGACAGTCCCAGTGATCGCCAACGGATCGACGCTCTGGAGGCCATATTATATGCCTTGGTCAAGTCCGTGGACGAGATCAAAGCGGCCCTTCCAACTCTAAAATAAAGGACGTCTGGCCAAACAAACTTGGGTCACGCGGTCAATGTGGACTCGAACTCAGTTGCACCAAACCCGGGTGATAATTCTCCTAAAATATCGGCTCCCATCGCTGCAAACGAGGCCAGGGAGGCAAGACGAGAGGTCCAGGAGCTCCGGGCCATGTTCTACGCTCGAGAAACCTGCCATGACCTCAGGATATGACAACTGTATCCTGCTGCATGGAGAGATGTTCCCTTCCCACCAAGATATAAACCATTCAACATCAATCCGTATGACGGAAAGATATCTGCAAGTAGGTACATCACCTAATTCGAAGTCACAACTGACCATCTGCCTCATGACGATGCCATCCTTACGCGGTTGTTCATTGGAGCGTTGAAAGGGGTCGCCTTCGACTAGTACCGTAACTTGCCGGACAACTGCATCCATTCCTTCGCCGGCTTCAAACGTATGTTCCTGGAGAGGTTCTACAAAGTAGGACAAGATATGACGATGTCCACCCTCGTGGACGTTGTTCAAGGAGAAAATGAGCTGACAATGAACTATATCGAGCGGTTTTGCCAAACCGCGATGAAATTGCCTTCCGTTAACCCTGATTCCTCCTTAATTGAAATCTGCCAAAAGAGGCTGCTTCCCACAATCAGCCTCTGGATGGGCGAAAGTCAGTTTAAGGACTGGAAGACGTTTATCATCAGTGCCACTGGTGCAGAAGACAAGTTGAAGAAAGCTCGCCAACTGGGATTGTATATCTCGAAGGAAGAGGACAAGGGTAAACGCCATAACAACAACGGCGGTAATTCCTCCAACAACTGAGACAACAAGGGCAAGCAGGCTATGGTGGCCGACACAGCTCCGAAGCCCGATCTGTTGAAGGAGCACATCCACCATGCTATCAAAAAAAATTAGTAACGGTGAGAGACCCATCTGAGTAGGACGTATACTCTGATAATATCTCCTCCAACACTCAATCCCACTACTGATATCATTCTTGTAAAGGTGATCTCTCAGAGTAAACGTCCTACTAAGATGGATCTCTCAGAGTATCCTCTCCGGTTGGATTGTGTTATGAGCCATCCATTCTCACACTTAAAATACATATGAATTAGAACTATGTTTTGTATTTTCGGCAAACCCAGGGATTTGATTCTGTATTTTATATTTTGGTTTCTGTATTTTGGCTCCAGCTCTATTTGTATTAATCTACGGTACGACATGGTGATCAGGACATAGTCCCTGCAGCCATTCGACTGGCGAGAGAGAAACTATGTAGCCGTAGATGAAGTTGACTGTCCTCCGACCCTCATCCCTCGGCAATGATGATACGACAACCTATCACTATATCTTATATAGTAGTAGATGATGTCTTAGTATTACATTATGTGAGTTCATCTTGATTCTGTTACATTCTTCAGATACTAGATACGATAAGAACATATACTACACCATATGTATAGAACATAGATGATTCACACTAATGTATGCTAGAATGAATCTTGGGTTGTGTTCTGAGCCATCCGTTCTCACACTTGGCAAAAAATTGAATATTTTATACTTTATCGGCTTTCGAAAATGTACTCAAATTATATGATGGTTCCTTTAGTTAGCTTGCTTATGTTACAATTATATTATTTGTGACTATCGAACTTACCAGATGGCACCCATGACCCGAGGAACGGTACGTCGTTTGAGAGAAACAGTGAATGCTGAGGTGGCTCCTCCCACAGTTAAGGAGGAAGTGGCACAGGTTGCTAGTGAGACCGGGAGTTCTATTCATCCAGCACCGGTAGCTAGTGAGACCGGGAGTTCTATTCATCCAGCACTTGCAAGGGACGACATCTCTTTCACGCCAAAAATCTCACTTTTTCGAGGTGGTTGCGTGATCATATTACTAAGCATTTGCGTGAGCTGCGTGGTTCTCATTAGCTATTAGTACTTATTTGTATTGGACTATTTGTATTGGGTTATTTTTGTATTAGACTATTTGTATTGGACTACATATATGAATTAGTACTGTGTCAATCTCTGGATTGTATTGGACTACGACATGGTGATCATGACAAAGTCCATGCAGCCATTCGACTGGCGAGGCAGAAACTAAGTATCCGTAGATAAAGTTGACTTTCCTCCGACCCTCATCCCTCGGTAATGATGATACGACAACCTATCACTAGAGGATACTGTGAGAGATCCATCTGAGTAGGACGTATACTCTGAGAGATCACCTTTACAAAAATGATATCAGTAGTGGGATTGAGTGTTGGAGGAGATATTATCAGAGTATACGTCCTACTCAGATGGGTCTCTCACCGTTACTATTTTTTTCTGACAGCAAGGTGGATGTGCTCCGTCAACAAATTCTTGCTCCGAGCCAAAACTTTGCCCCGGAGCTCAAGTGGACATCCTTCATGTAGAGCTCGAGTAAGAGGTTCCTGACAGCATGGTGGTCTCCTTTGTCAAAGTATTCGTGCTCATCCCACATTGGTTGTGGGACGAGCATGGATACTTTAACAAAGGAGACCACCATGCTGTCAGGAACCTCTCACTCGAGCTCTACACGAAGGATGTCCACTTGAGCTCTGAGGCAAAGTTTTAGCTCGGAGTAAGAATCTGTTGACGGAGCACATCCATCATGCTGTCAGAAAAAATTAGTAACGGTGAGAGACGCATCTGAGTAGGACGTATACTCTGATAATATCTCCTCCTACACTCAATCCCACTACTGATATCATTCTTGTAAAGGTGATCTCTCAGAGTATACGTCCTACTCAGATGGATCTCTCAGAGTATCCTCTCCGGTTGGGTTGTGTTCTGAGCCATCCATTCTCACACTTAAAATACATATGAATTAGAACTGTGTTTTGTATTTTCGGCGAACCCAGGGATTTGATTCTGTATTTTGTATTTTAGTTTCTGTATTTTGGCTCCAGCTCCATTTGTATTAATCTACGGTACGACATGGTGATCAGGACATAGTCCCTGCAGCCATTCGACTGGCGAGGCAGAAACTATGTAGCCGTAGATAAAGTTGACTGTCCTCCGACCCTCATCCCTCGGCAATGATGATACGACAACCTATCACTATATCTTATATAGTAGTAGATGATGTCTTAGTATTACATTATGTGAGTTTATCTTGATTCTGTTACATTCTTCAGATACTAGATACGATAAGAACATATACTACACCATATGTACAGAACATAGATGATTCATACTAATGTATGCTAGAATGAATCTTGGGTTGTGTTCTGAGCCATCCGTTCTCACACTTGAAGATAAATCAAATTATAACGACGGATATTAGGTTACTCTTCAGGATAATTGATATCTATTTTATATTAATTTGGTTTGGTCTATATGATTCTTGGATAATTGGTGTGTATTAAATTCGTATGTGCATATTTGGTCTATATGATTCTTGGATAATTGGTGTGCATTATATATTTGGTCTATGTGATTGTTGGATAATTGATGTGCATTATATATTGGTTTGGTTTATGCATATTTTTGTGAACAGGGAAAGTGCTGTAATTTTTTTTCAAAAAAATTCTCAGTTACCGACGGACTAGTGACCGATTAGCGACGGATATTTTCAGCTCCATTTGCATTAGTCTACGGTACGACATGGTGATCAGGACATAGCCCCTGCAGCCATTCGACTGGCGAGGCAGAAACTATGTAGCCGTAGATAAAGTTGACTGTCCTCCGACCCTCATCCCTCGGCAATGATGATACGACAACCTATCACTATATCTTATATAGTAGTAGATGATGTCTTAGTATTACATTATGTGAGTTCATCTTGATTCTGTTACGTTCTTCAGATACTAGATACGATAAGAACGTATACTACACCATATGTACAGAACATAGATGATTCACACTAATGTATGCTAGAATGAATCTTTGGTTGTGTTCTGAGCCATCCGTTCTGATCAAGCATCTTCCTTCTCCTCTCCTCCACCATGGCTCTGAACCCATCTGCTCCTCCCTACTTTCCTTCTTCTTATTTGACTCTCTCAGCCACATATGATATCTAGCTCAAGTGTAGAGTCGGGGGAGAAGAAGTGGGCAGGAAGAGGAGGAGGAAGCAGCACAGTCGGCGGCATGACCCGAAGCAAGTACAGAGTTTTTCTTCAACATCCGTAGAAGAACTATAAGGATATATCTTTTCACAACATGTCACCTTGTCAAAGACCCTTCATGTGAATATCATGTTACCGCGGTGTCGGAAGACTAACATGTCATAAGTTTTTAAGCCGTATGTTTTGACATAATCTTCCCAACTCTTTTCTCCTATGTAGTAATCTTGCATTATTACATAGCAGAAAAGAGTTTGGAGGATTATGTCAAAACACACGGCTTAGAAAATTATGACATGTTAGTCTTCCGACACTGCGGTAACATGGTTGTCACATTAAGGGTCTTTGACAAGGTGATATATTGTGAAAAGATATATCCTTATAGTTCTCCTACGTATGTTAAAGAAAACCTCTATATTTCCTCCGGGTTATGCCGCCGGTTGTGCTGCTTCCCCCTCCTCTTCCTGCCCACTTCTTCTCCCCCGACTCTACACTTGAGCTGGATACATATGTGGCTGAGAGAGTCAAATAAGAAGAAGGAAAGTGGGGAGGAGCAGATGGGTTCAGAGCCATGATGGAGGAGAGGAGAAGAAAAATGCTTGATCAGAACTTGAGGTGGAAAAGTTGTGACGTTGATAGCGTGAGAGAGGGAGAGGGTGAATGGAGGAAGGGAAGTGGCTGCATGCCTTTGGTTCACTCGAGCGGTATTTGTCCCTCTACCCTCATCCCTCGGCAATGATGATACGACAACCTATCACTATATCTTATATAGTAGTAGATGATGTCTTAATATTACATTATGTGAGTTCATCTTGATTCTGTTATATCCTTCAGATACTAGATACGATAAAAACATATACTACACCATATGTACAGAATATAGATGATTCACACTAATGTATGCTAGAATAAATTTTGGGTTGTGTTCTGAGCCATTCGTTCACATACTTGACAATTAAGCCATTCGACTGGCGAGGCAGAAACTATGTATCCGTAGATAAAGTTGACTGTCCTCCGACCCTTATCCCTCGGCAATGATAAAACGACAACCTATCACTATATCTTATATAGTAGTAGATGATGTCTTAGTATTACATTATGTGAGTTCATCTTGATTCTGTTATATCCTTCAGATACTAGATACGATAAGGACATATACTATACCATATGTACAGAACATAGATGATTCACACTAATGTATGCTAGAATGAATTTTGGGTTGTGTTCTGAGCCATTCGTTCCCATACTTGGCAATTAAGCATGTGAAATAGAACTGATTATGTTTAGTTTGTCTTACGATACAGATTTTTACATCCAAATTAAAATAGATCGTTACTTCGTTGATCTTACATGGATGTACTAGCGGGTCAACCTCCTGGACCGTAGGTACTTATAAGTATTGACCGTATCGGATTAGTATCGATCTATCATTTTGGTATGGGCCGTATCGGTTGGTATTGGTCTTAGCGAATTGGTATCGTCCTATCCGATATGTATCGGCCGTATAGCTAGGATTCATATTGGCCTTATCGATTTGGTATCGGTCATATTCGATAGGTATCGGCCGTGTTGGATTATTATATACCATTTCGGATTAGTATCGTGAAAGGTTTAGTAACAACTGTACTTGGATTTCTCTCTTCTAGAGCTAGATTACCTTGGATTTCTCTCTTCTAGCTGTACAGTTGTTACTAAACCTTCCACGATACTAATTCGAAATGTTCTATACTAATCCAACACGGTCGATACCTATCGGATATGACCGATACCAAATCAATAAGGCCAATATGAATCCTAGCTATTCAGCCGAGACATGTACATATCGAATATAGGACGATACCAATTTGTTAAGGCCAATACCAATATGATACGTCCTATACTAAACCGATAGACCGATACTAATCTGATACACTAGATACCAAGTACATCCGGCCTATACCAGCGGATCCACCAATTACTGCACGATAGGCCCAACGACTCCAGTTACATCCGATTATTGGTGAGTACATGATTACACAGTAATTTTGTTAGTCTTGTGATATAGATTTTTACTCTCTCATGCTACCAACGTCACAACTTTTCCAGTGCTGCTCCCTCTAATGATGATGAACGCAAAAAACCAACGTCATAACTTTTATAATTTGAGTAAAAAATTTTACCCCATATAAAAATTTTTGTTGTCAGAAATATGGCTCCTAGGACTCGTCGAGGTGGTGCTGCTAGTCGAGGAAGGGGTCGAGACAAGAAACCCTTGGAGGTCGACACGGAGGAAGTCCCCGTCGTCAAACAAGAGCCGGTGACTGTTAAGGAGAAGGTGTTACCAAAGGTCAAGGTCAAGGAAGAACTGATGACCATCAGGGAAGAGATTGCTCCCAAGCTTGAAGTAAAGGAGGATCCACCGTCAGAGAGTAGTAGCATCGGGACCGACCCTCCTGTCCCTACAGAAGACTTCAACCAGATTGAGCCTTCGTATGCAAAGTGGCTGATAGAATGGTACATGCCTCAACGCAACTATGATCCCTGGCTGTGAGGATTCATCATCTGACTTATAGTTTTTGTTGAGGCCAAAGTCGATTTTCCTATGTGTTTTGGAATATTTGTGGAAATTTTGGAATATTTGTGGGAATTTTGGAATATTTGTGGAAATTTTGGAATATTTGTGCTATGATCGGATTATAACGACGGATATTAGGTTACTCTTCAGGATAATTGATGTCTATTTTATATTAATTTGGTTTGGTCTATATGATTCTTGGATAATTTGTGTGCATTAAATTCGTATGTGCATATTTGGTCTATGTGATTCTTGGATAATTGGTGTGCATTATATATTTGGTCTATGTGATTGATGGATAATTGGTGTGCATTATATATTGGTTTGGTTTATGCATATTTTTGCGAACAGGGAAAGCTCTGTAATTTTTTTTCAAAATATTCTAAGTTAGCGACGGACTAGTGACCGTTGCACGACGGATATTACCAGTTTCCGACTACTGTTCGACGGCAAATCCGTCGCTAACTGGAGATTTGAAAATGTTTCCAGGTAGCGACGGGTGGTCGACGAAATATCCGTCGGCACAGTTCTGATGGTATATAGTTCGACGGAATAGCAACGACTTTTCCGTCGCCCATGTTCTGGAAATACCAAGAAGTTCCAGAACATGGTCGACGAAAAAGTCGTCCTTATTCCGTCGCTAAACCGTCTTTTGTTAGCGAAAGTTGTCGACGGAATAGCGACGACTCATCCGTCGCCATGGTGCTGGAAATGCCTGCCTCTTCCAGAACATGGTCGACGGATTTTCTTTCAGCAAACCGTCGCTAATCCGTCCTTTGTTATCGACGGCGGTCGACGGATTAGCGACGGAACGATACACTCTGATACGCTATTACGACGGTTTACCGACAAAACTTTACGTCGCTATTGTCTAAACAGTTCAGTATTTAATACTTGAAATGGACGACAGTCCGTCGGAAAGTAGTCGCTTATGCTTCGTATTGTGAAGTCAAAATGCCGTCGCAAGTCCGTCGCCTGACGACTACGTAGAGATGGACCGTTATTAGCGACGAGCTGATTGCCGACGGATTATTTTGGCCAAAACCCGTCAGTGATCGATCGCTAATAGAAATTCCCGGCGGACTGGCGACGGATCTGGCCGTCGCTAAATCGATAAATTTTGGTAGTGTATCAACTACAAAGCTCTGTCCCTAGATTTTGAAGAGGTTACTGTGGTGGCGAACATGGTATCAATCCAGTTCGGTGACTTCCCCCTCAACAAATACTCAAGACGGGGTGATACCTGTCCCTCGAGCAACGATGGAGGTTACTAATCTTTCCCCTATCCGGGACCAGACGACTGGCTTGGTACATCTCATCACGTCACGAGGAGAGGTCATGTGGGTGCACCCAGACTTAGTGCCCGAAGTTACTCAGGCGACGTCATCTCCAGCCAACAAGAAGAAGGGCAGGAAGTCCAGATCCTGCCATACAATTGCAGCCGAAGCTGAGGAGGCGGCAGCCGTTGTTATCCGATCTGGGGCACAAGTCCATCCCACTCTGGATAGTTCAGTCGAAGACCCTCAGCCAACAACGATGCCTGCCATTGATATTTCGGGGCCATCTCAGCCTCCATCGACGGACAGGTCCAAGCCGAAAGACACCCGCTTCGATAGGCCTCTCCGTAAGGATGCACCTCAGGGATTGGAGAGACCTTACAACTTTGACATATTAGCACAACTGGCTAATACGTCGACAAAGTTGTCATTATACGAGCTCCTAAGGCTCTCCAAGGATCTTCATATCGCATTGACGAATCACTCTAGAATACCGATGCCTACTTAGCCCAGGTCAAACCTACAGGGGAAGACTCGTCAGAAAATCTCCAGGGCAGCAATTGTGCAGACGTAATGGCCAACATCATATTCACCCTACAGGACATGTTGATCAAGACTAACTTGCATGATCGCCCCTTGTACTACACTAGATACATAGGCGACATCAAGGTGGATCGGATGCACATCGATCCTGGCTCGTCGATAAGCATCATCCTGAAAAGCTTGCTTCAATCCTCGGCATCCCTATGCACCGGCTAGCGGCGACCAATACTGCCATTAGCGGTTTCAACTCGGGAAGGATCTATCCCTTAGGAAAGATCTGATTGAAATGTCAGATCGACGACCTGAGGACAGAGGTTACCTGCTACATCATAGATGCTGATATGTCCTACAATATCCTCTTGGGGCATCCGTGGATACATGACTACATGATCGTGCCATCCACACTCTACTAGTACTTCAAGTATGTCAGTAAGCACAGTTTCGTGAAGACTGAATTCGCCGACATCGATTCCTTCAAAGGGGTTGAGTCTTATTATTCTTCGGAGGCTTGTCTATATGAAGAATCCAAGAAGCACATAACTGACAAACTGGAGGCCATCACAGGGCCAGAGGAACCCTTGAGAATTCATCTTCAGACCCGTAAAGTGGGCAAAGCCGCACTCTTTGTCGCAACTTTGCATAAAGAGGTGCCCGGTTCTCCCGCCCCAGCTGTGCAGTCGGAATCGATGGTCATCCGACTCCCAAGGTCCAACCAGGAGCCAAAACCCGTCATAGGGCCGATGGTGATCCGATTGCCAAAATCCAATCAAAGGCGACCGGAAGATGCGAGGCCCTCTGGAGAGCCTATGGTGATTCGATTGCCAACATCCAGTCAAAAGCAATCGGAAGACACAAAGTCCTCTATCGAGCCGATGGTTATCCGTCTTCCCAAGACGAGCCGGCAACCAACTGTTGATCCGAGACCCTCAGGCAAACCAATGCCACAAGCAGAACCCTTGGTGGTCAAGTTGCCCAAGACAGCGTCCCAACCTCCGGTCACGCAGGGGGTAGCTGAAGAGGAGGCAGAACTCGCAAAGTATCTTGTTGCAAAGGTGGATAGTCCCTCTCCTGATGATGTAATCCATATGGACAAAATTTCTTATTTCATCAATAAGAGGCTGTCGTTGAACTATCCTGAGTGTAATAAACTTAATCTGATGTATACTGTAGGGTACGATCTGGATATTAACCTACACACATAGGTGACAACCGTCCATACCGCAAACTGACTTGCTCCCATTAGAGGTGCCTACTTCCTAGTCCCAGGCAGAAGAGAAGGGGATCACACGATCATCTTTGACAGAAAAAAAAAGGTCCTCAACCCTTCCTGTCTCAGGAGTTTAATCTCGAACCCGATACTGGAAGATTACCTCTCTAACTGTATAGTCCTCAAGCCAAGTACTTCATACAAAAGCAGGGGTACGACATGGAAGCTACCCCAGGTCTAAATTACGGCAATGGTCGGCGATCGCCTCTGCAGCTGTCAACCCCGGCTGGAAAACCTCGGGATTATTACGGCAAGTCCACATGCGGCCTCGGTTATGTTACACCAGCAACAACACCCGAGAACTCCGATGAGGAATGCGAGTGGCATTCTCACTCATTCGAATCACCTGCATACGATTCTGATGACAGCATTGGAGATATATTCAGGCAGATATTATTTGTCAACATGGCATCCGCTGACATTAAAGAGGAAGACGAAGATCTACTCGAACCTCTTGAATTAGAGCCATGGGTCTAACAACTAGATGCACAATAGGAGAAGCTCTTTGAGCTACGTGACCCTCCTACTGAAGATAAGGTCATGCAAGTTGACCTCGGTGATGAATCCTCTCCAAAGCCAATCTTCGTCAGTAAAAGCCTAACGGACGGCGAGCGGGAGTCGTTATTACAACTCGTCAGAGAGTATATCAATGTTTTTACTTGGAGCTATGAAGACATGCCAGGGCTAAACCCCAAAATCGTACTTCATAAGCTCAATATTCACCCGGACGCAAAACCAGTCAAACAACAACAACAAAGATTTTGTCCAGACATCATGAACTCCATTGAAGCAAAAGTAAATAAGCTTATAGCTAGCAGTTTCATCTGTGAGGAGCAGCACCCAGACTGGATAGCTAATATAGTACCAGTTGTCAAGAAGAACGGAAAGATCCAAATCTGCATTGACTTTCGCAATCTGAATGAGGCATGTCCTAAGGATGAATTCCCTCTTCCCACCACCGACATAATGATCGATAATACATATGGCTTCGAGCGCATGTCCTTTATGGATGGCTTTTCAGGATACAATTAAATCAAAATGCCTCCTGACGATGAGAAGCATACGTCATTCTGAACACCGATCAGTGTGTATTGTTACACAGTCATGCCTTTCGGTTTGAAGAATGCCGGTGCTACATATCAACGAGCTATGAGCATCATCTTCAGAGATCACTTGCGCAAGACGGTGGAGTGTTACGTTGACGACATCGCCGTCAAAAGTCGCTCCAAGGATGATCACTTACACGATTTGAGTCGACCTTATGCGAGCGCACAATCTGAAGATGAATCCCACCAAGTCCTTCCAGGGTGTGTCCAGCGGGAAGTTCTTGGGCTTTGTCATTACTTCGCGGGGCATTCACATAGACCCCGATAAGACAAAGACAATCCTAGAGATGAGTCCACCTAGGAACCTCCGTGAACTCCGCGGCCTTCAGGAAAGATTAGCCTACATCAGGAGGTTCATATCTAACATCTCAGGGCGATGTCAACCCTTCACACAACTCATAAAGAAAGGCGTCTCTTTCATATGGAATGAGGAATGTCAACGCGCCTTTGATGACATTAAGGAATACTTATCGAATCCGCCAGTTCTGGTAGCCCCGGTCGCCGAACCTGCTCTATGTACGGGCAATGGAACACTCCCTTGGCGCCTTGCTAGCATGAAACAATGATGCAGGGTATGAACAAGCCATCTATTACCTCAGCCGAATGATGGTGGGGCCGAAGCATAGGTACACTGCCGTGGAGAAGGAATGCCTTGCCTTGGTGTTCGCCACTCAGAAAACACGACACTATGTGTCAGGGCAGACCATCCATGTTGTTTCGCGAGTTAATCCTACGACATGGTCTTCGTTCCAGAGAAGGCTGCCAAAGGTCAAGCCTTGGCCAACTTTCTAGCAGTCCATCCTAGCTCAGAAACAGCCAGAATCTATGAAAAAATTCCAGACGAAGTCGTTAACTCAAACATGACTTCGTATGATGACGTTTGGCGAATGTTCTTTGACGGTGCTTCAAGAACAAGGCCACAAGGTGATATCGTCGCTAGAGTCGGGGTAGTATTAATTTCTTCCTCTGGGTTGGTAGTCAATCGGACATATTCTCTCACAGAGTCTTGTTCAAACAATGTAACCGAATATAACGCTCTGCTCATCAGACTCCGACTCGTAAAAGAGGTAGGGGTCAAATACTTGGAAGCGTATGGCAACTCACAGCTGATTGTTAATTAGATCCGAGGCTCATACGAGGTTCGTAACGAGGACCTGATTTCTTATCATCAGACAACAATTGACATCATTACAACCTTGGAGGGGTTCTTTATAGAGCATGTTCCTAGACTCCAGAATATTGAAGCCGATGCCCTAGCAGGCCTCGTTGCTTCTTTGGCGGTTCCAAATTATGCTCATCATCTAGTAGACGTAATAGGCTATGAGTTGGTCTGTCCTAAAAATAACGTTCAACTAGATATGAGTTACTTTGCCCAGATAACCAATGACGTGCAAGACTGGAGACTCCCGTTCAACAACTTTACAGTCTACGGAATCCTGCCTGAGAATGTGAAAGAAGCAACTTCAATCAGAAGGCGTTCTCTCAGATTCTTTTATGACACAGAAATAAAAATATTATATCGACGATCTCACGACGGGCTGCTGTTAAGATGTCTGTCAAATATAGAAGCCAAAGAAGCATTACGCGAGGCTCACGATGGCGTTTGCGGGGCTCACCAACCTGGACCAAAGTTGCAGGATCGTCTCCGTCGGATGGGCTACTACTGGCCTATGATGGTAGCAGACGCAGTCAACTATGAAAAGAAGTGTAAGGCTTGTCAAATCCACACAGATTTTATACATCTGTCATCCGAATTCTTGCACCCAACAGTGGCCTCTTGGCCATTTAAAGCATGGGGATTGGACGTCATTGGCCCAATCACCCCGCCGTCGTCCAAAGGACACCGGTTTATACTTGCAATCACCGACTACTTCTCAAAGTGGACGAAAGATGTTTCGCTGGCAGAGGTCAAGACATCAAACGTGATCAGTTTCATAAAATATCACGTCATTTACCGTTTTGGACTGCCACGGAGGATCATTCATGACAATGGTCTGCAGTTTGCAAGCATGCCTTCTATCGATTCTGTGATAAGAATCGGATTCAGAATGTTGCTTTAACAGCATACAACCCATCAGCTAATGGTCTGGCCGAAGCCTTTAACAAGACCATAATCAAGCTTCCCAAGAAGTTTGTGTCTTCAAACAAATGCGACTAGAATGAAAAGTTGGGCGAATGCTTATGGGCGTACCATACTACGAGTCAGACGGCTACAGAAAATACACCGTTCTTTCTCGTGTACGGGAGCGAGGCAGTTCTCCCATTGGAGACTCAGATCCCCTCACTTCGTGTGGTCCTTACTTACCAGTTGACATCGGACGATAACTACCGCCGACGGCTACAAGAATTGGAAGCTTTAGACGAGAAGCGCTTGCAAGCTCAGCAAAGCATCGAGCTCTATCAAGCACGCATCTCTCGGGACTTCAATAAGAAAGTCAAGCAGAGGATATTCCAAATATGCGATCTCGTCTTGGCCGTTCGCAGAACGATGGTCATGACTCACAAAACCATCGACAAATTCCAGCCCAAGTGGGAGGGTCCATTCATCATCGAGACCGTATTCTCCAACGGCGCATACCGACTCGCGAAGAAGAACGGAGACTTGCTCATGATGCCCATAAACGGCAAATTCCTGAAGAAATACTATGTCTAAGGACATGCTGCTACTTCCTCAAACCACCAAATCTTCCAGACTATCGAGTTATGTACACCAAGTACCTCTGAAATCACACTCTATTTTACTTTGAATAGATTCACATCGTATCTCCCTGAGTGGCGAGTCAAGTATGCTGATACCTCTGAACTCCCACTCTAATGCTTTATCACACAGGAGTATGTCCAGCTTATCATTATCTCTGAGCAAACTTCCTGGTCCTGATTATCGTGTGTCACGTCCATATTACCTCTGATACTGATAGTCTCCCGACTTAACACCTGTACCCAACCCGGGATAAAAGACATGGTATTAAGACCGCAAAACCTATCACGTCCATATTACCTCTATTGGATTTTGTCTCAAAATCTATTACTCGCACCACCAGTGCGCAGAAGAGTAATAGGTCCACCAAAGATTATTCTTGATTATCATGTGTCACGTCCATATTACCTCTGATACCAATAGTCTCCCGACTTAACACCTGTACCCAACACGGGATAAAAGACATGGTGTTAAGACCATAAAACCTATCATGTCTATATTACCTCTGTTGGGTTTTGTCTCAAAATCTATTACTCACAACACCAGTGCGCAAAAGGGTAATAGGTCCACAGAAGTTGTCCTAATCTATTACTCGCACCATCCGTGCACAAAAAGGATAATAGGTCCACAAAATATCATTCAAATCTATTACTCACATTCCAGATGCACAAAAGGACAATAGGTCCACAAAAAGTCTCCCAGTGGGATGTCCTTTATCAAAACACAAATGCTGTATTAGGCCCTCTAGTACAAGCACCACAGATACCACAAGCAGAATGAAGTGAATGTATTCTGTTTATTCAAAATAAGTTACATTCATAGGACTACATCTCATGAGCAAACCAAAAAGTTCTTCATTTCTTCATCTGGACAGGAAGTAAAGGATTACATTGATGTCCTAAAGAAGCAAAAGACAAACTACAGCTAAAGACAGACGAAAATACTAAGACAAAATGCGGACATTTATTTTTTTTGCTCCCAGAAACAGCAATTACATGGTAGTCCACGGATCCTTACAGTCAAGGATCATAGTTGTGCTGAGGCGTATACCATTCCCTCAGCCATTTCGCATACGAAGGATCTATTTGATTAAAGTCCTCGGTGGGGGCAGGAGGGTCGGAACTCCCAGTACTGCTACTCTCGGACTTGGGCTCCTCATTCACAGCAACTTTAATCTTGGGAGTAATTTCCTCCCTAATGATCGCCAGCTATTCTTTTACCTCAACCTTTAGTATCACCTCCTCCTTAACAAACAGTGACTCTTGTTTGATAAGAGGAGGCAGCACCTCCTCCTTCATGATGGTCTCAGCCTTCGACGTGGATGCTACAAAAATCAAAGAAAAAATAGTCACAAGAAAACAAAGCAAATGGGCTCCTTTTTTATGCGACCCAGTCAGAAAAAACCTATACGGTATCGTCATAAGGAGCATATGCGGTTTAAAATCAGGCAAGGCATATGCGGCTTAGTCAAGCAGAGCTTATACGGCTCGCTTATGAGGGGTGTGTATGCGGCTTAAAATAGGATATGCATATGCGGCCTAGTCAGGCAGAGATTATACGGCCTGGTTATGAAGAGAGCACATGCGGCTCGGTCGCCCATACGGATCAGCCACGTGACATCCATGCGATTCAGTCATGTGATACTCATGCGGCTCAGTTCATGCGACCCCGTCACACAGAATACATGTGGCCCAGTGAGACAAGGAGCGCACTGACTATGCACAAAAGACGTTACAGCTAAAGCACAACAGTGACATGTGAAAGGCCTGCACATAAAGCATGCGATACGGCCATTTGAGTTCAAAATGCTCGTCTGTCCACCATCCTTACCATTAATAGGAGGCTGTACGTCGGGATGAACGGAGAATGGGTCTGTAGCTATCGACGGCGAGGCAAGCCCCTTTCTTTTGTTAGCAGTGCCGGTCGACTTGGAAGCTTTGGAGGCCATAGCTAGAAGAGGCTGAAAAGAGAAGAAGACGAAAGAAAGCAATAGGAGTTCTCTCACTGTTGTACGGCCTATATATTTATAGGCTACCAAGAAGTGGAAACGGATAGGCACCGCTTCGGTTATCGTGCCATTAAAAGATAATGATAGCCCTCGAGATTCTATCTTTTATAACCGTTACAGTAACCGAAAAGACAGCACCAAATCCAAAACCAAATCAAGACATTAAATACAGCAGTGACAGCTGGCAGTCAAGATTTTCCTGCGGCTCAAGATTTTTCTGCGGCTTAAAAATTTTCCTGCGGATCAAGGTCTCTCTTGACTCGAAGAACTCCCTACGGCTTGACCTATCTCCATGCTTATTATTCAAAGTATTCCAAATTTGCAATTTGAAAACTTTGAAGGGGGTCTTATAGAAGCATAGAAAATATGGAGTTCATGCATATCACAACTGACTGCATGAGTACTTTGGGCCAAATTTGTCCGCATAAAGAAGAGCCGCATGACAGACTCGACATGCCCCCTACGGCCCATCTTCACTATCTCAGATTATATATTAAAAAGCAACCAGACTGATTTGAGCCGCAGAAGGAAGGGTTGCTTATACGGCCAAGACGATCGGCCCTTCTGATAAAGCTGACAAACTCTGACAACTCTGACACTCTGACAAAAAGAAGATAAGATATGATCAGACAAAATGTCATGTCACCAGACTAGATATAGTCATGTGGCCAGAAGGACGGTGACCCGAGCTGCATGAACCTTATACGGCTCAATCCATGCGCGCTTCATACGGCCAAGGGTGACTGCAACCTGAGCCGTATGAGCTTTATGCGGCCCAGAATATAGAATCTATGCGGCTCAAAAAGTCTCCAAGCTACATACGGACTAAAGGAGACTGCGACCTAAGCCGCATGAGTCTTATGCGGCCCAACATGGCCGAACACTAAAAGACATATACGGCTCAAAATGACTCAAGCAAATTAATCCTTTTCTGCGATAGGACACGTGGAAGGCTGACCAAGTCTCAACCACCCAGATTTGCTGTAAAGAAATCTCAACAAGTCACCAGCTAGCGGCCAAAGAGCGGGTCTTTATGTGCTGATTTAGCCACGTGGTCATGTGGCCATCTATGTGGCTCAAAATATCAATCACTATAAATAGCAGGGTACCACACCCATGCAAAAGGCTGGCAACCTACGAAGGATAATTTCTTCAAGAGCAAGGATCGTGTCAGATAGTCCAAGGAGTAAGGCAGAGTTGCTACACTTTCCCGAGGCTCCATCGTTACCTCCAGAATTAAAAACTAAACAATTGTACTTAGATTGTTTCCTAGGATTCTTTTTCTAGGCTTTCTCTTGTATTAGTGAGTTTGCAATCAAGTTCAATTTCTCTGTAATTCTTGTTCTTGATGTTTAATAGAAAACAGTATGATGAACTCGTATTTCTCTGGACCTCTTTGTACTAGCATTCGAGTATTACAACGCATTAGGGCCCTCTTCGTGGGCGGGACTTTGTGAGATTCTATGGAAGACAGATCTCCTGCGCCTCCCTTGTGGGTGTTGTCGTCTGGCACCATTCTGGGTGGTTTGATGTGCGTATACAGGAACTCGTCTTGATTTAGACAAGGCCCATTTTTGTACTTTCTGCTGGCAAGCTGGTTGAGATGCAGCTTCGTCTTCTTGAGTAGGGAGCGGCCATTATGGCCTGTTTGGAGCGGGTGTTCCCGAGTCTCCGGTGTTGTATCACTTTCTCCGGTTGAGACCCGAGCATTGGGCTCTATTTTTCTCGATTTTAAGAACGGAGGAAGGATACACAAGATATGGATGCAGGGTTTCATTGGTAGAAGCCGGGAGAGCATCCTCGGCAGTTGCTAGTGGTGGCACGGTAGCTTTGACCACCCATACTTTACGAGTCTTCCTAGGTTTCACCGACCTAGAGGAAGGGATTGACCCATCAAAAAGCATGTCTTCATAAGCTTGTTGGTCGAACCGGACGACCAATGTCTGTTGGGATGAACCCAACTTGAAAGTATCATATTGCGTCATTGTTTTCTCGTCGGAGGAGAAAGTCGTCCGCAGCAGAGTCGTCATCTTGTTCACCATCGAATTTTTGGGTAGAAAGATTTCTTAGGATGAGAAGTTTCTTTCAGGAGGATAAGGGAAGAAGCGGTAGTTTGAATAAGACTCATTTACTTTCCTTTATGTAATACAATTTTGAATAGTACAGCAAAACCCTAACATGAGGGATTTGCTAATACAAATAAAGATTCTGAGGAAGTGTGCCGATGGAGATCGAGTACTGTAATGACCCTTTACTCCGTTGACGATCCGATACTTAATAGCTTTCGAAGTGCTTTCTATGACTCTCTCCTTTGTATCTGGTATCCTCATTGATAAAGCTGATTTGGTGGATTCGGTCAGTTGATGATCTGATCTCCTCCTCCTTTGGTGATCTATTCGGTCATCATTCGATGATCCTTCTATGATCTCTCTCTCTCTCTCTATTGATCCATGATCTTTCGATGTCGATCCTCCATGATTTGACGATGTTGTTTCCCTCTCTACATTTGTCTTTTAGCGGGCAAGCTATAAAGGAGGTAATGATGACGGGAGAAATCTTCTGCGTGGAAGACACCGTCTAGGTGTCACAGCTGTTTAGACAGGCTGTTTAATCGCTCGGCCTGGTCGAGACACTTATTGGGCTGCCGTTGCTGCGGGAGTTCTGTGAGGGAGGACTTAAGGATCCTCGGGTATAATCGTCGGTGGTTGTGATTGTCCACCCGTACGGCTTGATCACAGGTGACCTAGTACGCACGAATGTTTAGGATAACTTGTCGTTTAAATGGTGTGATTGTTTAACGTGTATGCCATAAACAGGAGACTTAAATCAGGAGGCACGATCTTTAATTGATGTGTGGCACTGGCCATGATTTGGAGGGAATCATCGGCTTGAATGGGGCGGTTATGGTGCATACGCCAAAAACGTAATATTGATCCTTCTAGTTGTTGTCGACGGGATTTAAGATGATCTGATTCGAGGCACGAACCAACTTGTGTTGATCCGGTCCGGGGCACGGACTAACTTGTGTTGATCTGGTCTGGTGCGTGAACCAGCTTATGTTGATCCGGTCTGCGGTACGAACCGGCTTGTGTTGATCCGGTCCGCGGCGCGAACCAACTTGTGTTGATCCGGTCCGGGGTGCGGACTAGCTTATGTTGGAGGAGGAAGGTGGCTCAGCCTGGGACTTGAGTCGTCTGCCTTGATGCGAAGACTGGTGGACAATTTGAGCCACATACCTCCTTGGCCGCATGGAGGCCTTCTGGAGGGGAAGCTACATGGAATCTGGGACGCATGTGAGCTGGTCGCATAGAGTGGTCTAGTTTTCTTTGGTTCTGCAAAGACGGTGTACCTCGAGTACTGTGCTGCTGGAACTTGGCATCCCATTGGAGGTCTTTTGAGCCTTCGTGCACGCTATCTGAGGTGGCTTGGCCTCGATTGAGCCTGGGCAATTTTTATGCTTCTACACTGTCAAATATTTCGGCAGTCCAAATTTTTTAGGATTGTCAAAACATTTGACAGTCCTTCCTTTTGACAGTAATTTTTTAGGACTGTCAAATATTTCGACAGTCCTCAGGGAATGGTTGTTGTTGCTACTATTCCTCCTCCCTGTAGCAGATACCGTCGTCACAGCCGGAGGAACAGATTCGGTGGTGGCGAGGGTTGCGGGGTCGATGCCTTGGATTCCTCCTTGATGCCGCTATTGGTCTTCTTGACCGCCCCGTCGCTGTGATCGTCTGCGGGCTTGGACTCCTCCGTGGGATGCTAGTGCTGAGGAGGGGAGAGGCAGAAGACGAGCAGAGGAGTGGGAGAGGCACTGGGCGCGGCGGTAGCGGGCTTGGACTCCTCCATGGGATGCTGGTGCTGGGGAGGGGAGAGACGAGAGATGGCTGCAAGGGAGTGGGAGCGGCGTTAGGTGCAGCTGGCCTCCCATGCGGCGGAGCGGCGATAAGCGACTGGGGAGCGCGACGGCAGGGATGTGGCGTGGCGTAGGGGAGGAAGGATGTGGGAAGCTCCAAAGAAAATTTTGAGTTGTCCTGAGTAAAAATTGCAAAAATCTGGGCTGTCCTGAAGTAAGGGCTGCCATGGAGTAAAAGTTGTTGTGCCTATAGAATTTCTCTTTTGGAAAATCCTATGGAACTTGGTGGAGATAAAGTTGACCTTTTTTACGGCTTATCATCCCCAGACTGATGGGCAGATTGAGGTGGTTAATAGAAGTTTAGGGAATCTTCTACATTGCTTGGTTGTAGGAAATATCAGGAATTGGGATCTCATTTTACATAGAGCCGAGTTTGCATATAATTATTCAGTTATTTGGTCCATAGGCATGAGTCCATTTCAGGTTATGCATGGGTTCAAAATAGGTCCATAGATCTCATTCCCATGTCTCAACATTCTAGGATTTCTGATTCAGCATCTGCATTTGCCGAACATGTTCATTATTTGCATAATGAAATCAGCAAAAAAATTGAATTAAGTAATGCTCAATGTAAGTCTTATGCTGGTAAACCCAAAAAAAATGAGTTCCAAATTGGTGATTATGTTATGGTCCGGATTAGACCGGAGCGGTTTCCTCCATGATCCGTTAAGAAATTACATTCTCGTAGTGCAGGACCATTTAGAATTTTGCAGAGAAATGGACTGAATGCATATGTCATTGATTTACCACCTGGACTCGGGATCAGTTATACATTTAATATTGAGGATTTGATGGCTTACAAAGGTCCCCCAATTAGTCCAGAAAATCTACTTGTGGATTCAAATGAACCTACCCTCGAGCCTCTTTCAGAGAGAGTTCCCACCACTGGCCTCACTTCCATGGTCCCAATCAGCAAATCATATTGATAGAATATTGGATGATCATATCATCTCTACTGGAGATGATGGTTGTCAACTTTACTTGGTTTGATGGAGAGGTCGTCCGGAATCTAATGAATCGTGGATTACATGGGAGGAACTGCAGCAAATTGATCCAAATTTACTGGAGTACTACGGCAGTAGCCATTGCAGTCATTCGTCAGGGCCTTCTTTCCACCCTGGGAGTGTTCAGGACATCAGGCCCCCAATTACGAAGACCTACCAACGTCGAAGACGACCCGACACGACCTTATTATGGATTAGCATTTGAGTTTGAGTACTATAACAGTAGTTATGGGAGTCATTCGTTAGAGTCGAATTTCTTTCACCCCAAGAGAACTGTTGAGGACATCATTTGAATGGATCAAATCTAGATTTTTGTTGTTATTTTTACCTATTCCTTAGGAGTTTGTTGAGTTGTTTAGTTGTTGAAAAGTAGGTTGAAGTTAGTTTTTTTTTTTTTTTTTTGTTGTTGAAGAGTAGCATATATATAGATGGACTGAATGTTTTCTTTTAGCGATGAATGATTGAATGAATGAAAAATGAATGAATGAAGAGAATTTTCTTTATGAACCCTACTACCTATGGCTGAGATGGCATAATCTCTCTCCCTCTCCTAACCCTCCCTCAGTCCCTACCTCCCCTCACTCTCTCTCGACAACAAGCCTTCCCCCTTCCTTCCACCTCTAAACACAACAGCCATAGAAGAAGCAGCTGCAGCAGCATCAGCCGAAGAAGCAGCAACAGTAGCAGTTGCACAGCTACAACAGTAGCCGCAGAAGCAGCAACTGCAGACACAGCAGTAGCACATGCAGCAACAATAGTAGCAGATGCAGCAACTGTAGCAGCAAAGCAGCAGTAACAGCAGCAGTGAAGAAGCAGCCATCGAGTAGCAGCAGAGAAGTAACAGCAACAGCGCAAAGCAGCATTGCCTCCCCTTGGGATAATCCCTCGACATCTCGATTCCAATCTCCCTCCTCATTCTAAATCAAGTAAGTATGACTACCGCATCTATCATCCAATATACTATCAATAAACTGTTGATCCACCCGTAATTTAAGTACTTCTACAAAGTCGGAGAAAATGGAATTTGTAGTTATCAATCTGTTTATTAAATAGAGAACTATTTTGATTTTGTGGTAGCTTAATTAAATTATCTATAAAATATAAGGTTGCATGCTAGCTATTATCTCTAGCCTAATATTACCATTAATTTTGGCAACCTAAAATTTGACAATTATTGGAGACTTAAACGAACTTATTTTAATTCAAATTAATTTGCTAATTTTTTCAATTTGCATCCATTCCGCATCACAAACAATGGATCTGTGAATAGAACTTTACTTGCAAACTATGAATTTGCAAGACAAGTTGCATGGTAATTCCATTAGAAGGTCACCACCTAGCCAGAAAAACACAATAAACTCCAATCATTTGAGCACACAGCAATATGCAAATACAACACTTCGTTAGACTAAGATAGCAGCATCCAGAAGAACACTACATATTATGTTCATTCTAGCACTGGGAATAGCTGGCTATGCTGTCTTCAAAATGTTTGCGGCTTCTTGAATGTCTTCAATACTTGCAGAGAGGCCTGCAGAAAAAATGACAAGCAAATTTATGGCTTGTTTTCTTGGAACAAATTAAGATCATGTTAGGGCTCGTCACTAGTTTCACCTGGGTCATGGGGGACATGTTTTTTGCCCGAAATGATGACTCTCCCAAACCTCGCTCGTTTCACATGTTCACTTCTTTTTATCTTCACTTCACCCATTTTCGAACGCAGTTTTGATGCTGTTTCCCCTATTTCTGAAAAAACAGGGAAATGAGTGGATTAAGTAATACAAATTAAAATAGAAGAGCGAGCACCAGGAAATAGACAAGCTAGAACATTTCATGCAATACCGTTTTTGAGAAGACATTGATAGCCATTAAAAATGCTTTAGTTACCTGTTATTATAAAAATGACTTTACCTATGTCCTTATTTGATACTTAATATGAGCTGTAATACTAGTAAGGAGAAAGAAAATGCTCTCGGACAGAGTGGCTGTTACTTGAACACGGCAAAATGAACCCATAACTCCCATCTTTTGATTAGGAAATTGGCACATACCGGGGGTAGCGACTGTTTACTAAAAACACAAAGGACAAAATAACTTTAAGATTGGTAAACATGGGACCCGGTGCAATGGTGCATATTTTTGAAGCTTCTTCGTGATTATACAAAATATCTTGTTTCCAAATATAAGTTAAGACTTCTATATCAAAAGAAAAAGAAAGAACAGTGTAACAAAAGATGGTAAACCAAAGGTCAAACAAATATCCTTGGAACAAAGTCAAAGAGTAGCTAATGGTTTATCCACATGCAAATAACAGTACCTCGAAGCATCTGATGTACGGAATTATGCTCAAGTAGCTGTAGTGTCTCAGTAACAAAAGAATCGTAAATATGGCTAAGAGTAGACTCCTTCTCCAAGGAATGCTTCTCTCTGAGCAGATCGGCGGACTCCTTTCCAACCTGAGACAACAACTCGCATATCAAAGATAACCTTCTCAACCAAAGTCAAATACTCTTAGACTTGATTATATCGTACAAGTGGTAGATCCTTACCGCGGCTAGCTTGTTTCTCAAGGAGTCTAACTGAGAATCAAGCTCCACGTCGGAGAGCCCTTCTTGAAGTAATAAATCTTTCCTGGAAGAGTTTTGCTGGAAAACAAGGTTCAGAAAGAATTTAACAAGTTAAACAAACTACAAGGGAAAAAACAAGCAAGTTGTACAGGACAGCAAGAAGAAAAATTAGACAAAAGATATAGCCTTCTTTTAAAAGTACTCTTTAATCATATTTTTTTGTTAAATGGGACTGAGCAGCTGAAACAAATCTATATGGACTAATGTTGGGAAGCAAAACTTCCATTATGAAATTGTGATATTAACCACTGTTGTTGGACATATTACTCCAAACTACTCTCGGCAAACATAATAAATTACTTTTTCTATGGAATTAAAATTGACTAATGTAAACCCAATCATAATATGCAGCAGGACAGTTCAGTCTGCCAATTCTAAATCTCTCTCTTTCTTTACAGAGACATTAATATTTATAAGCTTGTTGGAGTCAATTTCAGCACAAATCATATTAGCTGCAAAAACACATGATGGGTCAAATATTTTAAGGCACATTCCACCTGATATTTGAAACCCCTATAACAAAATGGCTGAATGCTCTTGTACTTTTTGAGCTGGGATGAAACCAGTAAGATTATCTCTTAACCTATGTTGCACGGACACGGATAGGACACGGCAACACGGACACGACAACTATTTTGATGTCCTAGAGGATTTTGGAGTGTCTTGGTGTGTCTGATATGTGCCCTATACACAGCTGACAAACACGGCACATATGTTTAGAGTGCCCCTGTTTCCTAGCCCTCAACCCATGTAGCTAAGAAGTAAAGGTGTGCATATATATAAGAAGACCCATCCTGTCGAACTCCCTTTGCTGGCCTTCTCATGCAGAAATCATGAGTACCACTTCTCATCTAGCACCATCTATTTCACCTTGAGTGAGCAGGATTGGTGACACTTGGTTTCAGCCTACATCATCTGGTTTTTATCTTGCTAGACATGCTCCGAGCTACCTTAGAATTCATGACTCATTGAGAATGATACATGATCTGCATGATGCCACATCTGCTCTTTGAATCAGTGCAAGCCATCTCAGCTGGGACTTTACATGATGTTTGTTCTAGTCAGATAGACGCAGGTTTTTTGCATCACCTCCATGTTTCTAAAATTCCATCACTTCCCACCATATGGTTCACTAGCATCATAGGGTACCTACCAGACCTCCTTTTTCTAAGTTTTCCTACATTACTTGCTTACAGACTCTCAGTTATCTTCCTATTCACGTTTCCAACAATTAGGGCTCAATTTGGTGGTTATAACAACAAAAACAAAGCCTCTCCCAAAATTTTGTGGTCGGCCACTTGAATCCTTTTCCTCCTTTCAGCTCTCTTACGGGCCATGTCCTATGTAAGACTAACAAACCTATGGTTCTAAGCCTTTATCTGTTGTTTCTTAATTGCTAACCCCCCGATCCATAAAGCATGGGCTGTTCTTATAGCTGTCTTTAGAAGTTTCATTTCAACTTCAATGGTATCCTCCATTTCAAACTTCCAACCTACTTGTTTTAATTGTATGCGCAACATCCTTCTCAAGCTCAATATGGAGGCTGTTCTTTTTTTCTTTCTTTTTTCTCTTCTTTTTCTTCTTCTTTTTATGTTTTTATTGTGGCAACGAGGAAGGTAAAATTATCGCTTAGCAATCCATTGCTTAAAGTTAGTAAACCATGACTAACCCTACTTCTTGATCTAAATTCATCCGTGATAATAGTGCTTGAAAAGTTTCATACATAATGTGACCTATCAGTACAAGAAATTATGATATATCAGTGTTCTAAATTTTGCTAGGCATCAAACTGAATTATTATTTTAACATGTTAAAGACACAAGTAGCTTGTATGTATTATAATGACACATAAGTGTGTGTTCTCCTGGCTAGGGGATGTGTTTAATTCTTGTTGGGGTGGTCATGAGTTCGATTCCTACTGAGCTTAATTTTATTTTTTAACTTTTGGGTGCAAGTCCAGCCACCCTATGGGTTCAAATCCTGACCTTGATCCGATGGAACCCTAACCTAAAGTTAAAAGAGGAGCAATATGAGAGAGTCAAGCCTCCATATCTCGATCTCTTCTTCTACCTCCGCGGCTCCGCCTCCATCCCCTCTCCCGCCTCCGCCTCAACAATAGCAACAACAACAACAGCAACAGTAGCAACAGCACAATCCTAGCTGAGTTTTTGAAATTTGTATTTTTTGGTATTTATTTTATTTTATGTTTATTTTTTTGAAATTTTTGAAATTTTCAAATCCGTCTAGTGCCGCCTAGGCCCGTCTAGGGCCAAACAGCGCATAGGACCACCGCCTTAGGGGTGCAACTCGGGCGAGTTGGGTCGGGCTTGAGGTCAACCCGAGCCCAACTCGATGAATCATATGCCTAGCCCGAACCCAAGCCCGACCTGACCACGGGTTCAACATATAAAGCCCAAAACCAAGCCCGGAGGATCGGGTTGGACTCGGGTTTGGTCGGGTCCATCGAGTTTATCGGGCTCTGATATGATATTTAAAATTTTAAACAAGAGTAATATTAAATACATAATCAAATAGCAATCAAGCCTCAACCATTACAAAAATAAAACTGGGTAAAGATTTAGGACGAGTTGAAAAGTTTGGGTGAAAACTTTTAGGATTTAAACGTTTTATTTAAGAAGTATGAAACAATATATATAAATTATGTGTATGTCGGATTTCAGGTTCTTCGGGTAACCCGACACATCAACCCAAGCCCAACCCGATTTTTGATCGGGTTCAAATATTTTAACCCGAATCCGAGTCCGAACCCGAGTATCTTCAACCCTAACCCAACCCATTAACGGGTTTATCCGACCGGGTACAGGTTTAGCCCGCCCGAGTTGCACCCCTACACCGCCTAGGGGGTTTCCGGTGCAGCCGGTGGCCACCTAGGCCGAAATTTAGAACACTGTGATATATATTTCTATCTTCATCATGTGTATATTTATGCATGCACAACACACACACACACACACACACACACACACACACATATATATATATACATATATATATATATATATATATATATATATATATATATATATATATATATATATATATATAATCTGTTTTTTTTTCCTTTTCAACGAAAAATAATTTATCTATCTTTAGGTTTTTTTTTGGTTTGTTAAATACTAACAATTCTAGTTTGTTTTCTAACCTTTATATTAATGTTAAGATTGACAAATACTAAAATACAAAATAAACAACACAAATGTATGTTAATTAACATGCAGATCAGTGGTGATGAAATGGTGTAGCTCACAAGCACTACATACATCTAACTCAGAAAATAGGTATAGATTTAAGTATACTAAGAAGAAATGATTAACAACGAAATATTGGTGGCCTGTAGCTTAATCCTTCAATAGATAAACTTACATCTTCAGGCAACAAAATTCCCTCGGGAACAGTAAAACAATGGCGTAGGCAATACTTCTCCCACGAGTCCATTCGCTTGTCAACAACAGCTTGTATCAAGTGACGAAGATAAGTAACTCCCTACGGAACAAAGAGAAAAGGGGGGGAAGAAAGAAAGAAAGGAAAAAAAAGAAAAAGAATCAGCTTAGTAGTTGAACATTTTATCACGATAACTTTGAACCAGGTTAAAATGTCCTTGAACATCTCTGTTTCACAGTAGCCATATTTTTGGAGAAAAGAAAATGAAGCAGTAATGTCATGATTACGTTATGATGTAATCATATCAACCAAAAAAAGAAGAAGATCAAATGTAAGGATATAACAATCTTTAGACGTGTCTTAGTTAGTAGACTTGCTTGTAGAAGCGCCTTTAATAAGACTCAGACATCAATAGCTTAAAGTGTCAAATGCAAGAATGTAACATGAAGGATATATGCCAAATAAGTTAATGTCTAGTTAAAGTCTAATGAATGAACCTCACCAAAGAAAGAAAATAATAATCCCCAATTTGCTCGATAGTCTAGCAGGGATGGAGTAGATTTATGTTTCGGTGGCCTTGATAAGAAAATTGTATAAATTTGCTAATCCCGCTATATCAAGATGAAAATTTGAAGAATACCGAGCAAACCCTTGAAAGTTTAGAACATAGTTGCCAGAAATCACTACTACCTATGCAGCAACTTGCTTTCCAGAATGTGCATTTCCGTTCCGTAATACGTGTGCCGTATTACCGTTTGATATGCACTACTTAAGTTTAACCGGCGTACGTGCACCCTTTTTCGTTCCGTGTAGGTAACCATGGTTAGAAGCATTCTTCAAAACACGCTGAAACTCTTTGCAAACGGTTTTCAAGAAACCCACCAAATTAACTCAACTTTTGTTTGCTGTAGGGCTCAATTCAATCAAAGTCGCCCTAGGTTTCATGAAATCCGCATAAACCAGCAAAAAAGATTGAATTTGGAGAAATCTCGCTAAATCCTCAATAGTCTAGAATCTAATACTAACAACATCAAGAGGAAATTTTGAACGGAACATGTCAAACCACACTGAAACCCTAAGTTCTTCAAACACACTGAAACCCTTTACATACATAAATTGGACCGATGTAAACCTAAGGTTTCATGAAATCGGTGGCAAGGACTAACAAAAGGAGCAGTTTGAAGAAAATCCACTAAACTCCAACAGTCTATAATCAAAGTGGGACTGAGGGGGGGAAACGGCTTACTTTGGCCAGATCATGGGACCGGTCGGCTCCTGATTCGGCGGCGGAAGTGATTTCGAAGGCTTGCCTGCAGGAAAAATGTAAGTGGAGGAAGACAGTTCCGCTGAAGCGAGGGAAGTGGGGAGGGGGAAGTGATGTAACTAACTGGTGGAGGAAGTGGAAGGCTCCGTCGAGCATGTCGTCGACAGAGTTGAGGACCTCGTTGACGAAGCGCTGGGGGTTGAGGTTGTGGGCGTCGAAGAGCGCCTCGCTCTCGCTGCCCTCCATTTTCCCAATTCTGTAGTGAGGGGGGGAGGAATGAAATTTCAAATTATGCCCTCCGTTTTCCAATTCTGGAGAGAGAGAGAGAGAGAGAGAGAGAGAGAGAGAGGAATGAAATCTCAAATTCCAGTAAGAAACAAGAAAGTCCAATTCCTTTGGGCAATTTACAAAGGCAGATTCAAATTTACTCAGGACTAGTGCAATCTAGTCCATGATTGGGGGTAGTCCAGTTAGGGGTGCAACTCGGACGGGCTAAACCAGAGCCCGATCGGATAAACCCACTAATGGGTTGGGTTAGGGTCGAAAATACTTGGGTTCGGATTCGGGCTCGGGTTAAAATATTTGAGCCCGATCAAAAACCGGGTTGGGCTTGGGTTCATGCGTCGGGTTACCCAAAGAACCCGAAACCCGAAATACATATAATTTATATATATTTTTTCATGCTTCTTAAATAAAAAGTTTAAATCCTAAATTTTTCCACCCAAACTCTTTAACTCCTTATAAAGAATTCTCATTTCAATTTGTATTTTGTAACGATCAAGGCTTGATTATTATTTGATTATGTGTTTAATATTACTTTTGTTGAAAATTATTTTAAATTTTATATTAGAGTCCAATTAACCCGATGGACCCAACCCAACCCGAGCCCAATCCGCTCCTCCGGGCTTGGTCTTGGGCTTCATATATTGAACCCGAGGTTGGGTCGGGCTTGGGCTCGGGCTAGGCTTATGATTCATCGGGTTGGACTTGGGTTGACCTCAAACCCGACCCAACCCGCCCGAGTTGCACCCCTAAGTCCAGTTTATAGAAATTGTTATTCAGGATAGTCATTTTTTTACTAGGGGCTGCCCACCCCCAATCTCCCCCAAACCTTCTCAAATCTAATCAATTCTAATTTTCACTCTCTCTCTCTTCAAACCCTCTCAAACGTAAACTTCTTCTTCTCCATCATCCTTATCTTCACCAAAATCCTAAATTTCTCCACCATCTCCAATCTTCTTCCCAATTTCTTTCCAATCTTCTCCATCGTCTCCATCTTCACCGCAATCAAGGTACAACTCGTGTTCCCAATCTTCTCCATTTCTTTATTTGGTATTGTTATTTTTCGTTTCTTTTAAGAAAAAATTCTTCCTAATCCTTGTTATAGCTTCATATTGTAATATAGCATCATATTGTAGAAGAACACATGTTACTCGTCATGTATGTTGTTATTTTTTTTAATTTTCTTGGGTGATTTTTTGGTACAACGGTATGGAAGAGCACAAGACTGTAGAAGAAAATTTCTACAGTCCTGACATCGTAAAGGACCGTAGAAACTTTCTACAGTCCTTTGTTCTTCTGGTCCATTCCAGAGTCCTGTGTTGTAGAAACTTTCTAAAGTCTTGTGTTCTTCCAGTCTACTCCAGATTCTTATGTTCTTTCAGTCCATTCCAGGACTGTATAAAATTTCTACCATCTGTATGTTAATTTTAATTATATGTTAATTTTTTACTTGAAATATTTCTTTATTTTATAGGTTCTCTCATGTCTTTCTTGCAATGGTTATATGGTACAGTTTGAGAAAAGAAATGGAAGGGACAACCGCATCTTTCGCCATCAAATAAATATTGCCGTCAGAGACAGCCAATAGTTGAAACATAAAACTTGTGGCTGTCACTGCAGAAGAGATTATTCTTGTTGTAAAGTATACAAATGTGAGAATTTGCCCATATTCATGTCGTGCCTTGTTTAACAAGGTATGACAAGAATATGGGTAACATCACACCTTTACATATTTTACGACAAGAATAATCTCTTCTGCAGTGTTGACCACAAGTTGTATGTTCTCGACAAGTACTATAACAAATCGTTGCTACAATTTTTCTTCTCATCTTTTGAAGTACCAAAATCTCGATCGCTCAGTGATTATCTTATAGTTTGGAGTAGGTGAAAAAGTGAAGACCGACATGAACCGACACCAAATGAAGACCGACATCTCAAGCGTTTGGTGTTGTGAAACATTGATTTTTGGAACATTGATATTGGTTGTAATATGCTAAATTATCAAATTGTTGTAATACTTTTGAATGGAACACATGTAATATGCTAAATTTTGTATTAGGTGCATCCAGGCAATATGATTGTAATCCTTTGTCAATATTAGTTGTTTCTTTACTTTAACACATACTAGTATTTGGTTTTTATGGTTATATTGGGTTCTTATGGTCCTAAATAAAAAATTTGAGATTATTTTGAAATATGATGTTATTAAACTCTACTTGTGTGCTTGTTAGATCTAATGTCCTGACAACATTCAGGACTCTCAAATTTTTTGATAGTCCTAAATAAAACTTACTGTTACAATAAGTTTCGTTTAGGACTGTCAAATATTTGACAATCCTAGCAACATTTAGGATTGTCAAAAAATTTGACAGTCCTAAATAAAATTAGTTGTTACAGCAAGTTTCATTTGGGACTCTACTTGTGTGATTATTGGATCTAATGTCCTGACAACATTTAGGACTGTCAAAATTTTTGATAGTCCTAAATAAAACTTGCTGTTACAACAAGTTTCGTTTAGAACTGTCAAATATTTGACATTCCTGGCAATATTTAGGACTGTCAAAAATTTTGACAGTGCTAAATAAAATTAGTTGTTACAGCAAGTTTCATTTAGGACTGTCAAAAATTTTGACAGTCCTGACAACAGTAAGGACTGCTAAATTTTTTGACAGACCTAAATAAAACATGTAATTTTTTAACATATTTTATTTAGGATTGCCAAAAAATTTGACAGTCCTTTCAATAGGTAAGACTGTCAAAAAGTTTGATAGTCCTAAATAAAACATTGTTTTTTAACAGGACTTTCAAAAATTTTGGCAGTCCATCATCGTCCCCGTCACGATTGTGGGTAAATTTTCGAAGTTAGAGACCCTAAATTGAGTTCGAAGCTTTAGAAATTTGTCCAAATTAAATCATAAATCAAATTTTAGTTATTAGAAGATGAGTCTTAGGTGTGAGCTTGAATTGAGAACATTCTAACTTCTTTAGAATAATGAGTTTAGAGTTTTGGGTTTAGGGTTTTGGGATTTGGAAGAGAAAAGGAGAAGAAAAAAACAAAGGGAAGAAAAGTTGGCTTTCATATATGGAGTGGGCAGCCCCTAACAATTTTTCTGGTGGCTAACTTATAAATAAAAACAAAAAAATTGGGCTAGCCCTGAGTAATTTTGGATGTGCCTTTATAAATTGCCTTCCTTTGCATAAGAATGTAGAAAGTTCCAATTCCATAAAGGAATATGATATTAGGAATTTTGCAAATCATGCCAATTATAAAGGCACATCAATACTTACTCAAGGCAACCATTCTATTACTAGGGGCTACCCACACCTCAATCCCTCCCCCAACCCTCTCAAACCTAATCATTCCAACTCTCTCTCTCTCTCTCTCTCTCTCTCTCTCTTCAAACTCCTAAACTTATGCTCTCCACCACTTCCAATCTTCACCAAAACCTTAGTCTTCTTTCCAATTTTCGAGATGGCATCCAAAGGTCCTTTACCATCAAGATACAAATCTTGTTCCCAATCTTCTTTCTTCATCTTCTCCATATCTTCATTTGGTATTATTATTTTTCATTTCTTTTTAACAAATAAAAACTTTATAATCCTTGTTATAACCTAATATCATAATGCAGTATTATAATATAGGTTTTGGATGAACTATTATAGTATTTTTTATTTGTTTTCAATTTTTTGGGTTGGATTTTTGCCACAGGCACGGGCTGGAAGAACACATGACTGCAGAATTTTTTACAGTCATGTATGTTGTCAGGACTGTAGAAAATTTCTACAGTCCTGAAAACGTACACGACTGTAGAAATTTTTTGTTATTCAAGTTCATTCTATGACTGTATAAAATTTCTTTGGTCTGTATGTTAAATTTAATTATCTTTTAACTTACTTGAAATATTTCTTTATTTTATATCTACTACCCGAAGAATCAGGACCTTGACGTCGGTATTATAAGAAAATGCCCTATTGCATGAAAGCGCAAGGCACACCAAGTTGAGAGAGTTATTGATAAACCAATAACTATCGCAAAACCATAGACACTCTCTCAAGTTAGAAAACGTGAAACCAAACACACTGCAACTCGTTCGAAGAAACCAGTTACTCGTCATGCTTCTTCTTCCTTCGATGATGATGATGACGTACCTATTGTTCGAAAAGGAGGGATGATGGTTCCGGACCTTCTCATCTAGTCGAGCAGACACATCCAACGGTTGCTCTCTGTTTTCGTCGATCGAGAACCACATTGTATATCAAATATAGTACGATTTGACAAGTTCATTATGTTATGCAAATTGACTTTTATTTTGAATAATTATATATTATATTTATACTTACATTCTATTGTTTAGTTTTTAGGATAGCTCGCGTATGTTAATGGTCATCAACCATGGAAAAGAAGTGCAATACATAGGGGTTCGACGAGTTGAAGGAAACTCTCAAGGCCAAAATTAACTCCATCGATTGCAAAATTTGGCTAAATACTCATATAAGATGGTGGGAACGCATCATATCTGCATTTGTAGACCACTGACATCTAGAAACCAACACTTTCCATCTCCAAACAAGGGAGATGATGATCACCCTAGATGACGTCCATCACATTTTGGGACTTCGGGTTGATGGTCGTGCAATGATGAATGATTATTTTGAGGATGACTTTTAGTTGTACGATGAGCTTGTGGAACAGGTCTCCAATTCTCTTGGAGTTGAGGAAGAGGCTTTTAAAACCATCCCCGACTTCAAGAAGTCGTACAGACTTTCGTCGAGATTTTTTGAGACGACATTCAATTATAATGATGATGCAGTTGCCCAAGGGTACATGCAGTTCATCTTAGGGGTCGTCGAAATTCTGGACAAGGCTGGAACATCGATACATACCAGATATCTCTACAACTTTGTGTATCTAGCCACGGTGGAAGGAATATCTTGGGAAGCAGTATACTAGCATACCTTTACCGCGAGCTTAGTGCTTCATCTCGCATCGGTTCAAAGATAATAGTATGATGCTAAACTCTACTTCATGTAAAATATGTTTGTATACTTTCTATACATAATATGAAATTTGGTTGATTAACATGAGACTACTCTGCATTCTATGTACAAGTATTGATATACGAGCACTTTTCGATGCTTAAGAGGGCTACCCTTAGTAGCGGTTAAGATGAGCTTCTGCCTAGAATGTGCAGATGGAAGCCGACATGAAGATGCCAAATGTTTATATACATTGGTTGCCCTACGTATTACAATTGAAGATATGATGGTAGAGAAGGTGAAATTAAACTAACTTAAATTAGCACTTTATTTTTTTATTACTATATTGTTTCTAATAATTACTAACTTAAATTATGATCAATTTACCGTGTTATAGATAGTTTGACATCCATATCAGGATATGCAGAATAATACTTGTCTATTGCATCCAGCCGCTCTATTTCATGGTCTGATAAGTTGTCATGATATCGAGGGACCATACATGCCTGATAGAGTGCTTCGTTAGTTTGGCTACGTACATACTGTACCAAAGACATTAAAATTTGGTGACTGCTACAAGAGGGACATAACCGTTAAACTATGTCCTACCACCGTGCTACTTGGTCTCATACCTTTTTTTAAGTGGCAAAGTCATATTATCGGTGCATCCGAATGACACTCATGTAGTGCCTCCTGTGGGGGTTTGGGAGTGAAGCCCACGAATGGTATTCAGATTTCACAATCTGGGTACCTTTGGGACAATTGTGGTAAAAAAACGATCACAGTACAAAGGAAGAAGCCAAGCCAAACCGTCATCATTTCAAGACTCTGAAAAAGTTTGCACCTGCTATAGTCTATCTAGAGTCTGTAATGAGTCCTAGGAATAATTGTAAACACAAAAAATTGACGGCAAAATCGAAATCTAGGGTAGACAACCATTGCTAGTTATAAAGAAGCACCAAATAATCACTACCAAAATACAGTAAATTAGCGGCGGACAACTTCCGTCGGCGTTAGCGACGGATTTACGGAAAATAACCGACGGCGTACCGACGACAAGCCGATACAATTTTTATTTTATTTTAAGGGGGAGAAAAGGTCGCTCATCTGTCGCTAGGGCGTCGAAGATATAGCGACGGATAAGTAATCGTCGCTATGCAGTCGATTATTTGGCGAAAATTGTTGAGAGAAATGGTGGGACAATTCTTCGACTACGTAGCGACGGATGTTCCGTCGGCAAGTATCAAAAAGAGCGACGGCCTAGCTAGTCCGTCGCTAAATAAAGGGCCCAGACTTAAATTGAAACGACGGGAGGAACTTTTTATTCCCCCCCAAATTTCATTATCTCTCTCTTCTCTCTCTCTCTCTCTCCCGCGGTGGTCGGCGACCTCACTCTCCTCTCTCTCTCTCTCCCGCGGCGGTGATCGGCGACCTCTCCTCTCTCTCTCCCAAAGGTAATCTCTCTCTCTCTCGGTGGTCGTAGGTGTCGTGGGTTGTCGGGGGCGTCGTGGGCTGCGGGGGCGGCGGAGACTGCGGGGGTGGCGCGCGCGGGGCAGCGCGGGGCTGTGGCGGGCGCGCACAAGGCTGCGGCGGGCGGCGGGGGGCAGCGCGCTCCGGGGCAGTGGGGGTCGGCGGAGGTGGCACGCGCGGGGCAGCGTGGGGCTGGAAGGGGCGGCGGGGGATGGGAGGTGTGGCTGGGGGTGGAAGGGGTGCTGGCGCACGCGGGGCTGCAGGGGGCGACGGGGGACAGCGCGCTCCGGGGCAGCGGGGGGCGGCGGGTGTGGCGCGCGCGGGGCAGTGCGGGGTACAAATACAATGAGTAGTATCGGCGATTAGACAAACCCTAGTTTAAGAAATAGGATATCATTAGGTGCACTAGTCATTCTAGATCAATACTGTCCTATGGTATCAAAACGTACAAGCAATCTAAAGTGTCCTAATTGGGAAGGTAAGGGAACAACAATCATCAAGGCTATAGGCCGTCTACCATCCTATATGAAAAATGGGTCATTAGCAAGTAAGTGAGAAATCATTAAAAGTTACTATTCCATAAAATGGTAAAAGAAAATTGAAAATTTAGGCACAAACAATCACAAATAGATTTTAGTCTTGACACGATCTAAGTTGATCAATTTCAGGATAAATCGAGATTGGGCAAGATGGGAAATCAATGAAATCAAGTATGAGCACGAGCATCCAATGATGAAGATCCAGGTCATGATTAAATTTAATCCAACTGGATATGAATACGAGGTTCATAGGTGATGAAAATAATTCCAAGGAGAATTGTCAAGGCTGTTGCGGATAAGATTCTAAGGCAAGTTTAACTGTGTCTCCATCCACGTAGATTAATATATGAAAAGCGAACCAAAAATGCAATAGGTTGATCAGACCATCATGCGCCGGTTCTGATTAGATAATATGTTAGAGGGTGCGCACCCAATAAAATATATCATGATCAAGCTCGAAAGGGATAAGCTTGTAAAACTTAAGGATAAATTTATAGCATAAGATATAAGTAAGGGTGGAAATGATGAAAGAAGATACATAGTCCAAGATTCTTAACCAATCGGGTCAAGCATTCAAGATAAGGTACGAGGTTAAGTATTTGAGGGTTCAAGCAGAACACCATCACATGCCAGGTCGAAAGAATTGAGCCAAGGTGGATCTCTAATTGAATTAAGAATTAATTTAGTATCATGGTAGAGGTTATAGTTTAGCCATTTGACCAGAAAATCATATCAAGATAATGGAGTACAAGGAGACGGGTTTTTGTAGGACATGGAATACCTACATGAAGGTAGGCTAGTCTAGGTCTTACATGTGAAGTTTGTTGGAAGGTAACAGCTAGTATTATACTCTGAATACCTAAGTCATGGTAAAGGACGTCCAATGATCTAGAATAAAAAGTGGGGGTTCAAGACGTGATAATTGATGCAAAAATTAAAGAAGATCAAATTAACCAATAAAATAAAATTAATCAGGAATCCAGTAAATAATTTAGGAACACAGTCCTAAGGATAGATAGGCTACTAGATGAATATATTTAGGGTTCGATCAATCAAGGGTCAAGGTTAGAAGGTCTCAATAAAGTCTTGATTTGAGGAAATGTCGAGTAAGTCAGGTTTGGGATGCAGTCACATAGATTGGTAGAAAGAGTTTAAGCAAGGTGCAAAATAGAGAGGACAGTTCATTTCAATGAAAGGCAATTAGCAAGAGGATTAGATGGCAAAAAACAGATAAGAGTTTTCTCATAATTGTGATTGAGTACCCTAAAAAAATAAAAGATATTAATCTAACACTAAGAAATTAAAATCAACAACTACAAAAATTTTAAAATCATCAACTAATACCAGGATTCAAAGTTCTACAGTGAATCCTCCAAAATCAAATTCAATCAAGGGAAAAGGAGTTTAAATCGAAATTTCAAATGAGATTCTCAAGGGTCATCCCAGGAATCTCTCAAAGTATCCTAGCAGTGATTGAGTATCCACTCTCTCTAAGCCTATTCCTCAAATCCTATCGCAGGCTGTAGTGATACTCTAGTTCGATTACCACTACATAAACTCGACCTGCATGGGCCACCACTAAAAACGTATCACGACCCGCACCCTGTATAGGGGTACGAGAAGTGGGTACGTCCAGCCTACGCCGCAGTGTCGGCGGTAGAACGCTGTCCTAGGTCAATTATCTAACAATATAAAAGTACCTGTACAGTTTATACTCTCCGAATGGAGGTGACAACAGAATACAATCTCAATCACATCTAGGTAGAAGAATGAAAGATAGATAGATAGACAGATGGTAACTCAAGAGAACAGTACAATAGATGAAAATAAGTCCAAGTATCTAGGATAACATAACATCAGAATGTCAACTCATAATACAATAAGTCTAAGAGTCTACATATCTCAACATCTCAAAATACAACTCAGATGTGAGACAAAAGATAATACAGAAAGACTGTCTAGCTATACTAGCCTAGACTACTGGGGCAACATCCTCAGCTGCAGGTGGATCCTGCTGAGGGTCCACAACATAAGTGTCATCTAGTCCTACTCCATATAGGTAGACACCAGGGCCTCCTCCTCATCCTCTGTAATATTTTCAACAGGTCCAATCAGGACGGGAACGAGCATAATACATCTCACGCAGTGCATAGTATGATAGGAGATATAAAGCATGCAATAGAGTAAAATACAGGAACTGTTGAAGGAAGATACATGTAGCAAAAGAGATAGCTGTAAAGGAAATATCTATTGTATATAGAGAACTGTAAGTGTCTAGTGATGTAGAGTACAAGATAGGCATGTGAATGGCTAGAATTTATACATGATTACACTACTGAGTTTGTACATGATTACACTACTTTGGAATTATTCACATGTCCACTTCTACTCCCCCGTTCCCCAATCAATACACAAGGATCCATTCAGGTTACGTTAAGATTCGTGATAAGCCCATAATTGGATGATACGTGAGTGATTCATGAAGATTCATGGAGGCTCGATGATCATGAGAGTACATGAGTCACTAGCTGATACATGAAGATACATGAAAATAGAAGCATGAGATACATGATGTAAGTGAAACACACATGACAAAAGTACCTGATGCTCCCGAGGGGGATAACATCTCATAAAAAGATCCATATAGTACCAATCCGTGATAACAATCGTGTCAGCATCAAGTAAAGTAAGCTAGAGCAAGAATATAAATCCTGGCAAATATGAACGGTCAGAGAATGTACTCGCCTGATAACTGAATGTCTGAAGAAGATATACTGTCTGAGGAGAGGTGTATGGCTCCTAATCAGAGCAATACAAGTCACAATGTATCCACAATGGTAAAAATAAAGTATACAATGCATACTACATGATTCTAGGTCAATCTGGTCAAAAGTCAACTCTGGGTCAACTCTAATAGTCAAACTAGGTCACAGGAAGTCATACTAAGTCAAATAGAGTCAAACAAGGTCAAACAAGTTAAATACTAGTCAATATGATCAATCTGGGTCAAGTCTAGGTCAAACTTAGACCAACTAAGGTATTGGTCAAATAAAGACCAGTCAGTAAGGTAATTAGGTCAAACAAAGACCAGTCAATAAGGTAATTAGGTCAGACTAGTTAAACTAGTCATTTTAGGTTAGTCCTAGTCAAATCTAGGTCAATTAGGTCAACTTTGACCTAAGGTTGACTTTGGTCAACCCTTAGTCAACAAGGGTCAACAAGTTGGGTTTTGGGTCATTAGGGTTAGTTGGGTTAGCCTCTAATGCCATAGGCTTGTAACCTAGGCCATAGGCTAATAGCTTATAGCCCATAGGCTAGTAGCTTAGGTCAACTAGTTCTAGGTTTACCTATATAGATATAGATATACATACACTATATAATGTAAAACCTATATATATAGCCACTATATATAAATACCCATATACCCCACATATATATATATATAACCATATATACACACTCACATATAGACATAATATATATATACATATATAAATAGCTAACATATATACATATATATATATACATTTTCATATATATATATATATATATATATATATATATATATATATATATATATATATATATATATATATATATATATAGACCCATATACCCTCTACTATATATATACCAATATATAACCAAATATATATATACATATATATATATATACATATAACATATATATATATATAGAGAGAGAGAGAGAGATGGACATAGAGTGAGAGAGAGAGAGAGACTGAACAGTCAGGGGGGGGATGTTCCAGGTTCTGGAACCCAAACCCAGACCCAAACACACACACACACAGCCTACATATATACATACATATGTATATATATACAACTACACATATATATAACCAAATACTCCCAAAATTGACCCACACTCACATATACATATATACTATGTATACACATACTAAAATACACATATACATGTATAAATTATATCAAAAATAGATTTGAAATTCGTTTTTAGAAAACTGGAAATTAATCCTAAAAACTGGAAAAATGGACTGTGCATAGGCTAACTAGGTAAACCCGATTTCTCATACAAAACCGAGCTACGGCTCGATTCCCTAGGTTGGTAACTGAGCCCCTAGGTGTCCTCTATTGTCTAGGGTGCCTGAAATATGGTCACGACACGACACAACGTGTCCACACTAATATAAACCCAATCGGGTAAATCCTATATACACAGACACCTACTGTGTCGTGCACACGTTCCATACTCTCGTGGACATACCACAAGACACGACACGTCTCGTGGTTGTACACACGTGTCGACTAGGTCTAGGGCTAGGGTTTAGACACCCTGACACGTATCCAAACCGTGTCGTGTCCGAGTTCTAGGTGCGTATCAGAAGGGGTTTCACACACGTTCAGACCGCATCGTACACGCGGTCGAACACCTCGTGTTCGCGACACAGGACACGACACACCACGTGCTCGTGTCCTGGGGTTTGCCCTAGGGTCTACTACACATGTGTCACTCTGACACGTGTCCACGACTCGTGTACGTGGGATACGAGACCCGTGTTAGAGCCAAAAACTCGACTGTGCAGTGCAGTGCGCGACCCTTGCGGGGACGATTCCGTGTCCGACACGACACGAGGTCATCCCAAACTTTGGGGATGACCTGTCAGTCAGTGCCCCGTGCTCTATGCCAATTTTGGCGTGTCCACGTGGCGTGTCCAGTGAGTTATTAGTGTCGGGTAGCAGGACACAAAATGTGACAGTGTGCAGTACAATTCTCGTGAGTTCGTGTCCGATTTGGACACGAAAAAGGACACAACTCGTGCTCAGTCACTAGGGGTTAGGGTTAGCTAGGTCTAGGCTACAAGTCCATATAATTAGTTTTGAAATTTATGAAAATCCTTTTCTTTGAGGTATTTTATCAAACACTGATTTTTGGAATATGATACGTGTCCGATACAGACACCAAACAATTCCTAGATTTCACCAAACCTTACCCACAGCTAGGTTATATCTATGAGCATGCATATATGAAGAAAAAACAGTATAATAACTAGGTTTAGATATATTTACCTCTATGTGTGAATTTCTTGAAAACTCAAGGAATGAGGGGTGTGTATCCACTAGCTTTGCTGTGTCCTTGCCTTGTGAAACTTGGATAGCTATCCTCCCTTAGCCTCCTCAGTGTACTAGGGTCCCAAAGCAAAAGACTAGAGGTTATTTGGATCAAAATTGATCGAGTTAAGGGTTTGTGAAGAAAAGGGATTTTTCTAGGTTTAATTTCATGTAAAATGATCATGAATGAAGCAATGGGGTTAATATAGGATGGTGGGCTGCCAAGGGGGTGTCCTTGGCCGGCCATAGCAAGGGGGGGTCCTAGGCTTGCTTCTAGGTTAAGGCAAGGACTTTCATGGTAAAGGCTTGATATTTTGCATAAATCAAGCAAAATATCATATGATAAATATCTAGATATTTATCTCACTTTAACCATGACCAAATATCTATCCTCTTAGTCATTCTAGTTAGTAGCTAACCTCTAGATTAGTGCTAAACTAGGTTAGGGACTAACATGACACTAATCAATAATTAAACAATAATAAAAACACATAAATCTAAATAATTCCAAATAATTCCTAGGAATTTACCAAAATACCCTTTAGGCTAAAAATCACTAATTTGGTGTTCTAAGCCTATGGCTAAGCTCTCATGGTCATGGCAACTTCTAGGTTAAAGAAAACTAGGGTTTACACTAAGTTATACTAACAAAATCACAAAGTCATAAGTCATGACTTAGCATGACTTAGAAAATGGTTTAATCACACTAAAATCACCAGAAAATCATACCATGACTAAAATACCACTAATAAATAATAAAAATAATAAATTTTCAAAAATCCCCAATTTCAGAAAATAGGGTGTTACAAGTCTACCCACCTTAAAATAATTTCGTCCTCGAAATTTAGATGGTCGTACTCCTCCTAGGTCAAACCTCCAACAATCAGGGACGAAGTTACTACCTAGCAACATACAAGGTCAACAAGCAAAATATGGATAGTAGACCTATACTGGGTCATGTCCAAAAATTGGCTGGCAGTTTTAGGTCATAAGGTGTCCTCAATTTAAATCGAAGCCAAAAGTAACTCCATGGGGTAAATCAGGATGGAGCCTCGGGTCAAAAAATCGTACTAAGCAAATGAAGCACATGATGGTATGCCTGAGTGGGACACTAAGGTCATGGGCGTAGTATGTCATGTCTAGGTCATGTACGTGAAATCAGTTTTGAGAAAACAACTAGTCTTGTGCTCCAAATTTAAAAGTCACGGTAACGTGTCTACGGTGATCATAATTTAGAGTGGGAAAGGTCTATGGCCTAAATCGAACCAAAAATCGTGATGAAATAGTGGTACCAGGGGAACAGGTTAAATGGAACAATCTGTGGTCTCATCTAGGTACACTAGTCATTCTAGATCAATACTGTCCTATGGTATCAAAACGTACAAGCAATCTAAAGTGTCCTAATTGGGAAGGTAAGGGAACAACAATCATCAAGGCTATAGGCCGTCTACCATCCTATATGAAAAATGGGTCATTAGCAAGTAAGTGAGAAATCATTAAAAGTTACTATTCCATAAAATGGTAAAAGAAAATTGAAAATTTAGGCACAAACAATCACAAATAGATTTTAGTCTTGACACGATCTAAGTTGATCAATTTCAGGAGAAATCGAGATTGGGCAAGATGGGAAATCAATGAAATCAAGTATGAGCACGAGCATCCAATGATGAAGATCCAGGTCATGATTAAATTTAATCCAACTGGATATGAATACGAGGTTCATAGGTGATGAAAATAATTCCAAGGAGAATTGTCAAGGCTGTTGCGGATAAGATTCTAAGGCAAGTTTAACTGTGTCTCCATCCACGTAGATTAATATATGAAAAGCGAACCAAAAATGCAATAGGTTGATCAGACCATCATGCGCCGGTTCTGATTAGATAATATGTTAGAGGGTGCGCACCCAATAAAATATATCATGATCAAGCTCGAAAGGGATAAGCTTGTAAAACTTAAGGATAAATTTATAGCATAAGATATAAGTAAGGGTGGAAATGATGAAAGAAGATACATAGTCCAAGATTCTTAACCAATCGGGTCAAGCATTCAAGATAAGGTACGAGGTTAAGTATTTGAGGGTTCAAGCAGAACACCATCACATGCCAGGTCAAAAAAATTGAGCCAAGGTGGATCTCTAATTGAAATAAGAATTAATTTAGTATCATGGTAGAGGTTATAGTTTAGCCATTTGACCAGAAAATCATATCAAGATAATGGAGTACAAGGAGACGGGTTTTTGTAGGACATGGAATACCTACATGAAGGTAGGCTAGTCTAGGTCTTACATGTGAAGTTTGTTGGAAGGTAACAGCTAGTATTATACTCTGAATACCTAAGTCATGGTAAAGGACGTCCAATGATCTAGAATAAAAAGTGGGGGTTCAAGACGTGATAATTGATGCAAAAATTAAAGAAGATCAAATTAACCAATAAAATAAAATTAATCAGGAATCCAGTAAATAATTTAGGAACACAGTCCTAAGGATAGATAGGCTACTAGATAAATATATTTAGGGTTCGATCAATCAAGGGTCAAGGTTAGAAGGTCTCAATAAAGTCTTGATTTGAAAAAATGTCGAGTAAGTCAGGTTTGGGATACAGTCACATAGATTGGTAGAAAGAGTTTAAGCAAGGTGCAAAATAGAGAGGACAGTTCATTTCAATGAAAGGCAATTAGCAAGAGGATTAGATGGCAAGAAACAGATAAGAGTTTTCTCATAATTGTGATTGAGTACCCTAAAAAAATAAAAGATATTAATCTAACACTAAGAAATTAAAATCAACAACTACAAAAATTTTAAAATCATCAACTAATACCAGGATTCAAAGTTCTACAGTGAACCCTCCAAAATCAAATTCAATCAAGGGAAAAGGAGTTTAAATCGAAATTTCAAATGAGATTCTCAAGGGTCATCCCAGGAATCTCTCAAAGTATCCTAGCAGTGATTGAGTATCCACTCTCTCTAAGCCTATTCCTCAAATCCTATCGCAGGCTGTAGTGATACTCTAGTTCGAATACCACTACATAAACTCGACCTGCATGGGCCACCACTAAAAACGTGTCACGACCCACACCCTGTATAGGGGCACGAGAAGTGGGTACGTCCAGCCTACGCCGCAGTGTCGGCGGTAGAACGCTGTCCTAGGTCAATCATCTAACAATATAAAAGTACCTGTACAGTTTATACTCTCCGAATGGAGGTGACAACAGAATACAATCTCAATCACATCTAGGTAGAAGAATGAAAGATAGATAGATAGACAGATGGTAACTCAAGAGAACAGTACAATAGATGAAAATAAGTCCAAGTGTCTAGGATAACATAACATCAGAATGTCAACTCATAATACAATAAGTCTAAGAGTCTACATATCTCAACATCTCAAAATATAACTCAGATGTGAGACAAAAGATAATACAGAAAGACTGTCTAGCTATACTAGCCTAGACTACTGGGGCAACATCCTCAGCTGCAGGTGGATCCTGCTGAGGGTCCACAACATAAGTGTCATCTAGTCCTGCTCCATATAGGTAGACACCAGGGCCTCCTCCTCATCCTCTATAATATTTTCAACAGGTCCAATCAGGACGGGAACGAGCACAATACATCTCACGCAGTGCATAGTATGATAGGAGATATAAAGCATGCAATAGAGTAAAATACAGGAACTGCTGAAGGAAGATACATGTAGCAAAAGAGATAGCTGTAAAGAAAATATCTATTGTATATAGAGAACTGTAAGTGTCTAGTGATGTAGAGTACAAGATAGGCATGTGAATGGCTAGAATTTATACATAATTACACTACTGAGTTTGTACATGATTACACTACTTTGGAATTATTCACATGTCCACTTCTACTCCCCCGTTCCCCAATCAATACACAAGGATCCATTCAGGTTACGTTAAGATTCGTGATAAGCCCATAATTGGGTGATACGTGAGTGATTCATAAAGATTCATGGAGGCTCGGTGATCATGAGAGTACATGAGTCACTAGCTGATACATGAAGATACATAAAAATAGAAGCATGAGATACATGATGTAAGTGAAATACACATGACAAAAGTACCTGATGCTCCCGAGGGGGATAACATCTCATGAAAAGATCCATATAGTACCAATCCGTGATAACAATCGTGTCAGCATCAAGTAAAGTAAGCTAGAGCAAGAATATAAATCCTGGCAAATATGAACGGTCAGAGAATGTACTCGCCTGATAACTGAATGTCTGAAGAAGATATACTGTCTGAGGAGAGGTGTATGGCTCCTAATCAGAGCAATACAAGTCACAATGTATCCACAATGGTAAAAATAAAGTATACAATGCATACTACATGATTCTAGGTCAATCTGGTCAAAAGTCAACTCTGGGTCAACTCTAATAGTCAAACTAGGTCACAGGAAGTCATACTAAGTCAAATAGAGTCAAACAAGGTCAAACAAGTTAAATACTAGTCAACATGATCAATCTGGGTCAAGTCTAGGTCAAACTTAGACCAACTAAGGTATTGGTCAAATAAAGACCAGTCAGTAAGGTAATTAGGTCAAACAAAGACCAGTCAATAAGGTAATTAGGTCAGACTAGTTAAACTAGTCATTTTAGGTTAGTCCTAGTCAAATCTAGGTCAATTAGGTCAACTTTGACCTAAGGTTGACTTTGGTCAACCCTTAGTCAACAAGGGTCAACAAGTTGGGTTTTGGGTCATTAGGGTTAGTTGGGTTAGCCTCTAATGCCATAGGCTTGTAACCTAGGCCATAGGCTAATAGCTTATAGCCCATAGGCTAGTAGCTTAGGTCAACTAGTTCTAGGTTTACCTATATAGATATAGATATACATACACTATATAATGTAAAACCTATATATAGCCACTATATATAAATACCCATATACCCCACATATATATATAACCATATATACACACTCACATATAGACATAATATATATATACATATATAAATAGCTAACATATATACATATATATATACATTTTCATATATATATATATATATATATATATATATATATATATATATATATATATATATATATATATATATATATATATATAGACCCATATACCCTCTACTATATATATACCAATATATAACCAAATATATATATACATATATATATATACATATAACATATATATATATATAGAGAGAGAGATGGACATAGAGTGAGAGAGAGAGAGAGAGAGACTGAACAGTCAGGGGGGGGGGGATGTTCCAGGTTCTGGAACCCAAACCCAGACCCAAACACACACACACAGCCTACATATATACATACATATGTATATATATACAACTACACATATATATAACCAAATACTCCCAAAATTGACCCACACTCACATATACATATATACTATGTATACACATACTAAAATACACATATACATGTATAAATTATATTAAAAATAGATTTGAAATTCGTTTTTAGAAAACTGGAAATTAATCCTAAAAACTGGAAAAATGGACTGTGCATAGGCTAACTAGGTAAACCCGATTTCTCATACAAAACCGAGCTATGGCTCGATTCCCTAGGTTGGTAACTGAGCCCCTAGGTGTCCTCTAGTGTCTAGGGTGCCTGAAACATGGTCACGACACGACACAACGTGTCCACACTAATATAAACCCAATCGGGTAAATTCTATATACACAGACACCTACTGTGTCGTGCACACGTTCCATACTCTCGTGGACACACCACGAGACACGACACGTCTCGTGGTTGTACACACGTGTCGACTAGGTCTAGGGCTAGGGTTTAGACACCCTGACACGTATCCAAACCGTGTCGTGTCCGAGTTCTAGGTGCGTATCAGAAGGGGTTTCACACACGTTCAGACCGCATCGTGCACGCGGTCGAACACCTCGTGTTCGTGACACAGGACACGACACACCACGTGCTCGTGTCCTGGGGTTTGCCCTAGGGTCTACTACACATGTGTCACTCTGACACGTGTCTACGACTCGTGTACGTGGGACACGAGACCCGTGTCAGAGCCAAAAACTCGACTGTGCAGTGCAGTGCATGACCCTTGCAGGGACGATTCCGTGTCCGACACGACACGAGGTCATCCCAAACTTTGGAGATGACCTGTCAGTCAGTGCCCCGTGCTCTATGCCAATTTTGGCGTGTCCACGTGGCGTGTCCAGTGAGTTATTAGTGTCGGGTAGCAGGACACAAAATGTGACAGTGTGCAGTACAATTCTCGTGAGTTCGTGTCCGATTTGGACACAAAAAAGGACACAACTCATGCTCAGTCACTAGGGGTTAGGGTTAGCTAGGTCTAGGCTACAAGTCCATGTAATTAGTTTTGAAATTTATGAAAATCCTTTTCTTTGAGGTATTTTATCAAACACTGATTTTTGGAATAGGATACGTGTCCGATACAGACACCAAACAATTCCTAGATTTCACCAAACCTTACCCACAGCTAGGTTATATCTATGAGCATGCATATATGAAGAAAAAACAGTATAATAACTAGGTTTAGATATATTTACCTCTATGTGTGAATTTCTTAAAAACTCAAGGAATGAGGGGTGTGTATCCACTAGCTTTGCTGTGTCCTTGCCTTGTGAAACTTGGATAGCTATCCTCCCTTAGCCTCCTCAGTGTACTAGGGTCCCAAAGCAAAAGACTAGAGGTTATTTGGATCAAAATTGATCGAGTTAAGGGTTTGTGAAGAAAAGGGATTTTTCTAGGTTTAATTTCATGTAAAATGATCATGAATGAAGCAATGTGGTTAATATAGGATGGTGGGCTGCCAAGGGGGTGTCCTTGGCCGGCCATAGCAAGGGGGGGGGGGTCCTAGGCTTGCTTCTAGGTTAAGGCAAGGACTTTCATGGTAAAGGCTTGATATTTTGCATAAATCAAGCAAAATATCATATGATAAATATCTAGATATTTATCTCACTTTAACCATGACCAAATATCTATCCTCTTAGTCATTCTAGGTTAGTAGCTAACCTCTAGATTAGTGCTAAACTAGGTTAGGGACTAACATGACACTAATCAATAATTAAACAATAATAAAAACACATAAATCTAAATAATTCCAAATAATTCCTAGAAATTTACCAAAATATCCTTTAGGCTAAAAATCACTAATTTGGTGTTCTAAGCCTATGGCTAAGCTCTCATGGTCATGGCAACTTCTAGGTTAAAGAAAACTAGGGTTTACACTAAGTTATACTAACAAAATTACAAAGTCATAAGTTATGACTTAGCATGACTTAGAAAATGGTTTAATCACACTAAAATCACCAGAAAATCATACCATGTCTAAAATACCACTAATAAATAATAAAAATAATAAATTTTCAAAAATCCCTAATTTCAAAAAATAGGGTGTTACACAGAGGATGTATATGTCTCAGAATACAGCAGAACATATGACGTGGCACAACGAAGAACGCACAAAGGACGATGTAGAATTGTCACATCCTTCGGATGGAGAGGCGTGGAAATATTTTGATTTGCGACATCCAGATTTTGCTGCAGAGCCTAGAAATGTATGTCTAGGGCTATGTTCTGATTGCTTTGCCCCTTTCGGGCAGTCGGGATCTCAATACTCCTGCTGGCCGGTCATTCTGACCCCTTACAATCTGCCACCATGGATGTGTATGAAGACTCCTTATATGTTCTTGACAGCTATCATACCGGGTCCCAAAAATCTGATGAAGAATATCGATATATATTTACAGCCACTGGTGGATGGGCTGAAACAGCTGTGGGAGATCGGCATCGCGACCTATGATATTTCCAGGAAACAGAACTTTCAGATGAGAGCTTCACTGATATGGACAATCGATGATTTTTTCGCATACGGTATGCTGTCGGGATTGAGTACTCACGGCACCATGTCTTGTCCGATATGCATAGAAAATAGTAAGGTATTCCGCCTTAAGCATGGAGGAAAAACTTCTTTCTTTGATTGTCATCGTCAATTTCTGCCCGCGAGTCATCCTTGGAGAAAGAACAAGGACGCGTTCAGAGCTGGAAAACAAGAATTTTTTCATCCGTATGCCAGATTGTCGGGATACGATATTTGGAAAGATGTAAAGGACTTACCCACTGTAATGGAAGATCCATCGAACAATCGTGTCGATGGGTTCGAACAAAGCCATAACTGGACCAAACGGAGTATCTTCTGGGACTTGCCTTATTGGAAAGATAATCTTATAAGGCATAATCTTGATGTTATGCATATCGAAAAGAATGTGTTTGATAATATCTTCAATACCGTCATGGATATTAAAGGAAAGACGAAGGACAATCCAAAAGCAAGACAAGACATTGTCGAGATATACAAGCGTCCTTATCTGAACTTGATACAAAGGGGAGCTGCTGGACAATTAAGTAAGCCGATAGCACAATACACATTGAAAAAGGAAGATAGATTAATAATCTACAAGTGGGTATCTACTTTAAGATTTTCCAACGGCTATGTGTCGAATTTGTCTAGATACGTTGATCTCAATGAACGCAAGCTAACGGGAATGAAGAGTCATAACTGCCACGTGTTTATGGAAAGATTACTGCCCATTGCTTTGAAAGAGTTGTTGCCTTCTGCTGTATGGGTTCCGTTGGCTGAACTATCTATATTCTTTAGGGATATTTGTTCAACTAAGTTGACTATGCAACACATGGTTGAACTTGAGGAGAAGATTATCTTAACAATTTGCAAGTTTGAGAAAATATTTCCTCCTGGCTTCTTCGACAGCATGGAGCATCTACCGATTCATCTAGCATACGAAGCTCTTTACGACCTCATCTTCACCAAAATCTTTCTCTTCAAGCCCTCTCAAACCTAAACTTCTTTCCTTCCTCCTCCTCCTACTGCCGACGAGTTCAGCACGCTGTCAACTTCAATAGATTATTTCTTAGCACTGACAACACCAAAAAAATCAAAATAGTCGCTGCCGAAAGTTTGATGTCATGGGCATGATTGGAATGGGGTTTGGAGGAATGTGTTGGGAGGGATTTGAAAATTTTGGACGAATTTTGAAGTTTCAAACACATGAATTTTAAAGTAAGAAATTTTGACACAGTAGTGGTTGAGAAGACTCATGACTGTAGAAAGTTTTCACAGTCTTTATGTTGTCTTGTCAGGAATGTAAAAAACTTTTTGTCATGACCCGATCCCAAGATGTTTAGGACAGGTCGGATCATGTCCAGCCTATACCATGGTGAGACGACGGTAGTAAGCTGTTCAGGTGCAATACATGAACTCACAAAGTCACAACATCAAATTAATGCGGGAAAGTAAAACTTTTTATTCAAATCAAACTTGCAAGTTTCTAAGGAAAGGTACTGAACATAAAATTTATTATTACAACTTCAAAGTTCTGAAAGAGAAATGCTAAACATGAAATAAAATAACTCCAGCTATCTAGGTAGCTGGCTCGGGTGCCTCCGGGGCAGTGTTCTCTAAGTTGGGTTCCAGGGACTCCTTATGGTACAAGGCAGGATCATAATAGCTATTAAAGAATAGCTCTTCATCCTCAAAATCACCTATGTTAAAAAATTGGGTTCCAGTTAGGAATGAACAAGTACATGATACCGAACTCTAGCAATTTAAGCAATAGTTGAAAAATACATATTTGAGACAATTAAAAAATTTGATGTAAGGAAACAATTAAAATATTTTCATGCAATGGAAATAATTGAAATATTTCAGGCAAAAGGTAGACACTTGTGACCGGATGGTAGATTCAATTTATATTATAGCATACGACCCGGCTTCAGCACACGTACAAGTGTGGCTTCAGCTATCCATAATAATTCTAAGGGGGTTTGGTCACAAGTGCTACACTACTCTCCAATCTCCGAGTCAATATTTGAGTTCATACGAAAGAACTTCGTGGCACAATGTGTCAATATGCAATAAAAAAGAAAATAAACTAGAATCCAGTAGTGTACTCACCTTGAGTTCTGTAACAAGGAGGTGGAGGCAAGGAGGTTCTCAGTCTAGTCCTCAAACCCTACATTAATTAAGAGTCCGACTTAGTCTCAAAATACAACAATTCCTAGGGTGTTCTAGTTACAATCTCTAAAATAATATCCTGGTCAGTTTTTATTTAGTTATTAATCACACTAACGGTCATTAATTCTAACAGTCAATTATTTCTAATGTTAAATTGCTACGTGATAAGAGAGTTAATTATAATTATTTGGAAAATAGGCATTCGATTTACTGGAAACTTTTGAATTTTATTAATAGTTTATAAAACATAATTATTAAAAGAATAATAAGCTAACATTTTCTAAACTACTTAACCATAACTATTTATGAAATCCATTTATTAACCAAAATCCTAATTTATGAAAAATAGTTATTTTGAGAGTAATAATAATATTTAGATAGTCTAATAATTATTACAATATTTAGCATTTCTTTCCCAATGCATTTATAAACATCATTTTAAACACATTATTCAAGAAACTATTTTTATGACCATAATTATGTATAAAAAAAAGACCATAATTATTAATAATAATGCCTAAGGATTTATTTATACTAACAAGCAAAATTTAACTATTAATTATACAACATAACACTAATCAAACATTCAATAATTAATTAGTTATTTTCTAATTAAACTAAATTATTCCAAAATTGACAGAGCTTTATTCTGTCAACCTGGCCGGACATACTACAGGTTTCTGTTTCTGTTGTGGGAAATAAAATTGGTTTCTGACAGAACCTACCTGAAGTCTGATAAAGGAGAACCGAGGAGAGGCCTCGGACTTGGATCGGCGTACGAAGGGTGCTCAGAACGCCGGAAAGCCGAAGAAGTGCCGACGGAAGTCTGACAGGGCATGGAGGTCGTCGTACGACAAGCACGCAGGGGGCACGCGGGGGCTGGCGAACGCGGGCGGGCGGACGCGGGGGCACGCACGGAACTAGCAAACGCGGGTGCGGGGCGGCCGGTCGATTGTGCAGGGGTTGGCCTCGAGGGGTGTCCGAGGAAGCAGAGTGAAGCAAGGAGCGTGGAGGTGCAGACGGTTAGGGGAAATATAGAGCATGGAGGGAGTTATGGTGGAGTTTGTGAAGCTTTTGGTGAAGGAAATGGTTCCGAGAAAGGTTCTGTGAAACCCTATTTTTTTCTAAGGAGGAGAGTAAGATGGGTAGTGGTGCGGTAAACGTGGATCGGGGAGTCAGAAGCGGAAGGAGGGGTTGAACCGATGAGAGTGGGGTGAGTTAGATTTGAGGGTTTAGGCTTTGGGTAGTGGGCTTAAGAGCTAATTAGGAAAAAAGGCTTAAGGCTTTGGGCTAGGAATTAAATAAGGGGGACGACTAGTTTAAATTAAATGATTACAAGGAAGGGAAATGAACTCTAAACAATCAATTCTATCCAACAATTAATAAAATGATAATAATAATAATACTAACCAACTAATAAATTTAATAATAATTATAGTAATAATAATAATAATAATAATAATAATAATAATAACTAAACTAACTAATTTACACTAAACCAAATAATTTTCGTAAATACCCAATTTATTAAAAATCCAAACTATGGGTTTTACAAGCTACCCTCCTTAGGAAATTTTGTCCTCGAAATTTTAAGGGTAGAGATAGGGGGATTAGTCATACCTTAAAACAGATAAGGCTACTTCTTCCTCATGTCGTCCTCTCGTTCCCAGGTAGACTCGTATGGGGAGTTGAGCCGCCATTCAACTCGGACTAGAGGCACTACTAAAATAACCCCTTTTAGCGACGTCAGAGTACGTCGCTAAAAAGGGAAAATCCATCGCTAATTTCTATTAGCGACGTATTTAGCGACGAAACATGGATGTCGCTTATAGGCTTGTCGTAGATTATAACTTGGTCGCAATTCGTCGCTAGTTGCGACGTCACTTCTAGTGTCGCTAGACGTCGCTAATATGAGCGACAGATAGCGACGTCAGCATACGTCGCCAGTATAGCGACGTAGGGCGACCAGTTAGCGACGCCGTAAACTTTACATATGATGACATGACAGCCACGTCAGTATATTAGCGACGCCTAGCGACAACTTTAGCGACGTTGGCTCTCAGGTGGTCATATACACGTTAGCATTATAGCGACGGATAGCGACGTTACGTCACTATTTTGCGACATATAGCGACATGTACAGGACGTCACAAAACGTCGCAGAACGTCGCTATACGTCGCAAATGTTATAAAAAAATAAAAAAAAATATTTGGTATTTTTGTTATGTTGTGTGTCTGTGTTTACAATGTGTGTGAAGTGCAGTATTCGAACCATCGACAGTTTCACTTACTGTTCTATGTTTTATCTTGGATAGAAAGAGCAACATTTCAAGGTACACTTCTCAGAGCTTCCTCTTCACGTCCTTCACCTTATCGGGATCCTTTACGACGTTCCGAGAAAGTGAATGACGTGAAAATGAAGCTCTCAGAAGTACACCCTGAACTGTTGCTCTTTCTATCCAAGATAAAATATACAACATGAATCGAAACTGTCGATGGTTCCGATTACTGCATTTTCCATTCACTGTAAATACAGACACACATCATCACAAACATACACATTATATTTTTTTAAAATTTGGACAGCACCTCCTTTGTATATCAGATCATCGCTTATAACCCAGCGTAGGTATATTTGTCATCCCCGTCACAGATATCATCACAATTAACAGTCTCCCATCATAACAGTCTATAACTAATAGATGAATAACAGTCTCCCATGCATCATAACAGTCTACAACTAAATATCATACATGTACTCAATAAAAATACCAACAAATTAAATATCACAAACATACATGTCCAACAAACGTACATGTCCAACAGAGTCAAATAATAATGAAAATCAGTGTACAGAACAGTCAATGGGCCCATAGGGCCAATAAATACAAAGATGATAAAAAAATATACTGGATCACTGAGGACCCCTGCTACGCATCTGGGATAGAATGTAGTCATACTACTCCTGGGTGAGCTGCACCGTAGGGGCAGTAGGAGGCAGTGCAATGTCTGGAGTCGGTGCCGTCGATGGACCGGAAGGACGTATCTGCTCTAGCTCTCGCAGTCGCTCACCATAAACAGCAAGGGTACTCACCACCCTCTCAGTACTCGCCTCAAGCGAAGCCGAAACCTGAGTGAGTGAGGCAGACATGCTCCTCTGCGATCACTCCAGCTCGACCTGTCTATGCTCTGTGCGCTGCGTAGACTCGGTGAGCGTGTGCAAGCTGACAGATGTAGCCTGATGCAGACTCATCGCTCATGTATACTGTGCTCGACCGTATCAAATCGTCCGGTGACGATCGGAGGGTCGGATCGTCGCTCGCCCGTATCAGAAATCTGCTGCTGCAACTCGCGACGCAGCTCCTCGATCTGACAACAAATATCCTTATCTCGTGACGACGCCTGCGAAGCCGGAGACTGCACACTGACAGAGGGGGCCCGGGATGACTCCGAAGCCAAATATGTGCCGTAGGATCCCGTACCGTAGTACGTACCCTTCTGAAGACCGCCAATGGCGGTCATCCAGAGCTCGTCCAGCGATGGAGCTATAGGCAGCTGGGAGGAAGTACCAGCCCCTCCCTCTGCTTGCGCACTAGCAGCAGCAGCCGTCTTCTCCTGTAGCCGAACAAACTCGGCCTAGAACATGTTTGCTAACGTGTAAGTGTTTGCTAAAGTCTATATTGATATCTATTTTTCTGTTTTCTAAATTATAGTAAATTAATATAAAGAATAGAACATACATATGCCTGCGTCACCCTCTCGTCAATGAACTCCCCAGCCCTCCGATGGGTGACCAGGAAGACGGTCACCATGTTCGGGTCCTCACCCTTTTTTACCTGTTAAAATATATTATCTATTATTAGTATTAAATATTCTATCGAGCTATATATAAATTAATGTCCGTCATAGAAAAGGTACCAGACGACGAAAATGCTCCGTCATCGGAATGGAGCCACCACACCACTTATCGGCACTCGACCGTGCCATCTTGGCCTTGTCAGACCGCTCCTGGTACTTGGGCTAGCTGAATCTAGCCTTCATCGCAGCCCACTGCTCTGGCATGATCCAACCATGGATCGGCTGTCCGGAGCGATTACGAGACTTCTGGTCGTGGATCGCATCACGGATGAGCTTGGCTGCAACGGCAGAAAATTAGCCCTCGATCCTCGCCGTCCGGTGTGGTGGATAGAAATAGGTCCTCTACAAGAAGTAAAATACAAAAGTTGTATAATATACACAAATAATTATTAAAATTTAAAAATAAACAAATTTTTTACCTTGAAGTGGGCGAACCAAAAGGCCTTCCTATCTGCGGGAGCATCTGAGTAGTTAATCCAAGGCCCACCATAGTTCTGCCTCAGAAATACCCCCAGCTATCTCTGTACTGCAGAAGGCCGATATCTATACAATAATAATTTTTTATGAATATATATGTACATATAATCATTTGAGAAATATATATTATTTAATTAACTTACTTCATAGGCCCGTCCGTCCAAATCTCCATACGCGTCTCGTCCGGGGGAGCGCATGGAGGGTCGCTCTCACCTCCTGCCTGGGCAGGATCAGTCTGATCGCCGTCCTCCATATGCTCGATGTCGGCTCCCCCCATGGAGCCGTCGGCAGGAAGAATGCTGGACGGGAGATCAGGGATGCTGGACGCGGGATCAGGAAGGCTAAACGACGAGGAAGGAGTCGCCAACCTGCTGGAACTGCCCTGTCCCGGTAATCGACCGGGAACAGAACGGTACAATGGCGTACTCGGAGATGAGGATGAGGGTACGAAATCTCCATCCCCAGCCCGAGGCTGACGGGACTGCCTAATATAAAATCCTCCGCGTCTTCCAGATGGTCTAGTCATACCTGATAATAACATATGACAAAAAAACAAAAAAACATATTTATATGATAGACATCACAGATTTTTGAAAAATATCATAGTCACAGATAAAAGTGTCAATAAATTGTTACTGAAGTGTCACAGATTTATATGATAGAAGTGTCACTAAAGTGTCAAATATGATGATAAAACAAACGTACAGATTTAATCCTCTTCTGAAAATTTATCTAGTTCATTTAGCTCATCTACTTCTTCTTCTTCTTCTTCTTCTTCTTCTTCTTCTTCTTCTTCTTCTTCTTCCTCCTCCTCTACATCTTCACTTTCATCTGCATCTTCCTCTTCCGATAATTCTACTTCTTCTACACAATTAGATGTGTAAGAGCATCATTAGTAAGGCCCATCCCATTTTCTAGATTCTAGATTTAGAATGTAGGAGCTCATTTTGTAGAATAATAAGTCTCATCCCTAGTTCCAATTTTTACAATTTTGGTCCTAACCCATCTATAGGTGCTAAGGGTTGGGCCTCCCAATTTCTAGATTCTAGATTGTAGAAACTCGTTTTGTAGAATAGTAAGTTCCAAATTGGAGCCCAACTTTCTAGATTCTAAACTTTATATTATTTTTTTCCTACATTAATTTTTGACCACACAATTTTTGGGACCGGAGCTCACTTTATCATTTCCTACTATTCTCATACAAACCCAACCCATTCTACATTTACCTTTTTTTTGAAATTTTGGGCTCCAAATTGCATTGGCGAGTCCCAACTACTAATGATGCTCTAATGAGGAACTTCCATCGTGTCCACTTCTATAATATTTGTTACAAGAGGTAGTTCATCCTCTTGATAAGCTATATCATCAACCTCAAAGGTATTTCTAGCTTTGGTCTTGCATACTGCCCACCAGTCCGACCTTGTTGTTCCCCATTTAGGATAACTTGTGAAGTACATGAGCTGAGCCTGACTTGATAGGACAAATGGTTCATAGGCTTGATATCGACGCCGATAGTTTATATCAACAAGGCCGTGCTTGTCTACTTTCCAACCTTGACCTTCAATCGGATCGAACCAATCACACATGAATAACATAATCTTAGCAGGCTCTATTCCATAACTAAATGTCAGCTCCACGATCTCCCGTAGCACGCCATAGAAATCGTTGCCCGCATCAATATCTTTGTAGTTCGAAGATCTGATACACAAACAGCTGTTTTTGGTGGAGTCGAGATCCACAAAGTTGTCTCTGATCGGACAAGTTGTTGACTTGAACCTAAACCCATTAACACAGTAGCTTGGCCATATTTTTGCAGCATAAATTGGTCCCTTGGCTAGCGTTCTAATAGACTCATTCTCAAGTCTTACGTATGGACGATCGACCTAAATACCACGAAAGCAATTAAGCTCATTCTCAATCAAGTGCATATACAAAAAGGTAATTACAGAGTTCTCAAGTCTTACATATGCACTCAACCATGATGGAAAATAATGCCTCATTTCTTGTTCTTCTTCTGTTATGTGTGGCCAACCTGACCTCACAACATCATTAAATATGCTGAAAATAACATCGTTCAATTAATGTAATAGTATAATAATCAACACTATTAAAATAATATAGACGTATTAATTACTTACCCCTCCAGTTTCTCTACTTTCTCCTCGTCCCAGTTGAGTAATACATACACCTGAGCAGCCCTTAGCTCATCATCGTTCAGATATCTCTTCTTTATTTTACCCGATGGCTTTCTTGGAGCATTGAATACCTTCAGTATTGTATCATTACTTTCATGATCTCCGTCGTCGTTTCTGGAAGCTCTCGTTCTATTAGTTGCAACATGAGGCTTGAAATACATCAAACAAAAGTTTGTAATCTCCTCGAGAACATAGGCTTCACAAATAGAACCCTCGACCCGTGCCTTATTTTTCACCTTTCTTTTTAGGTGATTCAAATGTCGCTCGAACGGGTACATCCATCGATATTCGACGGGTCTACCAACACGTGCCTCATAGGATAGATGAATCGGCAAATGCTCCATAGAGTCGAAGAATCCAAGAAGAAACACCCTCTCTAGCTTGCACAGTGTTACCGTAATATCCTTCTCTTGTTTTTCTAGACGATCAACGAGCAATTTCTTAGAACAAAGATCCCTGAAGAATATGCTAAGCTCCGTCAATGGATCCCAAACTGCCTGCGGTAAGAATTCTCGAAATGCAATCGAAATTAACCTCTCCATGAATACGTGACATTCGTGTCTCTTCATACCCGTCAATTTGTTTTCCTTCGGATCGACACATATTCTCAGATTTGACACATATCCGTCTGAAAATTTTAGGCCCTGGATCCACCGACAAAGTCTCACTTTATCCTCCTTGTCCAGCGAGAAAATTGACTTCGACAGGAACTGTTTTCCATTCTGCTCTATCAAATGCAACGCAGGGCGTTTCCATAGTTCTTCTAAGTCCAACCTGGCCTTGGGATTGTCTTTCGTTTTTTCCTTTACGTACATCACATTATTAATTATGTTGTCAAACACATTCTTCTCAATATGCATGACATCAAGATTATGTCTGATCAGATTGGTACTCCAGTATGGCAGATCCCAGAATATGCTCCTCTTTGTCCAGTTATGATCTCTACCAAATCCATCGCACTTGTACCCAGTTGTAGGATCTTCGATAGCACTTGGAAAATCTTCAACCTCCTCCCATATCGTGGCTCCGTACCACCTTGGCGGTGGATCACCCTTCTCTATAACGCCGGCACAGAATGCATTCTTGTTCCTTCTGAACGGATGATCTTTTGGCAGAAATTGCCGATGACAATCAAAGAAGCACAGTTTTCCTCCGTGTTTCATGCGGAAAGCCTTACTACGGTCCATGCAATATGGACATAAGAGACGGCCATGAGTGCTCCATCCAGATAACATTCCATAGGCCGAAAAGTTGTTGATGGTCCACATAAGGGTTGCTTTCATCTGAAAATTCTGCTTCCTGGAAATATCGTACGTGTTAGCGCCTACTTCCCATAACTGATTCAACTCATCTATCAAAGGCTGTAAGTACACATCAATGTTCCTTTTGGGATTGTTTGGACCATGAATTATAACGGTTAGAAACATGTACTGAGTCTTCATGCACATCAAAGGCGGTAGGTTATACGGAGTGACAATCACAGGCCAACACGAATACTGGGATCCCGAAAGACCAAAAGGAGTAAAACCGTCAGAAGATAGTCCCAACCTGACATTACGCGGATCTGAAGCAAAATCAGGATACACTCGATCAAAGTGCTTCCACGCTTCTCCATCGGATGGGTGATCCAAAAATCCTTCAATCTGTTCTCGCATGTGCCAACTCATATTTTCGACCGTCTCTTTCACCATAAATTATCTTTGCAACTGCGACATTAAAAGCAAGTAGTGCATTGAATCGGTCGGTCTTCTTGCACCGGTAGACCTTCCTGTACTAGTTGTCTTATAGCGATCAGCACCACAAAATTTGCACACATCTGCGTCCTTGTCGTCTTTGTAGTACAACATGCACCCATTGCGACAAGAATCAATTTTTTCGTATCCCATCCAGAGCGATCTCACCATCCTCTTAGACCGGTAGAAGTCTTTAGGCAACTTAGCACCCGCCGACAAGATCTCTATAATCAACTCCAACACTCTGTTGTAGCATTCTTGCGACATGTTAAAATCTGACTTAATGCTCAATAGTTTTGTAACCACCTCCAACGATGAATGATCCTCACAACCAGGATACAATAGAGTCCTTGCATTCTCCAGCAACTCCATGAACTGTGCAACATCGACGTTCGGTGCCTCCTCAGGTGCATCATGAATGAAACTAGGCCCCACAGCGTCGAAAACTATGTTCATGCACCCGTCGTCGTATGCATGATTATCTGAAACAAAATTAGGTCCCGTATGCATATACGGCTCAACATAAGGCTCAGGCTCTGATGCTAAAGACACAAGTTCTCCGTGTGCGGTCCACTGATAGTAATTAGGCGTGAAACCCCTCGAGTACAAATGATATGTCACTTCCACTTCTAGATAATATTTTATGTTATGATATTTCACACACAGACACTTAATTTTGGTACTGTCCATGTACTGAGGGAACGCCTTAGCAAACTGCAGGAACTGCTCTACTCCCGCTATGTATTCATCCTGCACACCACACATATCATCAGGACGACGATTGTACATCCATGAACGATTTCGCAAGTAGTAATTCATATTCATTTGGAAATAATTCTGCAAGGATGGACACACATTATCCAATAGGCACAAATTCGTATATTATGTCTTATTATGGGACACACATTAGTAGCGGACTGTTACTAATAACAATGATATGCAATCTAGGTCAAACTAGGTTGTACTAAGTCAAACAAAGTCAAACAAGGTCAAGCTAAGTCAAACAAAGTCAAACAAGGTCAAACTAGGTCAAGGGTTGACCTATAGTTGACTTTGTCAACTCTTAGTCCAATCTAGGTCAGATGTTGACTCTACTTTGACTTTCAGTCAAAATAGTCAACTTTGGTCAAACAATGTCAAATCTAAGTCAAATATCCTATTTCTAGTCATTACCTACCAATGTACCCTTTACCTTATCGCTATTGGTATCCCAATACCAATACCTTAAGTTGGAATCTCAATATCTTAGTCTAGGTAACTAATACCTTAACATCTACTTTATCTTAGATACTAAATAATATCATATCCTAGTAATATCCTACCCTTAGGCTAGTAGATAACTCAATACCTTAGGCTAATAGATATTACCATCTACCTTAGGCTAGTATTTATCCACATGCCTTAACATCATACCCATTACCTTAGCTAATACTTTATCCTTAGGCTATAGGTAATTCTCATTACTTTGCTAATACCTTAGATACCTTAGGATACTAACTCTACCATTCTAACAATATACCAACACTCCTAAGATACTCTAATATTTACATAGAGATATACCCTATAGGGTATCCTATTACCATAGACTAATCTAGGACACTCTTAAGATACTAGGATATCTAACTATCCTAGGATACCAAATTCTAGCCAAGATACTAACTTAGGGTACTAACTTCTAGCCCATATCCTAATATCCTATTATCTTGATACCCTCAAGATACTAGTCAAGATACTAGCATAATCTAACTACCCTAAGATATCTAACTTAGGATACTAACTTATCTAGGATAAATAGGATACTAACTAACCTATCCAAGACACTAACTAACCTATCCAAGACTAACTAACTTAGGGTAACTAACCTAGCCAAGATACTAACTTCTAGTATCCTAAGATGTTAACTCACCTATCTAACTCTAGGATACTAACATCCTAAACAAGATATTAAATTAGTGCCTAGGATACTATCCTAAATATCTAACTTAGGATACTAACTTATGGATACATATCTAAATCCCTCTCACCTTTCTCACTCTCAAACACACACACACACACACACACACATACACACACACACACACACACACACACACACACACACACACACACACACACACACACACACACACACACACACACACACACACACAATCTAACACTTATCTCAATATCCCTCTTCACTCACACTCACACTACCACATCTAAACAAGCCATCAATCACACAACTACCTATATATTTACTATATATATATATATATATATAGGCATACATATATAGGTTAAGATATTTATATATACTAGGCTATAACCAAGGGGACACAATATATACATTCAACAAGTTATGCATTTATATACTAGAGAGATAGAGAGTGTATAGTGTCAAGTGTGCATATACAAGTGTCATGTGTGTACGTGTCTCCCAAACCAAACTCGTATCCAAATACTCGACACAATGTGTCCAAAAACAAACCAAACTCAACACATCCAAAACTGGACAAAGTACACGAACCTAGTGTGAACCAGTACGAGAGTGATTTCTCACTCGACACGAATCCAATGGGCACGAGTCCTTGGAGACACGATGTGTGTCCGTGTGTCCGTGTGTGTGTGTGTCCATGGGAGAAGAGGAGGAGGAGGGAGAGGAGTTAGGTTAGGGTTTACCTGAGGAAGATGAGGAGGAGCTCGGATTGGGGGAGGAGGAGCTCGAGGAGGAGGATCTCGATGAGGAGGAGCTCGCCGGAGGGGGAGGGAGTCGCCGGGGGGGAGGAGGTCGCCGGGGGTGGGAGGGCACTGACAGAGGGGGAGGGAGTCGCCGGGGGGGAAATTAGAATTTTCGAGTGAGAGTGAGGGGGAAAGAAGAAAAAGGTGTGCCCTAAGTAAAATTATTAGCGACGTCAAGTGTTGCAGTCGCTAAATGTCGCAAAATTGGCAACATATGCTAATAATATGTTGCTGAACGTCGTTATTCAGCAACGTAGTAAACTCCTGTCGCGGAACATCGCTAGGCAGCGACGTTTTGCGACGTGTATATAAAGCTGTCGCTATATTTCATAACTAGCGACATCATTTCTTGCCGTCGCTAAATTACGTTGCTATTAGATGATATTTTAGTAGTGAGGGATCACCGTGTTCCTCAGCTTCTTCTCTCTACGGTCCAATATCTTCACTAGATGATCTAGCACTGTAAGACTGGGACCAATCTCCAACTCTGAATGGTCTAGGATGTGGCTCGGGTCTGTAATGTAACGCCTCAGCTGTGAAACATGGAACACATTGTGCATGCCTTTGAGGTTAGGTGGTAATTCCACCCGATATGCTACTTCTCCAACTCGGCTCAATACCTCGAATGGGCCGATGTATCTAAGGCTAAGGTTCCTAGCTCTTCCAAACCTGATGGTTCCTTTGGTGGGGGAGATCTTGACAAATATGATATCTCCTGCTTCGAACTCCAATGGCTGGTGATTGTTGTCGATCCAGTGCTTCTGACGATCCTGGGCAATCCTGAGTCTGTCCCTGATCATCTTTACCTTGTCTGCAGCATCTGTAATCATCTCTGGTCCGAGCATTGTTGACACAAAATTACAGTCAACCAAATATTGATAAAATTGATAATATGATACTTGTCATAATTCAATATGACACATCAAGACAGAATTCAGTGCAAGACGGACGTCGGCTCTCTCATGCAGCGTACTCAGTTTTTGAGTCTGTATTTTTACATTTATTTAGTCTAGATAAATGTAAACTGAGTAGCACTGAGTGGTTTGGGCCTATACTTCATCTCCAAACACAAACCAAAAGCTCCACCAAACCAAACTAGCCCACAAAGCCCATTTGAGCAATTCTGTCCTCTGGAGACAGAGTTCGGGCCGAACTCTGCCTCCACACAGAGTTCGGGCTGAACTCTGTCCCCTAAATTACAGGACCCTAATTTTTAGGATTTGTTGTATGCTAGTTGTCCAACGGCCAAAAAATTGAATTCTTGACACAGAATTCTGGCCGAATTCTGTCTATTCCAACTAGTATAAATAGGCATTAAATTCTCTCATTTTCAATTATCCAATCTTTTCTTCCCTTCTCTACAAAGCCTCATACAAGCCTTAACCTTCTCATCTACTAGCCACAAGCTTCCTAAGTCTTAAAGTGCTCAGTGCTATTCAGTTAGGAGTTTGTGCAAGAGTCAAAAAAGTTGCTTGGAAAATTCCAAGCATCGCCACAACGATCTTTATAAGAAGTTGACGTGCTCTTCTGAAGAAAAGGCACGGGATATAACTACTATTTCACAAATAGTGGATTTAACTTGAGCTAGAGTTCTCAGGCCTGGACTAGTTCTTCACGAGAAAAACCAGGTTAAAATCGGTTGTGTTTACGTATGCTCTCTTGATCTTTATATTTCCGTATTTACTCTGATTATTTACTGTTGGTGAAAAGAGTTTAATTTTTATTTGGCTATTATTGTCATAAACTCTATTCACCCCCCTCTAGAGTTGCCTACTTGTTTTTCAATTGGTATCAGAGCTCTATTCTCTTTACAAGGACTAACATCCTAGAGCTGATGCATGGCAACCACACAACCTATATTTTCTAACCATGGTGAAGAACAGTCCACTCATAGGCCACCCCAATTTGATGGAACCAACTACACCTATTGGAAAACTAGGATGAGTTTCTATCTCAAGTCTCTAGACTTCGACCTGTGGACCATTGTCACTGATGGTTACAAAAAACCCGCCAGAATAGTTGTCAATGGAGATCTCATTGAGAAACCCAACGACAAATATTCTTACAAGAAAAAGAAACAGGCGAGTCCAGATGCTAGAGCTATTAATGCTCTCTTTTGTGCAATAGACATGAATGAATTTAACATGGTCTCGACATGCACCACCTCGCACGAAGTATGGAAGCTTCTAGAAGTGACACATGAAGGAACCACTCAAGTCAAGGAATCGAAAATCAGTCGCCTTACTCAAGAATACGAGATGTTCAAGATGAAGCCTAATGAGACGATCACCCAATTGATTATAAGGTTCCTTGACGTCATCAACCCTCTATCATCTATTGACAAACAATATACAAATCATGAGAAGATCCGCAAGTTACTTAGGGGGCTACCAAAGATTTGGAAACCTAAGGTAACAACTATCATAGAAGGCAATGATCTCACCACAATGTCTATAGAAACTTTGATGGGAAAGCTAATGACCCACGAGCTCGACCTCAAAGATTTCGACGAACCTGCTCCAAAGACAAAAGAGATTGCCCTAAAAGCTCATCGTCGAAGGGTTGATCCTAAAGATATTGACGACGATAATTCTGAAGATGATGATCAAGCTCTTCTAGTCTGCAACTTCAAGAAGTTCCTTCGTTTCAATCGAAGAAAGAAGGAACAACAAGAAGACGACGAGGAAGAACCAACGTGCTACGCGCTGCAAGAAGACTGGACACGTTCGAAAATACTGTCCCTTCGCAAAGAAAGGCAACAGATATGAGAAGCCCTACAAGAAGTCTTCTTCAAGAAAGTATGCCAAAACTAGCATTTGGCATGAAAGTGAAGCAAGTGATTCCGAGGAAGAAAATTACTCTCCTCAAGACACCGCTAATGTCTGCCTAATGGCGACATCCGAATAGGTAACTAGCGAAACTCTCGATTACTTTACTTTTGATGAACTTGGCGATACGTTTAATGATTTACTAAATGACCACAAAAAAGTCATTAGTAAATATAAGCATGCCAAGGAGAAAATCAAAAGCTATGAAATAGAGATTCAAAATCTTTCTTCTTTGCTTGATAATGTTAGAGACGCTCCACCCACAGAAGTCACTAATGAGGTGTCCAAGCTTAAGTTAAGCCTACATGATGCCGAAGCACTTATTGAAAAGCAAACACGTGAGATCATAACACTCAACAATGAGCTTGCTGAAGAAAAGAACAAACACAAGATCTCTATTGCTAAGATTGATGGTTTAAATGCTAAGTGTAATGAACTACATGTTGTCTCTAAGAAATTAGAGATTAGATTGGAAAAACAGGTTGCTCAACCTCAAACCCAATCACACAGTCACAAAATACAAACAAAACACAAGACCACTCATAATAGTAAAACACGTCACCCACATGCAGCATGTAAATATGCTTACATGTACACGTACTTCCATGCATCACATAAACCATATGCACATAGACATAACAATCATCCTACTGCTGCATATAGTCACTATCCTGCTGTTCCACACAACTATCACCATGTTGCATATAGACATCACTATCAACCTGCTCCTAACACAAATAGGCATGCTACTTGCACCTACTGTGGATTATATGGTCATATCTCACCATAGTGTAGAATTAGGAAATTAGTTGATATCAATCTATATGCATGGGTACCGAAGACTAACATTTCAAGACCCACAAGAACTTGGGTACCAAAGGTCATATCTACTCGTAATGTAGGTGGACCTTCCTCACTCAACTAAAAGCAAGTGGATTCTCGATAGTAGATGCTCACAACATATGACGGGAGACGCAAATCTTTTCGCATCACTATCGATGAAGAGGGAAGGGCATGTATCCTTCGGTAATAATTTAAAGGGCTACATCATAGGTAATTGTGCTATTGGTTATCCTCCTTCTCCTGTAATAAAGGATGTCTGCCTAGTGACCGAGTTAAAGCATAACCTGCTCAGCATAAGTCACCTTGCAGATCATGGATATGATATTAACTTTGGATAAAGTAAATGCTATATTTATGATAGGTCAACGGGAGACATTGTTTTTGAAGGAATAAGAGAAGATAACATTTATATTTTCTATCTATGTAGAAATACTAACAGTGTAAGAAGATGCCTCTACGCCCGCAAGGATGAGAGCTTGTTATGGCACCAGCGTCTTGGTCATGCCAATATGGATACTATATCCAGGCTATCGACAAAGAAGCTAGTAAGAGGTTTGCCCGACATCACATTCAAGAAGCACACGGTATGTATCGAATATGAATTGAATAAGGCAATCAAATCTTTATTTCATTCCATAAACACTGTAAGTACTACTAGACCCTTACAATTACTGCACATGGACTTATTTGGTCCTAGTAGAGTAGCCAGTCTTGTGGGAAAACTCTATTATTTTGTTATAGTAGATGATTTTTCTAGATTAACTTAGGTTTTCTTTCTTTCAAACAAAAGTGATGCTATTTCTGTTTTCAAAATTTTTGCTAAAAAGGTTCAAAACAAAAAAGGCTACATGATTACTCGAATCCGAAGTGATCATGGAGGCGAATTCGAAAATTCCGATTTTGAAAAGTTTTGTGAAACAAATGGGTTTGATCATGAGTTTTTTTGTCCTTGAAATCCGTAACAAAATGGTGTTGTGGAGCGGAAGAATAGGACTCTTGGCGATATGGCTAGAGTCATATTAAATAAATTTTCACTTCCGAAATATTTTTGGGCTGAAGCTGTCATTACAGCGTGCCATATTTTAAATATGGTGCTTATTCGACCTATTTCGAAGAAAACACCCTACGAGCTTTGTTTGGTAGGACTCCCAAATGTTTTATATTTTAGAGTGTTTGGTTGTCGCTGTTTTATCCTAAACACCAAAGACAACTTAGGCAAATTTGATGCCAAAGCTGACGATGGTATTTTTCTTGGCTATGCTGCCAAGAGCAAGGGATATAGAGTGTTCAAGAAACGCTCATTGATTGTAGAAGGATCTACTAATATGACTTTTGATGAGAAAAATAGTGCAGCAGCTATTCCCGATGATGATGTTGAGCCATCAACTTCTACGCCGATGAGTACCACCCCTGAAACCAACTATCTGGAGGGCTTGCCGAAGAAGTTCGCATTCAAGCCGTCACACCTAGAAAACTTGGTAATAGGTGAGGTATCACGCGAAGTAAGTACTCGATCATCGTTAAGAGATTCTATTGCTAGCACTGCTTTTATTTCGCAAATTGAGCCTAAAATTGTTTTAGAAGCTTTTAATGATGAGTGTTGAATTTTAGCTATACAAGAAGAACTCAATCAATTTGAGAGAAGCCAGGTCTGGAAACTTGTTCCTAAACCAGCTAACCATTTGATCATTGGTACTAATTAAATAGGTTTTTTGAAACAAAGTAAATGAAGATGGTTCAGTCACTCGCAACAAAGCTCGTCTAGTAGCTCAAGGATACAACCAAGCAGAAGGTATCGACTACGATGAGACGTATGCTCCTGTTGTAAGACTTGATTCCATTCGGATGCTTTGTGCCTTTGCAAACTTTCAGAATTTTAAACTGTTCCAAATTGATGTCAAAAGTGCTTTTCTGAATAGTTTTATTAAGGAGGAAGTTTTTGTAAAACAATCCCCTGGTTTTGAAAATCACAAATTTCTCGACCATGTTTTCAAACTCAAGAAAGTGCTATATGGCCTCAAACAAGCCCCCAGAGCTTGGTATGAACGCCTAAGCAATTTCTTACTAGATAAAGGTTTTTCAAAAGGGAAGATTAACACTACACTGTTTATCAAAAGTTTTCAAAACACTATTCTTTTAGTACAAATTTATGTTGATGATATCATATTCGGTTCTACTAATGAAAATCTATGCCAAGATTTTGCTAAGTGTATACAGAACGAATTTGAGATGAGCATGATGGGGGAGCTCACCTACTTCCTTGGACTGCAAGTCAAACAAACTTCACAAGAAACTTTCATCAGCCAGTCAAAATACACAAAGGATATGCTGAAGAAGTTTGAATTTTACGTCAAATCAATCAGCATCCCCTATGGCTACTACGACCAAGCTGGAACCTGATGAAAGCGGCAAACCTGTTGACTAACGTAAGTATCGAGGTATGATTGGTAGTTTACTCTATCTAACTGCTAGTCGTCCTGATATCATGTTTAGTGTTTGTCTGTGTGCTCGCTATCAAGCTAGTCCTAAGGAATCACACATGTCCGCCGTTAAGCGTATCTTTAGATACCTTAAGGGTACTGTTACAGTGGGCTTGTGGTATCCCAAATCTACATCCTTTACCTTATCGGTTATTCGGATGCTGAATTTGCGGGATGCAAAGTCGACCGTAAAAGTACAAGCGACACGTGTCATTTATTAGGCAAGGCTCTAGTCTCATGGTTTAGCAAGAAACAAAATTCTGTTGCACTATCCACAACAGAAGCTGAATATATCGCAGCTGGTCGTTGTTGTGCACAAATTCTGTGGATAAAGCAAACCCTTGCAGACTACAACCGATCTTTTATTCACATTCCTATATTTTGTGATAACACTAGTTCTATCAACCTTACTAAGAATTCTATATGTCACTCACGCACGAAACACATTGAAATTCGTCACCACTTTTTGCGTGATCATCAACAGAATGGCACTATAAACTTAGAATTTATTGACACTGATCATCAGCTGGCAGATTTCTTTACAAAACTACTATCCGAAGAGCAATTCAACTTTCTTTGTTGTGAATTAGGAATTTTGGATGAAGTAGTTATTCATTAAATTGACCTGCGTAAACATCAATTATGTCTCGGTTCTTTATGATGAATTTGCTATGGGTACACGCCGAAAGGGTCCTTCTGACAACAAGGCGTAAAAGCCGAAGCGACACGGTGTACTAGTCTTTAGACTACCGTTAGCTGGGATCCGGCCCCTACAGCTACCCCATTGGCAGTTTCACCATACTGAATTATGTCATAACTCCTTGTTTATTACATGCTTTATTTTCTTTATAACTTGCTAAATTCAAATTTTTGAACTTCATTGTGAGAATTTCTTTTCCAAATTCAAGAAGAAGATTTCTTGCATCATTCTCTTCTATCCTCCACTATTTTCTTGAGGTATAATTTCTTCCTATTCCCATCTCAATTTTCATATTTTCTTCCTTGTTCATGGCACTTAGGTTGTTTCATAGAGGAAAGAGGGCTAGAATTTAGGGTGCTTCCTCATCGAACCCTCCTCCTCCTTGTGATGAACAACCTATTCACCCTATTTTCAATCCACCACGACCTATTGACCTCGACACGTTCGATGATCAAATTTTTGTGTCATTGGAAGCCTCAAACGAATGGTTCAATGCAGTCTTGGGTATATCTTCTTCTCTCACCTTGATTTGGTGGTAGCCAGATCTGAGATTGATCTTTGAGAATACCTTCACTCTACTCAACTGGTCGAAGATATCGTCAATCCTGGGCAGAGGGTACTTGTTCTTGATGGTGATGTTGTTCAACGCCCGGTAGTCTATGCACATTCGGACAATTCTATCCTTCTTCGGCACAAATAAAACTGGTGCTCCCCAGGGTGAAGCATCGGTCTGAATGAATCCCTGCGCCTAAAGCTCGTCGATCTGGTCCTTCATCGCCTTGGACTCCTTGGGATTTACACGGTAGCAGCGCTGAGAGATAGGTGCAGAGCCTGGTACTAGGTCTATAGAGAATTTCATGTCTCGATCAGGGGGCAATCCTGGAAGATTATCGTAGAAGACGTCTAAAAATTCTACTATAAGGGGATGAGGGGGTCCAGTTTCTTCTGTGATGGAGGTGTAGGAGACACTCTCCATATCTTTCGGTGCTCGAACCACTTTGAACTTGGGTCCTCCAGGCGGACTGAAAACAATGCATCCTCGGCGATAGTCTATCAGGGCGTGATGCTTACTAAGCCAGTCTATGCCCAAGACTATGTCATAATTCGGGTGAGGCATTATAAGGAACTGGATTTGAAACTTATGGCCCGAGATGGTTATAGGACAACTACAAGTTCCACTAATAGGTATAGGCCCTCCGTCGGTCATAACTCTACATATCCTCTTACTAATGCCAGTGACTAAATGGTGTGCAGAAATAAAGTCCGAGGATATAAAGCTATACGATGCTCCAAAATCAAATAATACTAAGGTAGGATGCGAATGAAGTAAAATGGAACCTGTGATAACGTCTCCAGTTGGTTCCGGCTCGTTTACGGCCAGGGCAAAAGCTCGCCCGGCTCTCTGCTGATGCTGGCCAAATTACTGCTGCTGGGTAGGAAGTGGAGCCCTCTGCTGTACTACTCTAGTCCGAACGAACGCCGCAGGACAGTCCTTCACATGATGGGTGGCAGACCCATAAGATAGACAGTGTCCCAACCTCTTTCTGCAGATGTCTGTATTGTGTCCGAGCCTCTTGTAGTAGGCACGGATGGGTGCTTTCTGCTGCTGATGCTGGGGTGCTTTGTTAGGCGTCCTGGCCTGCTGGTGTTGCTGCTGATGATGTTGCTGGTAGGAGGTCTGTAATTGTTGGGTTTCTTGGAGTTGCCCTGAAGTTGTTAGATCCCGGAAAGTCTCTCTTGGGATAGGCAGACGACCTAGCTTCAATTCCTCGTGCCACCTTTAGCATCTTCTCATAAGTTCTGGCACCATTAACATCAACTAGGGTACGAAGATCCTCTCGCATTCCGTAACAAAATCTCTTGGCACGGTCTACGGGGTCCTTTACCATGGAGGTGGCAAATCGGCCGAGTCAACTGAAAATCTACTGTATACTCGTCGATTGTACAGTCTCTTGTTTAAAGTCTTGGAATTGCCTCCCCATAGCTTCTAGATCTTCCTCCGAAAAGAATTTTCTCTTGAACAGCTTCTTGAAGGTGTTCCAAGCTATCCCTTAGATCTGGAACCGTAGTTCATTTCTTAACTAGATACTCGCCAAGTCCCGTATCTGAAGTGCTACAGCCTCAACCTTGAGGTTGTCTGGAAGTTGAGCAACGCTAAGAAGACTCTCCATGTCTTCCAGCCATTCGTCAGCATAGATGATGCCCTCGGTTCCTTCGAAGGGTCGTGGTCCCAGCTTCTTAAAGTTCTCTATGGTACCAGCCTTGACATGGCAGCAGGCCTCTGGTCAGACGAAGTTGCATCTTCTCTCTTTAGGGCAGCTAAGGCAACATTGTGGGCATTCTCCATGCCCTCTCTCATGATCATGGTTTGCTCGCGATGAGCCTCAGCTTGGGCTCTCTGGGCTTCTAGAACGCCCTAAAACAGGGTTAGAAGCTGGGTAGGGTCAACAAGCATAGCTCATACTGGTGGAATGACTGGTGGGACCATACTAGTAGGAGGTGGTGGTGGCACGATCTTGGGAGGAATGGGTGGCGCGACATGGACTGCAGAAACATAAGCATAACGAGAAGGTAGAGGAGGATAGGGACGATCGGTAAGTTGTAGTGGAGGTGGACCAGTCGCTGACTCTACAGGCCAATGTTCTGAGGATTTAGCCTCCTCAGAAACGTGGCCAGAACGGGTGGTTCTTCCCTTTGCATTCTCTGGAATGGTAAGGAAGCAACATAAGCAACTCAAACATAAAAAAATATTTTAAAATAAAATTGGTCCTATATTGTGACGAGTCATAATGTTTTTAATGTTCTTAGTGTTCTAATTGTTTCTAGTCTGTTTCCCTAAAGTTATTTGTCTGACATGCATGGGCCACCCTTAAAAACATGTCACGACCCAATGCTAAGATGTTTAGGATAGGTCGGATCATGTCCAGCCTACACCTTGGTGAGACGGTGGTAGTAAGCTGTTCAGGTACAATACAGGAACTCACAAAGTCACAACATCTAATTAATACGGGAAAGTAAAACTGTTTATTCAAATCAAACTTACAAGTATCTAAGGAAGGGTACTTAACATAAAATTTATTATTACAACTTCAAAGTTCTGAAAGGAAAATTATAAACAGGAAATAAAATAACTCCAGCTATCTAGGTAGCTGGTTCGGGTGCCTCCGGGGCAGTGTTCTCCAAGTTGGGTTCTAGGAACTCCTCAGGGTACAAAACGGGATCATAATAGCTATTGAAGAATAGCTCTTCATCCTCAAACTCGCCTATGTTAAAAAATTGGGTTTCCAGCCAGGAATGAACAAGTACATGATACCGAACTCTAGTATTTTAAATAATAGTTGAAAAATACATATTTGAAACAATTAAAATATTTGATGCAAGGAAACAATTGAAATATTTTGATGCAATGGAAACAATTAAAATATTTCACGCAATGAGAATTGTGATTTGAATAGGTAAACACTTGTGATCGGCTAGTAGATTCAATTTGTATTCTAGCATACGACCTGACTTCGGCACACGTACAAATGTGGCTTCAGCTATCCACAATAATTCTAAGGAAATTTGGTCACAAGTGCTATACTACTCCCCAATTCCCGAGTCAATATTTAAGTTCATAGGAAAGAACTCCATTGCGCAATGTGTCAATATGCAATAAGAAAGAAAATAAACCAGAATCCAGTAGTCCTTGAGTTCTGTAACAGGGAGGTGGAGGCAAGGAGGATCTCAGTCTAGTCCTTAAATCCTACACTAATTAAGAGTCCGACTTAGTCTTAAAGTACAACAATTCCTAGGGTGTTCTAGTTACTATCTCTAAAATAAAGTCCTAGTCAATTTTTATTTAGTTATTAATCACACTAACGCTCACTAATTCTAACGGTCAATTATTTCTAATGTTAAATTGCTATGTGATAAGAGAGTTAATTAAAATTATTTTTAAAATAGGCATTCAATTTATTGAGAACTTTTGCATTTTACTAATAGTTTATAAAACATAATTATTAAAAGAATAATGAGCTAACATTTTCTAAACTACTTAACCATAACTATTTATGAAATCCATTTATTAACCAAAATTCTAATTTATGTAAAACAGTTATTTTGAGAGTAATAATAATATTTAGATAGTCTAATAATTATTACAATATTTAGCATTTCTTTTTCAAGGCATTTATAAACAACATTTTAAACATATTATTCAAGAAACTATTTTTACGACCATAATTATTTAGTAATAACGGCCTAAGGATTTATTTATACTAACAGGCAAAATTTAACTATTAATTATGCAACATAACAGTAATCAAACATTCAATAATTAATTAGTCATTTTCTAATTAAAATAAATTATTCTAAAATTGACAGAGCTTTATTCTGTCAACCTAGCCGGACTAAGGTTTCTGTTTCTATTCTGGGAAATGAAATTGATTTCTGACAGAACCTAGTTGAAGTATGATAAAAGAGAACCGAGGGGAGGCCTCGGACTCGGATCGGCGTACGAAAGGTGATCGGAACGTCGAAAAGTCGAAGAAGTGCCGATGGAAGTCGGACAAGGGCACGAAGGTCGCCGCACGGCGGGCACGCGGGCGCGCGGGGGGGGGGGGGGGGGCGGGGGCGCGGACGCGGGGGGGGGGGGGTCGATCGATTGCACGGGGGTTAGCCTCGAGGGGTGTCCGAGGGAGCGGGGTGAAGCAAGGAGCGTGGAGGCACGGACAGTTAGGGGAAAGTTGGAGCGTGGAGGGAGTTATGGTGGAGTTTGTGAAGCTTTTGGTGAAGGAAATGGTTCTGAGAAAGGTTTTGTGAAACCCTATTTGTTTCTACGGAGGAGAGAAAGATGGATAGTGGTGCGGAAACGTGGATAGGGGAGTTAGAAGCGGTATGTGGGGTTGAACCGGTGAGAGTGGGGTGAGTTGGGTTTGAGGGTTTGGACTTTGGGTAGGGGCTTAAGAGCTAATTAGGAAAAAGGCTTTGGGCTAGGAATTAAATAAGGGGGACGGCTAATTTAAATTAAATGATTACAAGGAAGGAAAATGGGCTCTAAACAATCAATTCAATCCAACAATTAATAAAATGATAATAATAATAATAATACTAACCAACTAATATATTTAATAATAATAATAGTAATAATAATAATAACTAAACTAAACTAACTAATTTACACTAAACCAAATAATTCTCGTAAATACCCAATTTATTAAAAATCCAAATTTTGGGTTTTACACTTTTTGTAGTCCTTCCAATTGTTAGGACTGTAAAAAAAATAACAGTCCTAAAAAATACGTTGTACAACATAGTTTTTAGGACTGTCAAATTTTTTGACAGTCCTTCAAATTGACAGGACTGTCAAAAATTTGACAGTCGTAAAGAAATTTTTTGAGATTACCTAAAGAAAAATTTTGACTGTTAAAATGCGAGAAGGCTTCACCTATATATAGTCTATATAGAGACTGCTAAATATTGAAGATCTTTTTATTATTATTCTTCTTTTGAATTTGTTTCGATTTTTGGATTGGTTAGATCTTGCTTCTAAATTTCGTTTTAAACTTAATGGAATTTGAATTGGATAGAGTTTGTATATGAATTTGAATTTTATGATTGATTTTTAAAAGGTGTGATTCTATAATCTGTTTTACTTACTAGAAGTATAATTAATATGGAAGGAGCACCATATGGGTTTGCCTCATACTCGTGTAGTTGTAGAGATGTCAAAATAATTTTTTTTGAGTCTGTCAAAATCTTTAACAGTCTTACCAATTGAAAGGACTGTCAAAATCTTTGACAGTCCTAAAAAATATTATTTATTATTTTATGTAGGACAACCAATAAAAAAATGCTACTTATTGTGTTATGTAGGACTGCCAAATTTTTTGACAGTCCTTTCAATTGGAAGGCTGTAAAAAAAATTTGGAAAGATTGTCAAAATTTTTGACAGTCCTAAAAGAAAGACAAATGTTAAAGGCCACCCCAAACTACTAAGGGCCACCAACTTAAAATTTTTAAAAATTACAAGTTTGCTATTTTGAAAACACTAAGGGCCATCCCGTTTCTGTCAATCGAGAACTGCAGGGCTTGCCTGCAGTCCAAAGTGAACACAGGACTGCAGTGCTTGCCTGCATTCCTCGATTGACATTTTTTTTTTTAAACTTCCAATCGACAGTGACTACAGGGCTTGCCTGCAGCCCGAAATGAAGACAGGACTGCAGGCAAGCATGCAGTCACTGTAGGTGGCGGCGGAAGGTGGTGGGAGGCGGAGGGTGTTGCGGAGGGTGTTGCGGGAGGAGGAGGAGTTGTTATCAAACACTGGAGCTCCAAAGTCTCATTCTCCATCATCACCATCACCCAACCACCCCTTCTCCATGGTGGTGGAGCTCGCCCACCTCGCAGCAGCAGCCGGCGGCTGCAGCCCCGCACGGCGGCATCGACAGCCGCACGCCGCCGTGGCACCTCCCCCACGGCGCCTCCTTGGCCGGGCGAACCTCCCTGGGCGCGGAAGACCTCGTCGAGGATGGCGGACTGCTTCACAATTTTTTTTTTCTCGGTGGTCCTTAGTAAACTTGTTCAACTTTGGTTGCTCTTAGTAAAAAAAAAAAAAAAATCATGGTGGCCCTTAGTAGGAGGGTTGCCCTTAGTAATTTGGGGTTGGCCTTTAACATTTGCCTAAAAAAAATATGTTGTTCATTGTTTTATATAGGACTGTCAAAATTTTTGACAGTCCTTTCATCGTCCCCGTTGTGACTGTTGACGAATTTTCGAAGTTCAAAACCCCTAAAATGGGTTTGAAACTTCGAAAACCTGTCTAGAAGTCCAGAACGGATACTAAATCTAATTTTAGGCCTGAACATGGATTGATAAAATAGAACAATGGATTTAGAGAAAAGGGGAAGAAGAAGACGAAAAAAGCGGTGACTATATACCAACATTTGGACTAGTCCTGAGTAATTTTTCAAGTGACAAACTTGTAAATATAAAAAAAAAAAATTTAGACTAATCCTGAGTAAGAATTGAAATGTCTTTATAATTTGGCAATCAAAATCCTAGGTAGGTAGACAAAAAAATGTTGTCCAATTGAAACTTTCAATAAGAAATCACTCCCTATGTTAGCTAATCCAATGGATGGTCAGGATAGATGTGCAAGTAATAACTTGTTTTTTTGGTTGTCCGTAAAATAATCTCCTCCCTTCTCCTCCCAGGGTACTTGACCTGGTCTCCAAACGTCAGCTAACACCTCGACTATAAATACAGCTCTCCGTTTGCGTACTCCACCAGCTCCAAATGGAAAAGGAGCTCCACAAAATCCTTCCCTAAAACGTAAGAAAATTCCTCTTCTTCTTGTGCTTCTTTTCTAAAAAATCCTTCTACAAACAAACCACAAGAGGACTATTTTCCTTCTCTGATTTCGAGTAAGTTATTTTCAAGACATTTGTAAAAATTTTACTTTTGATTTTTGACTTTTTTTGTTTTGTTTTGGAATATGGATGCACTGTGCACATTCTTCACCGTTTTATTCTCATAGATAATAGAATTGTAATTATTTAATTTAAACATCCATATATCATTTATAACTTGTGTTAATTACTCTCAACTTCAAAGGGAAATATTAATTATGGTGCAACATTTGCTGATTGATATATAAGTGGTCTTCCAGTTATATCCTGCTGTCTGCTGATATAACTAGGATGTTTAGTTGCAACTTTTGTTTCTTTTAGGGTGATGTTATTGACACTCCTAAAATGTCATCCAACACTCGTCTTTAATTTTCTATCATTGTAATTCCAAATATATTCATACATTAAATATGACATTAATTTGTGCATGTATGGAGGGAGGAGTGCAAGATGACATTTCAGGAGTGGCAATAGTGTTAATACAAGGACGACTTTGGAATTTGAATGTTAGAAAATTAAAGAGGAGTGCAAGATGACATTTTAAAGTGCCAATAACGGCATCCTTCTTTAAATATAAAATTGTTATTTGATAGTAGTGGGTAATGGACCGGAAAGTCAACCCGAGACTGATGTAGCGATTCTCCATTGGACCCAGCCCTCCTGCAAACGTCGGGCCCGACCTCCTTCCAATAATAAGTTGTTGTATATGGATATGTTGACATTTTTGCTGCAAAAAAGTTGTAACATTTGAGGAAGTTCTAGCAACATTTGTTGCAACAATTCATTTGCGAGGTCTGGATTCAAATCCAGGACCTCGAGAATAATCCATACCAGTCGCATCCTTTGGACTACCCCTGGCTAAACAAAATTATTTACAAAAAACCAAGCATCATAAATGCCATATATGTTGCACCAAATGTTCTACCAGCACCACTTGCAACCAAATAAACAATGCCTTGATTTGCACATGTACTTCTCTAAATGATCCTATCTGCAACTGACACGTTTCGGGCACACAATATTAAGATTTAATATCAATAATATGTACATAGATAAGTATTCATGTATATGTATGTATGTTGTATCTACATCCTAATGTAACACGAAGCATTATTCTTTACTGAAATATAGAAAGTTGGGTATTTTTTGTGTGTTGGTTTTCTTCTATTATCTAACTAAATTATTTGCTTGATACTTGTGGTTAATTTTTTTCCTTAAAATTGTTTTATCTTTAAGGTTGTCCAGCACTTATTTAGTTATTTACAAACAATAAAGTATGCGTATAAGGTTTGTCATTGTTCGTCATTTGAGTCACATAAATAATGAGATTGCAGTTGTTCAAGCATCTTCCTTTTCGTCCATTGTCGCAAAATATGTTGTGTTCTTTTATTTTATTTTTATTAGCTAGAGTATTTTTTTTCTTGTTGAAGAAGTATTAGTTTATGTTTGTTTGACGATATTTGATTCCTTCTATTTGGAGTAATTCATACTTTATTGTGAATAAGTGGCGCATGTTTTAGATTTTGTTCTCTTGTCTTATGTTATACGTATTTTTTGTTTCCAGATAAAAAACTTGATTCTCCGAGGAAATAAAGTAGGGAATTGGAACTTGGCAACTTGTATAGGTTTTCTTCTCATTTCATATTTTATGGAATAATATCTTGAAAATGTAGATGTAGTCTATATTTCCTCGAAAGATGTAGTATTCTAAGATCTTTCATCACCTTCTTTAGGTTTTTCTTCTAACGTTTAGCCATTTTCATCATTTAGTCTCGTAACTTAAGGAATTGTGTTATTCAAATATTTATTTTCCTAATCAACCCATTTCATTTTTTTTCTGTCACAAGTAAAAATATTTCCTCTAATTTGCATCTTCTTTACTAAATCCACAAACATGTTTTTCTCTATGCAAATGTGAAAGTACAATTTTGAATAACTTTTTTGGGATTTTTTTGTATTGAGTTACGGTTACTAGATTGCTCATAAATTCCTTTTGGAGGACTTCTTTCACGTGTGTATCCATGTTTTATCCATGTTTGACACATATTAGACACTACTTCCTCAACACTATTATCGGATATAAAATCTTGGCAAAAAATTCTTTGGCAATGCCACACTTTTACAAAACATAATCTAGATACGAGCAAGTGAACTTTCCTTTACAATGAACTCTTCATAGAATTTTTTGGGACCTAGTTTTGTCTTTCTTCCATTCCGAAGAATGATATATTTTTTTGTGAGCCGTCTAATCTCAGCAATATTGATTAACTATTACATAAATATAGGATATCTTACTATTTTTCTTATATGCATAGTTGCATCATGTAGATATATATATATATCATAACCATGTCATACCAATCAGGTTGTCTCATAATTTTAACACTAAGATTTTTGGTCGGTTTACCATTCACCAGAATATGTAATCCAGTTATATACTATGCTTAAGAACTCCGGAAAATCATGTGAGTTGGACCAGAATTCCGTTTTGGGTTGGAAAAGGAAACTCTTGTCGAGTAGCCACTAATAAATTGAGAGAAATAAAAGAAAAAGAGAGATTGAGAGAAGTGAGTGAGGTTTCTCGGATCTTCTTAGATGTAATCTTCGACGTTTTTTGGGGTACTCTTGTGTGTTTTCTCTTGTATTAGAGTTATAAATATTAAACGGATCTTGAAAAAGCCTTCTAAAACCTTGTTTTAATAGTGGTTTGGCTCTTCCGATAGTTTTTTTTGTTTGGGTTTTCATTTCATCCTTGTGCGCATTATGTTTGTTTTTTTTTTTTGCAAAAGATGGCGATCTTATTTTGTTTGAGGAGCAACCAATGGCCTCGTCTCGGGCACTAACGATTTTCGGGAGAGAGCATTCCATGTGTATCCCATAATATCCATATGTTGTGTCCTAGATCTTTTGGAAGACGTTTTCTAAATATGTACCATGTCTAAGTCCGTGCCATCTAGACCATTGGAGATATGTACCACTTTTCTATATTTCTTTGCGTTATATATATATATATATATATATATATATATATATATATATATATATATATATAGCTCAAGTGGCTAAGGTGGGAGTCATCCCCTAATAGGTTTTTTGTTCAAGCATTGGGGGAAGCACTTTAATTTCGAAGTGGTGGAGAAGTAAAGTGGGCAGCTAGGTGGGACTATCTGCATGATCAAGGTGGTTTTCTGAAACTCGTATCAGGTTGGCAGCTATGATATCTATGGTAAGAGCGAAATAAATGCATTTTGGAGGGTCTTATCACCTCTAACATAGGAATCCTCCACAATATTGAGTATGATGTAATGGTGCTTGTAGATAGTACCTGATTAAGGCTGCTTAGATGTAACAAGCATTAAATCAATACAATTACCTCTTCCAATATATATATGGATGGATGAAGCGAGAGGAGGAATAGTGGGGCTTGAATAAATGGATGGACTATGGTCAGACAGGAATAGTGAGGCTTAATAAATGGATGGACTATGGTGGTTGGGAGGAAGAAGATATGAAAGGATCTAGAGTAGAGGAGGGAGGGAGTAACCTCGGAACTCGCAGGAAAAGAGTCAACCGAGTGCCTTAATCAAAGAGGTAAGGTGTGTGCCACTAGAACAGAAAGAAGGGACGTGTCATGCTATAGGGGAGAGCACACAACCAGGAGGGAAGGGGAAGGTACTGGAGGTACTGGAGGAGGGGGGAGCTGAGAGAACCTCGGTGTCTATATTCATGGACAGAGTGGAGGGAGCCTGTGCAACTAAAGATAGAACCGATGGAGCTAAATCCCCTGTACAGAAGCCGACACATTTTTTGCTTTTGAAGACCCGAAGTGGATCCACATTGTCAGAGTGTGGAGAGGGAGCGCCTTCTGAAGACAAGTAGACTGAAGAAACATGAGTCAGTGCAAATGGCAATCTAAATTGTCCGAGCTAGCTCGAGAAGCAATAGAGGGGTTAACAAATACTTATGTACCTAGGGGTTAGTGAGGTGTGAGTTTTGTATTGGAAATTGAGTGGATGTGAGGGTAGAGAGGAGAGTTTGAGGTAGCATATACCTCACTTTTTTGGAGTATAATTTACCTTCTCCAAAGAGGCTTGGCCCAAGTGGTTTGGACTTGGAGACATAAGCACCCGGGTCTACCGAGCGAAGGTTTGAATCCTCTTAGAAGCGTTGTTATGAGAATTTAATCGAGATATTTCTACCAGGGTAGGTAGGACTGTGGTGAGACCCAGGTCCTGGAGGATGCGGTGTTGGTTGCGGCCCTAGTTGCTTCGGGGATTTAACCGAGATATTCCTACCAGGGCCGGTAGGACTGTGGAGAGAGCCATGCCCTGGAGGATGCGGTGGTGGTTGAGACGCATGGTCTAAGACTCTAAATGCGAATGCAATGTTGGACGCAGTGCGCGGTGCGTGTGTGATACACTATATGATGTGAGTCAGGATGTGATGTGTGAGGTTATGAGTGTGAGAGTTGTAATAAAGTCAGCCTTGTTCTCAAGCCGATGCAATATTATTATATTTTTAATATATAGTCAAGATCCTGCAACCCTTACGTAAGAAATACTTGATCTTGCCGACTTACCGAAGAGACTCATGTCAAGTTTAATAGGTTCTCTTAAACAAACCATATGGATATGGATATAAGTGTAACATAACACCGTATCTCTTAGGACGGTTTATAGTTAGAAGTAGGTAATTTGTCATGACGGTTTCATAACCTCATATTTATGCAATCTGTTTTAATTGACCAATAAAAGATAAAGATCGATAGTAAAATGTATGAACATTTCCAGACAGCAAATTACATCTTCATCCATGGGAAAGAAATTTGTTTTTTTTTTCCCAAGTATATTCATCTCTAATAGTCTGTCGTAGTAATGAGCGTTTTGGTTGAAAAGTCAAATTCATTTTAGTTTAGATTCATCAACTTATTACAATTTAAAAGTATTAATTTTCAATAAGAACTACTTGAGATTTTTGTTGTTAATTACTTCAAGGTTCAATCTATCTCCATAATTAAATATCGATGAAACTGACTATAAGGCTTAATCTACTTCAAGGTTGAATTTAATAAGCACATGACACTACACGCTATAGAGCATGTACAAATACTTTGATAAGTGCATGTTGCATACAGTGTACAAGTATATGGATGTGTATGCGTGTACATAAATATGTTCACAATCTACACTGCTTACATGTATTCATCTAAAAATATACTAGTTTCATGTCGTTGCATAAATTTGGAACGTGATAATTTCGTATTGATATTTGTGTGAGAACATTGACCCTTAACAGTAAGAGGATTCAAACAGCCGACCCAAAAATTTGGGTTCAAGACTTCGTTGTTGTATTTGCATGAGAGTAGAAGTGAAACATAAGATGTCATCTCTTTATCTCATCTCATAATTTTATTATGTTTAGTTCCTCATGTGTAACAAACATGATTGTCCTAATTTATTCTTGTAGTTCGATGTGTCCTACATTTTTTTCCCTTTCTTTTTCTTCATTTGCACTTCCTTAGTTCCACATTTGCTAACAATTTGAGAAAGAAATATACTTTGTTTCATTGTAGTCCAATGGAAAAAGAAGTTTCAAAAGTGTCTACAAATGAAGAATCAGATCATACTTGGACAACTACATATGGGACTTCCAATCAAACTGTTGAACAAAGAAAAAACCGTTGGGGTCCTCGACTTTTTGTTAAAACTAGTGATTCGAAAGAACCAAAAGACCTTGATGTAAAGGAATTTATCTCGAACGCCAGAGTAAGAGTTCCATCTCATGAACATAATGAAAGTTCTTGTGAGGAGAAAGAATCTGCTTCTGTTAGAATCTCAAATCAGGATCCTAAGACACCAGAGAAGAATTTGAACCACGAAGCTCAAAAGCCAAGTCAGCATGAACAGTCGGATTCTCCAACCAAAACAACACCAAACCATGCTAAATCTGGAACTGTACGGGCAAATCATACTGTTCCGCAACCATTTGCTCTCGCTACCGAGAAGCGTGCTTCAGGTGATGCTACCAACAAAGGAAACAAATCCACTCATGTAAATAATATGCGATCAACAGACGTGATGAAGAAGACTCAGGTGATTTTTCCATTTTCTAGCACTTATTTTTGTAATTTTATTATGTCTAGTTTGACTTGTTCTGGTAGTTATACCAGCAATGGAGCATTCATTTGGAATTCATTTAGCATTCATGATTCATACATTTAATCTGCATTAGGAGTGACAGTTTAAAAGTGCTGGGACTTTGTCATGAAATCCTAATCATTTTAGTGCATATGAGGCTATGATTTTGAATAAATTCATTCTTGATGCATACTTATATAGATATATATTCTTATTCTTCATAAATAGTGATAAGATATTTTTGTTCTGTTTATTTAGTAAGTACCTAGTTATGTTATTGAAGGGTTTCTTCAATCCCAAGATATACTTACAAATTGTTGATTTTCTGTTGGATTTTAGTTGCAACTTGTTTAGGTCAGTTATTTGCTTTTAGTATCCTATATAATCCCTTATGACATGTATGAAGCAGAAGTATACATATGAATCAACATGGTCGAATCGATTTTTGCTGAAAGCTACAAAGTTTTATCTATTTCCTGAGTGTGAAAACTACTAGATTTTGTTACTTTGGGTTTCATCCAATATTTCTAAATGATCGTTCTTTTCCATTACATAACAGAAGAGCTCACCTCACACTAGGAAGCCTCTGCAGCCTGATAATGCAATACACACAGAGGAGGAAGAAGCTTGCTCCATTGTTTCTCCGTATGCTTCATACGATTATGGGTCTATTAATTCTTTGGTCATAACTTTTATCTTCCGTAAGATTGATATTAAATTTTTCCTGAACAATTTATATAGAAATGCAACACCTGTAAGACCATCTGGAGCTAGAGCAACAATGGCAACTGCCCCAACTTTCAGATCCAGTGAACGTGCGGAAAAGCGAAAGGAGGTACACTTTTCTCTACTCTTTTGGTTTGAAACATTGTTGATGCTTGTATCACATTTAATTTCAATCTCTCAACACACTCTTATCTTTAGTTCTACGCCAAACTAGAAGAGAAACAGCAAGCATTGGAAGCAGAAAAGATGCAGTCTGAAGCTAAGTCGAAGGTACGGTTATCTTCTCCATTCGTTTGGTACTTTAGAAATGTTGTTCATGGTAATTTTTGCTAAGGTTAGCTTAGAGTTCATCTTGTAAAGGTTACTACATTTGAAAACCTCATGTTTATTACATGATCTGTTCCAAGCTTTTCACTGTGGAACTTCTTGAACTCGTGGCTAGTGACAGTGTGCGTTAGATAAGTCCAAATTAACTAATCAATCAAACATTTGAACTTTTTTTTTTCTAAGCCTTCTTGAAACTACAATAATTGGTCATACTTGTACACAAAATTTCTCCTTCCAATTTTCTACGCCTAACAGTATTCTCACAAATCATGGTGTTTTCTCGTGGAGTTTACGTAATTAAGTTAGTGAGAGGTTTGTGAATATTCTTATTGACCTTGCGCATTATTCTTATACTTGTGTATTGTCTGTCAGGAAGAGCTAGAAGCGGCTATGAAGCAACTTAGGAAGAGCCTGATTTTCAAAGCAAATCCTCTGCCAAGCTTTTACCAAGAGGGCCCTCCTCCAAAGGTTGAACTTAAAAAGGTAATCTAGTTGCTTCTAAATCAGTCATCCAAGTATGAAAGCTTGTGTTAGGCCCTTTGTATACAGAAAAGTTGAACATTGTAATGATGCAGTTTTTTTTTTTTTGTAATTTGTCTAGCATAGGTGTCTTCAAGCATACGAAATAGAGAAGGCCATAATTTTTTTTATAATAGATAAATATACTATATAAAAATTTGTAAATGTTACACCTAGGACTAGGACCAATGGAAAAATCGGGAGCAAAGGCAATTTTCTTATACAACTCCTCCATAGCTCAAATTAACACAAAGCAGGAGCTGGGAGAACTGAAAACTCACACATTGCATACAAATGCAAATTAACAACAATTGGGGCATTAAATGAACCATGTGATTGTTTCTTTTGAAGTTTATATGAATGGATAAATAGCTTCCAAGAAACCGAACTTAGTCCTGTAACTCAAAAGTTTCTTTATCAAAATTATATTTTAGATAAAGAATACTTTAAGACAAAATTAAGTAATTTCAGTCTCCAATACTAGTTTGCAGATTTTGTGCTTGTTTTCTTGATAAGAAAAGTCCAATAGCTAAGATTAAATTGTTGACAAAAAAGAGGGGGAGAAACAAGGACTCACGATTGCAAGAATAATTAGCAAACAAGTTGGTGATAACTACATCACATTTGAGAAAGAGCCTTTTGCTAATATATAACTTGTCAATAATACTTAATCAAGAACTTGTGAAGCATTACAACATCTCTTGCACTAGTCGGCCATCAAATAACAACTCAATTTGGATTATGTGAATTCTCTAATATATAGGTTCTCTTGTATTGTTGATCTGTGTAATGTGATCTTGATCTCACTGTATATGTGTGTGTGAACGCGTGCACAAGTGGAGAGCCTTAAAACTAGGTTGTCAACAAGGCGGGTTTGAGTTGGATTAGGTCATATCCGAGGAACCCAATAAGATTTTGGGGTTCAGATTCATGTTGAGTTCATATTTTGTATAATAGTACACAAAGTATTTGAAACTATTATTTAGTAAACTTAATAAGGTTAAGAGTTAAACAATCATTTAAGATCATACTTTTTATCTCTACTTCAATAACAAACCAGACGGTTTCACACATGATACGTGCTTGATTTTTATCATATATAAATTTGACTTAAATTGGTTGTCTTCCCCACTGGGTTTTGGGTTCCGATGAGGCCATATCCAAACCCTCATCATTAAGGATTCCGGGTTTAATTTTGAAATCCTACCCCCCTATAATTCTAACATAACATCAAATTGGGTTATCAATTACCGTTGACATTCCTAATTCAAATTGTATATACCTGGTAAATATGTAAAAGGAAAGTCAAGACATTGTTTTACCTTTATTCGAGCCCTCCTTACCAATTTCTTCCTCTTCTTCCTTTGTGCTGGGTAAAGCCACCTCCCACTCGTGCAAAGTCTCCCAAGCTCGGTCGAAGGAAGAGCTGCAGTGATGCAAATTTGTCACAAGGAGATGATAGCAACGAAGCATGTTATCTGTCGAATCAACGGAGTCTTGGCAGCAATCCTGACACTTCCAACAAACTACATACTGGCACAAAAGATGCATACAAAGCTCCAAAAGTGAAAGAAGATACCAAATCTCCCAAGTTATCTATATGATGACAAGTTAGCTGAGCAAGGAGGTGCTGATACTGTTGTTCTATCTTGACTCGCCAGTTCATTTTGCCTAACAAAGTTGACCACTTACCTTCTCCATAGTAACATTATATGCTTTTTCTCCTCTGCAAGAATTTGCTATGAAGATGTGATGTATCAAAGTTGTACATTCTTTTAAGCCAATCAACAGTTATGTAATAACCGTGAGACTGCCATTTCTCTGTTGATATATGATATGTCTACAATATTATATATATGTCAAGAATTTTAAATATTCATCGTGCAGCTGGTTTATTTCCTCTGATATACATATATTCATAGATAGCTAAATGATTTATATGTATAAATCTTGATTTTGATGACCAAGAAATTTCCATAACCTGAATTGTTTGGCGAGGACATCACCCCAAGCCACATTTTGCAAACTGCAATGACCACACTAACTTCACACTAGCAGTAGTATTATTTGAACTTTGTTGTCTTCTGATTAGGGTATTTGATGATTCGCAAAAATATGGTGACTTTTGGCAAGAACATTAATGTGGTATTAAAGCAACTCAAGTTGAAGATTGGAAAGAAAATTACCTAACTTATACTTATAATAAAATTTAGTAGAATATTTGACTTGTTTATTATTAAGGTGAAGCTACACTTATATAGGAGAGGCTAACCCCTCTGCTATTATTCTACTCGATGTGGGACTAAATGCCCATTAATACTCTCAACACTCCCCCTCAAGATGGGCGATAGATATCAATCATCCCCATCTTGTTACATAGTTTCGAGAGACTTAATGAATTAAGCCCCTTAGTAAGACAATCTGCAACTTGTTCTTCTGAGCGAACATGACCGAGCTTTAGTATTCCTGTCTCTAGCTTTTCCTTGATGAAGAACCGATCGATCTCGATGTGCTTCGTTCTGTCATGCTGAACTGGATTGTTAGCTATACTCAGTGCTGCTTGGCTGTCACTCAGAAGACGCAATGGTGTTCCTTGGTCCAGCTTCAACTCTGTCAGCAATGCTTTTACCCACAACAATTATGACACTCCTAGAGCTATAGCTCTATATTCCGCTTCAGCGGGTGATTGAGCTACCACAGACTGTTTCTTGCATCTCCATGAGACTAGGTTACCCCCCACAAATACACAATACCCTGAGGTAGATCTTCTGTCATCCATGCAACTTGTCCAATCTGCATCGCAGTATCCCTCAACACTAAGGTGTCCATTGTTCTTGAACCATATCCCTCTTCTAGGAGCTCCCTTTAGATATCTCAAAATATAGAAAACTGCATCCATGTGGCCCTTCCTTGGATCGTGCATGTAGCGACTCACTACACTCACAGCAAATGAGATATCAGGGCGAGTGTGACCCAGATAAATCAATCTGGCTACAAGTCTCTGATATCTTTCACGATCAACTGGCTCTCCTGCCTCTGCCCCCAATTTATTTTTTTGGTCAATCGGAGTGACTGTCGAACGACATTCCAGCATACCAGTTTCTGTGAGCAAGTCTAGTACATACTTCCTCTGAGAGAGGACGATCACATCTTTTCCTCGAGCTACCTCGATCTCGAAAAAATATCTCATCATTCCCAAGTCCTTTACTTCAATATTTTTGGCAAGTTCCGACTTCAGCTGGGAAATCTCCTCTTTCTCATCATCTGTGATCACTATATCATCTACGTATACAACAAGTATGATAACGTGGCCTCTCGCATGTCGAAAGAAGACTGTGTGACCTGCATTAGTCTGGCTTGTAACACCCGTAGTTCGTATTACGTATTTTTGTATACGTGTACGTATTTTGACTCATATTGTATGTCTCATTTTATGGTTTATTTTGGCATTTCGGTTTGCTTGGTTCGGTTCGGCTGCTTGGTTCGGCTTGATTCGGTTTTTGCATGTGGACCAACCCCTACCTACCACCATCTCCTCCATTTATTAACCCACCAACCCATTCTCTCTTCATTTACTCTTCTCCTTCCTCCATTAACTCTCTCCACCGACCAGAGAGAGGCTTAGGCAAGTGTAACTTGCTTCATGGAGGAACTCAGATTTTGTTGTTCCATTGTCTTCCTCATGAGATTCTAAGTCACTTTAGTATTTAGCATTTTCGAATTCCATGGCTCATTTCAAGTAGATCTAAGTTTTAGCATTTTTGATCTTCATAGTTTTGATCATCTAAAACTTGGTTGTTTCCAAAATGGAGAGTTCCCTGTAGTAGGGATTTCAATTTTATGCAAGTTTGGCTCTTGAATGGTTGGATTTCATCGAGACTTGACCGAGATGGGGCTTGCTTGAGTTCGTGAGCTTTTACGCCTGCTTGTCTTGGCCATGGGGAGAAGATGAAGTTTTACGCACACGTTCTAACGTGTTAGCGTAGTATTTTAGCCTTTACGTCCACGTTTTACGTGACAGCGTATAATTCAGCCTTTTACGCACACGCATTTGTGTGACAGCGTACTCCATTCTACGCTGAGTTCATTCAAGTTTTACGGTCGGGGCCCTCCCGCTTGCGTATAATCGTGCTCGCGTAGACTCTGGCTCGAGCAGACTCTCACGTGCGTAGAGTCTTGCTCGAGTGTTTCCTCGCGTAGAGCTTGCTCGCGTAGAGTTTCACTCGCGTAGAGCCTCGCTTACCTACGGCTTGCTAGAGTAAAGCCCTGACTCGCGTAAAACCCCACCCGTATGCACCCTTGCTCGCGTAGAGCTATCTCACCTTGCTCTTGCTAGCGTAAGTCACTTTACGCTTGAGGCCCCTTAGCCTAGCGTAGAGGTACGCATATAGAAACTTTGAGTCCCTATGGCGTACACCATTACCCTTTTATATCCTTACGCCTTTTGTCATGAACTTGATAGTCACGAATTTATTTAATTTGTTTGAAATGATAATTGTACACGGCATGGTATGAAGTAAAAATATGACATAACAAGACATGACAAGCAAGCATGATGGGAACTATTAAACGCTGTTGCGACGGCTAGCATGACATGACAAGAATGACATGACAAGAATGAATGGCCTGGATACCGTGGACGATTGTGTTTGTACAAGTGAACCAGTATGGTCTTGCATCATTTTTAGGACAGGGACCCCTGAGTACCACGGTCAGGGGTACCTACTTAAACTGATTAAGGCTAATAACTAGAATAATCCAGTAGTCATAAAGAGATTTCCCAGCTATAGGCAATCCCGTTATCTGGGCGCCCCATCATGGGATCTGTAGCCTGCCGTCGAGTAGGGCACATTTCCAGCACACTGTCATGTGTTGCATCCTTCAATCTACTTAAGGGTACATGTATTCTTTGGACAATGTACCCACATGAATTCAACCCCTAATTTGCGTCCGGATAGCCTGGATGGTCTGCAGGGCTTGTGGCTGTTGGAACATTTTATTGCATCTTGTTCGTAAGTAGGCTTGTGATAACCCTAGTTATTTAATGTATCAAGTCGTAATTATTGCTTAGCCGTGATTTGATTGGATGGAGTCTAACCCAGTCTAGTCTTGTCCTGATCCTGTACAAGATTGTTATATGACCTGAATGCTTGTGCTTTACTTTTTCGATAAATGGTGGAAACCAAGTTCCGTTCAGATGAAGGGTTACAACCCCGGTTGTCACGACCCGCACCCACTGTTAGGGTACGAGAACGTAACTACGCCCAGCCTACGCCGCAGTGTCGGTGGTAGAATGCTGTCCTAGGTCACAACATTTAACAATATAATGCTAAGCAGTTTATACTCCCCGAATGGGGGTGACATAGCACATACATACTCAATCACATCTAAGGTAGAGCATGATAAGGATAGATAAAACATGAAATCCAAAAGAGATACATGTGATAGAAGTCTAAGTGTCTAAGATACATAAACTCAGAAATACATCTCAAAACTCAAATACAGTAATCCACAAAGTAAATACAACTCCAGACAAAATGAAATAACTATCTAAACAACCTCTACTGTGTCTCCTCTAGGCTAGCAGGCAATCCCAGGCCATCTGTAAAATTTATCAACAGGTCCAGTCAGGACAGGAGCGAGCACATTACATCTCAACAGTTCATAGCAGGTTAGAAAATATAATCATGCAGTAAAGTAAGATACAGGTACTGAAAGAAGTGCAGTATGTAAACAGAGAGAGAGCTGTAATAGAAATATCTACTATAAATAGAGACTAACAGTGGCTAGTGATTCAGAGTACAATATAGACATGTAAATGGCCTGAGAGATTCTGATAAGACACTATGGAAGAGATTTTGATAAGATACTACTTGGGTATTATTCACATGTCTATTTCTACTCCCCCGTACCCCCAATCAATACACAAGGATCCAATCAGGTTATGTTATGATACTATATAACAGCCCCCGAAGGGTGATAAGCCTCCGAAAGGTGATAAGCCTCCGAAAGGTGATAAGCCCCCGAAGGGTGGTAAGCCTCCGAAAGGTGATAAGCTCCCGAAGGGTGATACATAGTAGACCCATAAATGGGATAAGGATTCCAGGAAGACTCTGTGATCATAAGAGTATATGTCACAAGTGATCGAAGAATTAACGAAGCATAGTGATACGCTATGTAAGTGAAATGCATAGAACATAGAGTACCCGATGCTCCCTAAGGATAACATCTCAAGAAGGGATCCATATAGTACCAATCCGTGTGACCAACGTGACAGTACAAGTAAAGTAATCTACTGCAGGAAATAGTTCTAAGCAGGATATGAAATGATCAGAGAATGTACTCGCCTGATAACCTGAACAGCTGATAAGTATAGGGGGGTCCAACTGAAGCCACAGAGTCCTATTTAAAGCAACATAGGTTACAAGGTGTTCAAGTTGTAATAAATGAATCCACAAACAATCTATTTTATCCTAGGTTCTTCTAAGTCAAATTAACTCTAGGTCGACTTCGGCCAATAATCTAGTCAAACTAGGTCAAGTGTTGACTTACAGTTAACTTTGGGTCAACTGGTCAACTTAGGTCAATCAGGGTCAATTCTAGTCTAATATAAAGTGTACTTCGTTATTTGTACGTCGAAACTTACGACACGCAAATCGAGATAAGAAGATTATCGGTAAAGTTGATAATCTTATTATAGTGATTCACGTGTTCAACTTGTCAATTTCAGCGATGTGAGATCACTGGAATTGACTGATCTCAGTTTTGTTGTACTAATCCCGAAATACGAACATTATAAGAATTAATTATTAATAAATTATAAAAAGGTTAAACTAAAAGAAACTATAAAAAATATTGTCGGACGATGAAATAAACATCGCCAACGTGTGCAGAATGGTCAAATTAGCTAGGATAGCCTACCCATCGGTCCAATTTGGACACAAGGGCAAAAAGGTAATTTCGGGTCAAAACAGTGTCCGTGTCGGAGCCGTTTTGCACCGAAAAATGTGCAAGAAAATAAGTCTATAAAATATAACAAATTGTATGTCCACAAAACCAGAATGACGATACGAACACAACGGTATCTCCAGAATTGAATTCCGTTGACCCGATCTCAATTTGGTCCGTTGACCAGAACTTGGAATTCCGGTTTGCACGGAAATACGTGCCGGAGCCAATGTTCTTAAAACTTAGCAAACTACCTGTCAACGAGTCTAGAATGATGATACGAACTCAACGGTATCTCCGGAATTGGATTCCGATGAGCCGATCTCAAAATGACCTGTTGACCCGGATATTGGTATCCGACTTGCACCGAAATGCGTGTCGGATCCAATGTCCACCAAAACCTAGCAAATTATATGTCAACGAGTCCATAATGACGATATGAACTCAATGGTATATCCGGAATTGGATTCCGATGAGCCGGCATCAAAAAGTCCCGTTGACCCAGAATGTGGGACCCACTTTGCACCGAAAAACGTGCCAGGGCCCACGTTCTCGAAAACTAACAAATTTTATATGAAAACATGCCAGAACGACGCCACAAGTCTAATGGTGGTGTCAGAAATGAAATCCGGAGTCCCGTGTTCAAAAATAGAATTTTACAAGTTGGAAATTACGAATTCGGATGACCAACTTTGGCGTCGAATTCAACCAATCAAACAAGCTCACAATGAAACGAAACTGGAGGGGTAGTAAGATGGTTATACCAGCTTCGCACCAGAACTGGTAGCACACCAAACGGAGCTGCGGTGGAGGAGATACAAGCTGACGAAGTTGGCCCCACGAAACTGTCCAAATTTAATACAATTTAAACAGTCAACTTGGTGGCCGGTTTTGATGTACCAAACGATAAGATCAACGGACAAAAATTGACATGAGTGAAGGTGTATATACCGAAATTGTGATGGAGCAAAGAAATCGTCGATCCAACGGTCAGATTCCCAGGAAAATGTGCGTAAAGTTGCTGCAATGGAAAGCCAAAATGAACGTGATTCCGCGCGCGTCACGACGGGACGCCATGAAAAATGTACGAATCGCCTCGACGGCGCGTCCCGGAGGACGGTGGCCGTCAGGGGACCTAACCCAGGGGTGCGCCCGGCCACATGGGAGGTCGACCACGCCGGTGTGCGGCCAGCGGCGGTGCTGCACCGCCCGTGCGCGTGCGCGAAGGGGCGCGCGCTGCTGTCCGGTCGTTGCTGCTGTGGCAGCTGCGCGCGGGGGAGGGGGGAGCTGTGCGACCTAGCCCCGCCGACGAGGGTGCGGGGGCATGCGGCCTCGACGATGATCGGCGGCGGACGGCCACTGACTGCGGCGGCGGCGGCGTGGTGGTGAGCGCAATGGAAGTGATGGCCGGTTGTTTGAGAATAGAAGGAGGGAAAAAAAGAAGCTGTGGTGGGTGGCGGTGATGGCCGACGGCGAGGCTGGCCAGGGGGTGGCCGAAGTGAGGGTGAGGAGGAGGAAAGGTCGGGTTGCATAATGGCCATGGGGTGGTGTCGGGCTCGGCCACAGTGGCTGCTGTGTGTTTGAGAGGGAAGAGAGAAAGAGAGAGGTGATAATTTATGATAATGAATGAAAGGGAGAGAGAAAAGATTCTCTCCAAATATTTAGGGTCGACCAACTTGAGTGTGGGAGTGTGGGGAAAAGTTATATGGGAAATTAATGGGTGAGATTCATTTGGGGAATCAAATGGCTAGGAATTAAATATAGGAAAAGGCCATTCTTATAGGAATTTGAATAAATAAAAAACTCCGATAAATATTGAAATAGGTAACAGGGTATTAAATATTATTTTGGACACAAAAAAATGAGGGTGTCCCGATGGAGGGTAACACAAAGCTGGACTGGACTCGGTGGAGCCGGATTGGGTCAAAATCGGACATTGTACAAAAATCGAATTAAAATTAGGCGTTGATGATCATGAGTGAATAAGTAGCACATGGGGATTCCAATAAATGGGACACAAGTGACGGACGGGTAGTAGGCTCAATGTGGGCTATGTCCATAATTGGGGCTGACAGGTTTTGGTCGACAGGGGACCCACAAATCAAATTGGAAGATAAATGTGACACCGTTGGGCAAAATAAAATCGGGTCACGTGTCGAGAAAGTTGTGCAAAGAAATTGGAGCACAAAATGGCGTGTCTGAGTGGGACACGAAGGTCAAGGGTGAAGAGCGTCTCGAGTAGATCATGCATGATGAGTTGGTTTCAAGAAAATAACTGGTCTTGCGCTCCCAAATTAAAAGTCACGGTAACGTGCTAAAAATGATCAAGGAAAAGAGTGGGAAAAATAAATAATAATCAAATGGTCTAAATCGACCCGAAGTTCAGCGAAGCAAAAAGAGCACAAGGGAACAAGTTTGGATGGGACACTATATACCATCATGAAGGTAATCCTGTCCACCCCAAAACTCATGAAGAAGATTTTTCAGAGTTGAACATCCCTGACACTCCAAATATCAATGGCACGGGAAAGTACACTTAAGGAAAAAAAATACAGAATAAATTATTTATTAAAAACTAAATCAATCAGAAAATTTTAAAAAAAATCAACCCGAATTTTAGGGTGCTCACACCGGTCCTTGTTTGGTTTAAGGGTTGTAACTTGGTTATCTGAATAGTCCCATGGTTATCTTATCGTATATCATCATGATTGACCATATCTCCAGTTTTCTTTTATTATATTATTATGTTTTGTGCTAATTGCTAGTTTTAATTCTTAAGAGAAGTCTCCTTTGTGGCACTTGCTCTTTCTGGGATCTGACCCAGCTGGTTTTGTATGGCCAGATACCGGAGTAGCACCAGAGGATCTTCCTGTCTTCCAGCCAGATGGTGACCACTAGACGTAACCCTGACAACGAGTGGGTTTTATTTTTGCTCTTCCACTCTATTGTAAAAATATTCTTTTGAGGCGTTTAGCCGACGAGCACGTGTTAGCTCGATTGTATTTTACTTACTATCTGTCCACGGGTTGTAACATGATTGACGAATCCTAGGGTTGATCATGTATGACTGAAACTCTTGCTAGTCTTCACATTTTGTATGACTAGCTTCATGATCATCCAAATATGTAATGTATGGGACGCCTTACTATTGTATATTTGATGCTCTAATATCTTGTAATTGCTTTTACTTGCTTGAGATTGAGACAATAGACTTGTTCATGACCATAAGAGACTGATGGCTTATAGTTAAATCCTCATGTATCTAGACAGCCGTAAACGTATAGCGAGGTGGATTCTATTTTAATATACGTAGCTGCATATGTATGCCCCCACTCTCCAGTATTCTGGTTCCGAGGCGTTACATGATTTTAGTGGTGGCCCATGCAGGTCTTGTGACTCAAGATATGTGAGGGTTTACCAAATAGATGTCTCAATCAGCACTCGCCCTTGATCTCTGCTCGTATCCTCTGAATCCCTGAATTCTTGACCTGATCACATGCTTGTATCTTTTATATGTCCTGGTCCTTCCTTATTGTTCCTTGTGTCGTCTTCTTCAGCGAAATTGTTCCTGGTCCTACCGATCGGCAAGACGGAGCACCTTCCGAGGACCCGCAGCAACCTAGAGATCAAGCCCAGCATTCAGGAGTAGACTCCAGTATCATGCCTACTGGGGGTCAAGAGCCACCAGTTCAGCCAGCCCAGCCTGCAAGGCAGGATGGTAGAGTCTTGGTTGTACTCATCTGAGAGTTGATTGCATCACAGGATCATCGGGGTGATACATTTCACCAGACAGTACAAGATGCTTTGAGCAGAGGAGGTCATCCAGGTAACAGTGTGGTCAACAGCTTCAAGCGCTTGAACCCTCATTTCTTCGATGGCAGCGAAGATGTTATTGCCGCAGACGCTTAGCTGCAGGATACTGAGGTTATTCTAGAAGCAGCCAAGACCCCCGAGGGCGAGAAGGTGGTCGTAGTGCGCCTACAGTTATTGGATCTAGCCCATAGCTGGTGGCGGCACAGGCCGATGGATTAGTGGCACCTATTGCTTGGACGGTATTCCGTGGAAGATTCCGGACCAAGTACTTTGACGCTGTAGCTCGGTATGATCTGCAGACGAGGTTCACTGATTTGAAGCAGATGGGAAGGAAGGTCGATGGGTATACGGCTGAGTTTTTTAGACTTAGTCGGTTTGCTCCCACCTTGGTGGCGATCGAGTTCGACAGAGCTCAGCGGTTCCAGTAGGGACTCCACCTGGAGATTTTACTGACAGTGGAGCAGTTTGAGCATCAGAATTTCGATGCAGTATTAAGAGCAGCGAGGAGGCATGAGTATACCTTCCAAAGGATTGTGGATCGGACCGACAGTCGGAAGAGGTCTCACGGCCAGATGAACCAGTCTTCAGCACCAGCCCCGGCAGCTCGGGCTTTGACCATTGGAGCTCCGAGGCGGACGACTTCTGTTACGTCTATTCAGCATTCGATCCCGGCGTATCCCCAGCAGCAGCAGAAGCTGCCTTCCGCAATGGGTTGCATTTATTATGGAAAGCCAGGGTATGTGGTGTTAGAGTGTCGCAGAGCACAGAACTTGTACTTAGTTTGTGGAGCACCGGACTACAGGGTTGGGAATTGCCCGAATAGGGAGAGTTCCTCTTCTTCGACCTTTTCCAGTTCGTCAGTTCGGGGACCAACCCCAGTACCAGTCCAGCAGCAGTACCCGTTTCCGAGGCCCTTGCCGCCTCAGTCCTAAGCATTTCAGCAGCAGAACCCTTAGTAGTATGCACAAGCCCAAGCCCTGATTCAGAACAGACAAAGAGGTTATCAGCAGAGGAGACCCGCACCCCGAGGGCATGGTCATGTGATGGCGATGACCGTAGAAGAAGGATTGGCACCAGGTGAGGTAGTGGCAGGTACTATTCTCGTTAACTCCTTTCCAACATCAGCATTATTTGATTCTGGTGTATCGTATTTATTTATGTCTGCACGATTCGTGATATGGATTGTACTGGAGCCCGAGTCATTATTAGTAAGACTCAATATACTTACTGGTAACGGTCTTGTGGGAGTAGATAGAGTGTTTTCCTCATGTCGGATCATAGTTAGCGGTAGAGAGTTCCCCGTTAGATTGATAGAGTTCCCGATGGCCGATTATGATGTGGTCTTAGGGATGGATTGGTTAAGGAACCAATATACTAGGATAGACTGCCATGTTGGCAGAGTTGTTTTTAGCATTCTAGGTGAGCCAGAGTTTTTCTTTTCCCGAGACGAAGTTAAACCTTCTCCTCCGGTATTACGGATGGCAGTAGCAGCAGTACAGTTACCCCAGATAGTCGAGGAGTTTCCAGATATTTTTTCAGAATAACTTCCAGGAATGTCGCCAGAGCGAGAGATCGAGTTTACTATCGACTTGATCCCAGGGACAGCCCAGTGTCGGAGAGAGTCTACAGGATGGCACGTCAGAATTGGAGATATTATACAAGATGATTGAAGAACTCAGGACCAAGGAATTCATTCGTGCTAGTGGATTGCCTTAGGGAGCCCCGATGCTTTTTGTGAAAAAGAAGTATGGTACGTCCAGATTATGTGTTGACTATCGTACCTTGAACCCAGTGACAATCAAAAACAGATACCCTCTTCCGATGATAGATGACTTGTTTGATCAACTTAAAGGGGCATCCGTATTTTCGAAGATTGATTTACGGTCAGGATACCACCAGATCAGAGTCATAGAGCAGGACATCCCGAAAACAGCATTCAGATCGAGGTATGGGCATTGTGAGTTCTTTGTTATGTCACTTGGAGCAACTAATGCGCCAGCTGTATTTATGGACCTCATGAATCGCATTTTCATGTCATACTTGGATCAGTTCGTGACTAGAAGACATCCTGGTCTATAGCAAGAGTGAGGCGGAGCATGAGCAGCATCTCCGTATAGTTTTTCAGATTCTCAGGGAGCACCAGTTGTATGCCAAGTTCAGTAAATACGAGTTCTGGCTCGATCGTATTTCATACTTGGGTCATATCATCACCAGAGGTGGAGTAGAAGTGGATCCCCAGAAGATCGTGGCTATTGAGACGTAGCCAGTACCCAGCACAGTTGCAGAAGTTCGCAATTTTCTTGGCTTGGCCGACTACTACCGGTGATTTGTTTCAGACTTTGCACGGATTTCAGCACCTATGACCCAGTTGACCCGCAAGGATGTACAGTTTGCTTTGACAGCAAAATGTCAGGAATCTTTTAAGAAGTTGAAGGCTTGATGACGGCACCCATTCTTACGCTTCCAGATGGGACTGGAGGATTTTTAGTGTATTGTGATGCTTCAGGCAGAGGTTTAGGATGTGTTTTGATACAGCATGGGAAGGTAATAGCTTATGCATCATGTCAACTTCATGATTATGAGAGGAATTACCCAACCCATGACTTGGAGTTAGCAACAGTAGTATTTGCACTTAAGCTTTGGAGACACTACTTGTATGGAGATAGGGTGGAGATTTTTACCGACCACAAGAGCCTGAAGTATGTATTTATCCAGAAGGATCTTAACATGCGTCAGAGGAAGTGGCTAGAGCTACTCGTGGATTATGATGTCAACTTACAGTATCATCCTGGGAAGGCCAACGTTGTTGCAGATGTGCTGAGCAGGAGAGCCGGAGTTTATTTTCTCACAGTGCAACCATAGTTATTAACAAATCTTCAGAAGATGGGTATAGAAGTTGTCCTTCCTACCAATATGGCATTGATGGCCAGCATGCAAGTTCAGTCCAGCATAGTTGAGCGGATCAAATTAGCTCAGTCAGCAGATTCTAAGCTTCAGCGGCTTAGGGCAGAATGTGTAGCATGACGAAGACCAGAATTATGTATCCATGAGGATGGTACACTTCGACATACGAGGCATCTTTGTGTACCTAGTGGTGATATTAGGCAGGAAATCCTGACAGAGGCTCACAGTTCTCAGTATTCAATTCATCTCGGTGGTATGAAGATGTATCTAGATATCTGACAACATTTTTGGTGGAATGGCATAAAGAGGGAGATATCCCGGTTTGTCTCTCGGTGTTTGGTTTGCCAACAAGTTAAAGCTGAACATCAGAGGCCAGCTGGACTTCTTCAGCCCTTGTCGATTCCAGAATGGAAGTGGGAGCATATAACCATGGATTTTGTAACGGGATTACCTAGATCCCCAGCTGGAAGAGATGCTATCTGGGTTATAGTCGACAGACTCACCAAGTTGGCTCACTTTCTCCCGTTCAGAGTTGGTCAGTCGACGGCTCAGCTAGAAGATGAACCTCAGGCAGATCGTCAGATTTCATGGTATACTAGCCAGTATCAACTCAGACAGGGATTCAAGATTTACCTCGTACATTTGGCGTAGTCTACAAGAGAGTTTGAGAACTCACCTCCAGTTCAGCTCAGCTTATCATCCGCAGACAGATGGTCAATCAGAGCGTACCATACGAACCTTGGAAGATATGTTGAGATCTTGTATACTTGACTTCGGTGGTTCGTGGGAGGATCACCTGCACCTGGTGGAATTCTCGTATAACAACAGTTTCCAGGCCAGTATCCAGATGGCGCCCTTTGAAGCCTTGTACGACAAGAAGTGCAGATCTTCCTTAGCTTGGGATGATATAGGCGAGAGGCAAATGCTTGGACCAGAGATGGTGGCGCGGACTATTTAGGTGGTCAGACAAGTCAGAGATCATCTTCGAGTTACACAAGATCACCAGCGACATTGGGTCGATTCTCATCCGCATCCCCTTGAATTTTCTGTCGGCTACCATGTATTCCTGAGGATCTCATCTACCCGTAGCGTCATTCGTTTAGGCGTGCAAGAAAAGCTTATTCCTAGGTATATAGGACTGTTCGACATTCTAGAGCGAGTAGGAGATGTGTTATATCGTCCCGCTCTTCCGTCGTCGTTACGTGAGGTGCATGATGTCTTCCATGTATCCCAATTGCGACAGTATATCCCGGATCCGAGTCATGTCCTTGATCATTCAAAATTGGTTGTTGGTACCAACCTTTCGTATGAGGAAAGACCCGTGTCCATATTGGACCGAAGAGAGAAGATACTCAAGAACAAGACTATCAAGTTAGTCCGTGTTGCTTGGGGTCATCAGTCTTTGGGTGAGTCAACGTGGGAGAGTGAGGATGATATACGATCGCGTTATCCCGACCTGTTTGACTCGTAAGGCATAATGTCCTTCTTATGCCTTATGCTCTCGATTCTTTGCTTGAATGAATGATTACATGGTAGACTGCTTAATATAGCTTGTCCTTGCCTCTTTAGCCTCTTAATTAAATTTTGAGGACGGAATTCTTTTAAGGTGGATAGAGATATAACACCCGTAGTTCGTATTACATATTTTGTATACGTGTATGTATTTTGACTCATATTGCATGTTTCATAGTTTATTTTAGCATTTCGGTTTGCTTGGTTCGGTTCGGCTGCTTGGTTCGGCTTGATTCAGTTTTTGCATGTGGACCAACCACTACCTACCACCATCCCCTCCATTAACCCACCAACCTATTCTCTCTCTTCATTTACTCTTCTCCTTCCTCCATTAACTCTCTCCACCGACCAGAGAGTGGCTTAGGCAAGTGCAACTTGCTTCATGGAGGAACTCAGATTTTGTTGTTCCATTGTCTTCATCATGAGATTCTAAGTCACTTTAGTATTTAGCATTTTCGAATTTCATGTCTCATTTCAAGTAGATCTAAGTTTTAGCATTTTTGATCTTCATGGTTTTGATCATCTAAAACTTGGTTGTTTCCGAAATAGAGAGTTCCCCGTTGTAGGGATTTCGATTTTACGCAAGTTTGGCTCTTGAATTGTTGGATTTCATCGAGACTTGACCGAGATGGGGCTTGCTTGAGTTCGTGAGGTTTTACGCCAGCTTGTCTTGGCCACAGGGAGAAGATGAAGTTTTACGCACACGTTCTAACGTGTTTGCATAGTGTTTTAGCCTTTACGCCCACGTTTTACGTGACAGCGTATTATTCAGCCTTTTATGCACAACCATTTGCGTGACAGCGTACTCTGTTCTATGCTGAGTTTTTTCGAATTTTATGCTCGGGGCCTTCCCGCTCGCGTAGAATCGTGCTCGCGTAGACTCTGGCTCGAGCAGACTATCGCGTGCGTAGAGTCTTGCTCGAGTGTTTTCTCGCATAGAGCTTGCTCGCGTAGAGTTTAACTCGCGTAGAGCCTCGCTTGCCTACGGCTTGCTAGCGTAAAGCCCTGGCTCGCGTAAAACCCCACCCGCATGCACCCTTGCTCGCGTAGAGCTATCTCACCTTGCTCTTGCTAGCGTAAGCCACTTTACGCTTGAGGCCCCTTGGCCTAGCGTAGAGGTACGCGCGTAGAGACTTTGAGTCCCTGTGGCGTACACCATTACCCTTTTATATCCTTATGCCTTTTATCATGAACTTAATAATCACTAATTTATTTAATGTGTTTGAAATGATAATTGTACACCGCATGGTATGAAGTAAAAACATGACATAATAAGACATGACAAGCAAGTATGATGGGAACTATTGAACGTTGTTGCGACGGCTAGCATGACATGACAAGAATGAATGGCCTGGATACCATGGATGATTGTGTTTGTACAAATAAACCAGTATAGTCTTGCATCTTGTCTAGGACAGGGACCCTGAGTACCACGGTTAGGGGTGCCTACTTAAACTGATTAAGGCTAATAACTAGAATAATTCAGTAGTCATAAAGAGATTTTCCAGCTACAGGAAATTCTGTTATCTGGGCGCCCCATCATGGGATCTGTAGCCTGCCGTCGAGTAGGGCACATTTTTAGCACACTGTCATATGTTACACCCTTCAAGATACTTAAGGGTACATGTGTTCTTTGGACAATGTACCCACATGAATTCAACCCCTAATTTGCATCCGGATAGCCTGGATGGTCTGCATGGCTTGTGGCTGTTGGAACATCTTATTGTATCTTGTTCGTAAGTAGGCCTGTGATAACCTTAGTTAGTTAATGTATCAAGCCGTACTCATTGCTTAGCCATAATTTGATTGGATGGAGTCTAACCAAGTCTAGTCTTGTCCTGATCCTGTACAAGATTGTTACATGACCTGAATGCTTGTACTTTATTTTCTCGATAAATGGTAGAAACCAAGTTCCGTTCAGATGAAGGGTTACAATCCCGGTCCTTGTTTGGTTTAAGGGTTGTAACTTGGTTATCTGAATATTCCCATGGTTATCTTATCGTATATCATCATGATTGACCATATCTCCAGTTTTCTTTTATTATATTATTATGTTTTGTGCTAATTGCGGGTTTTAGTTCTTAAGTGAAGCCTCCTTTGTGGCACTTGTCCTTTCTGGGATCTGACCCAGCTGGTTTTGTATGGCCAGATACCGGAGTAGCACCAGAGGATCTTCCTGTCTTCCAGCCAGATGGTGACCACCAGACGTAACCCTGGCAACGAGTGGGTTTTATTTTTGCTCTCCCACTCTATTATAAAAATATTCTTTTGAGGCGTTTAGCTGACGAGCACGTGTTAGCTCGATTGCACTTTACTTACTGTCTGCCCACGGACTATAACATGATTGATGAATCCTAGGGTTGATCTTTTATGACTGAAACTCTTGCTAGTCTTCACATTTTGCATGATTAGCTTCATGATCATCCAAATATGTAATGTATGGGATGCCTTATTATTGTATATTTGATGCTCTAATATCTTGTAATTGCTTTTACTTGCTTGAGATTGAGACAATAGACTTGTTCATGACTATAAGAGACTGATGCTTGTAGTTAAACCCTCATGTATCTAGACAGCCGTGACTGTATAGCGAAGTGGATTCCATTTCAATATACGTAGCGGGCTATGTATGCCCTCGCTCTCCAGTATTCTGGTTCTGGGGCGTTACATGGCTGTTCGCTATGCCCGTGATAGCTTTTCTGAATCTTTCAATCCATGCCCGAGGAGATTGTTTGAGTCTATACAATGGTTTCTTCAGCTTGCACACTTTTTCTGTTGACTGCTTCCTGCAAAATTCAGGAGACATCTCCATGTATACTTCCTCCTGTAGATATCTATGAAGAAAGGCATTCTTCACACCTAATTGATAAAGTTGCCACCCGTGGTTTGCTGCAAGGGAGACGAGGGTTCTTATAGTGCTCCTCTTTGCTACAAGAGCAAACGTCTCATCAAAGTCGATGCCATAGGACTGAGTGAATCCTTTTGCAACCAATCTTGCCTTGTATCACTCCACCTTTCCTTCTGGCGTCTCCTTCACCGTGAAGACCCATTTGCATCTGACTGCCCTTTTTCTTTCAGGTAATGGAATAAGTTCCCATGTCCCATTTCTTTCCAGTACCCCAAGTTCCTCCAATATTGCAACTTTCCACCTTCGATCTTCCTTCGCTTCCTGCCAACACTTAGGCAAAGAGGTGGTTTCTAACGATGCAATGAATGCTCCATAAGTAGGAGATATATTAGAGTATGATAGAAAATGAGCAATATCATGTTCATAACTATAATGAATAGGAGATTTTTTTGCATTACTACGAGAAGATCTTCTTAAGGAAATATGAGATAATGGAGGAGAGATCATACCATCCGAATCAGAGGGATCCGCATCCGAATCAGAGGGATCTGGTACAGAAGACGCATCTTCAGGAGTTGGGGCAGGGTTAAGCGAGGGACATGGCACAGTTAGCACAGTAGGGGTAATAGGCACAGTAGTGGACTGCTGCTTCCTTCTTCTGTAGACTTGGAGCTCTGTAGTCCGTTCCTCCCCCTATTCTGTAGTCTTCCCCTGTACTGGAGCATCACTTCCTTCCTCCTGATTGTATGCATCATTATCACTTTCCTCACTTTTGCTATCTCCCCTTTTTTTTCTTGGACCAACTTCCATAATTGGGAATGGAACTGACCCAACAATTATGCTTGGGACTATCTTTCCCTCACTCCTAACACCTCTCGTGTTAGGTGTGTCACCAAATACGAAGCCTTCACCTGAACCATTGTGGTAGTATGGTTCCATCTCTCTGAATGTAACATCCATGCTCACAAAGAGTCTTCGATCCACTGGACTCCAGAAAGAATATCCCTTCTGAGCCCCTGAGTAGCCAACGAAGACACACTTCACTGCCCGAGGGTCCAATTTCCCTATTGTAGGTCTATTATCCTTCACAAAGCATACACAACCAAATACTTTTGGGGGAACAATGTACTTGTTCTCACCTGTAAGCATCTCAAACGGTGTCTTCCATCCTAACACCTGAGAGGGCATCATGTTGATAAGGTATGTAGCAGTCAACACGGCATGTCCCCACAAGTGTTTCAGAACATTCATAGCAAACATCATCGACCTTGCTACTTCCAACAGGTTCCTGTTCTTCTGTTCCGCCATGCCATTTTATGCTGGTGTATAGGCACATAAAGTCTGATGATGTATCCCATTGGCTGATAAGTACTCCTCAAAAGCTTTGTTGGTATATTCTGTCTCATTGTCAGACTTCAAAATCTTTACTTTAGCACCGTACTGTGTTAAAATCCTGCGATGAAAGTCTTGAAAGTATGCAAAGACATCATTCATACTCTTCATTAGGTATACCCAAGTAACACGAGTATGGCAGTCAGTAAAGGTGAAAAACTGCTTAAAACCATTAATAGCAGTTGTAGGACAAGGTCTCCATACATCAGAGTGTATCATATCAAAAGCAGACGAAGGGATATTCCTCGATTATGATGCCAAGAGTAAGGGATGTAGGATTTTCAATAAGAAATCTATGATTGCTGGAGAATCTATTAGTGTTTTCTTTGATGAGCTCAACAGTCAAAAATCTAGCGACAATGATGACTAACATGTATGAAACCAATCCAAGGCACCTAAAGATATTGCTACCGACAAGAACTATCTGGAAAGTCTTCCTAAGAAGATAAAAATCATGCTAGACCATCCAGAAACACTTGTTATAGGTGATGTATCCAAGGGAGTAGGTACGCGTTCTTCTACTAGAGACATAACAGCTAATGTAATTTTCATTTCTCAAGTAGAACCTAAATCAGTAGCAGATACTTTTTCTTGATAAATTTTTTATTAATGCCATACAAGAGGAACTTAACCAATTTAAGAGAAACCAAGTTTGAAAACTTGTTCCTAAACTTATTAGTCAATCGATAATTGGTACCAAATGGGTGTTATGAAATAAATTAAATGAGGATGAACATGTTCTACGCAACAAAGCACGTCAAAGCACAAGATTATAATCAAGAAGAAGGAATTGATTATGACGAGACTTATGCTCTTTTTGCTAGACTAGAATCTATTCACACGTTTTCTGCATTCACATATTTTTCTAAATTTAAATTTTTTCAAATCGATTTTAAGAGTGCATTTTAAAATGGGTTTATAAAAGAAGAGGTTTTTGTGAAGCAACCCCCTGGTTTTGAGGATTTTCAAAAACCTGATCACGTTTTTAAGTTAAGAAAGGTACTTTATGGACTCAAACAAGTACCTCGTGCTTGGTATAAATGCCTAAGTACTTTTCTACTTGAAATGATTTTTTAAAAGTAAGAATTGATACAACTTTGTTTATCAAAACTTCAGAAGATAGTATTTTACTTGTGCAAATATATATTGATGACATAATATTTGTTTCTACTAACGAAAAACTCTGTCAAGATTTTGCTAAGTGTATATAGAGTGAGTTTGAGATGAGTATGATAGGAGAGCTTAACTACTTCCTAGGACTTCGGATCAAACAACAGTCGCAGGGAACCTTCATCAATCAAGCCAAGTACACGAAGGACTTACTAAAAAAGTTTGACTTCGACAACGCAAAGCCTATCAGACGCCAATGGCTATATCAACTTGACTTGACCTTGATGAAAGTGGCAAACCAGTCGACCAACGTAAGTATCGAGGTATGATTTATAGTTTACTGTATTTAACTGCTAGTCATCCTAATATTATGTTTAGTATTTGCATCTGTGCACAATATCAAGCTAAGGCCCTAAGGAATCATACCTATGCGTCGTTAAGCGTATCTTTCGATACCTTAAAGGGACTTCTACTGTGGTATCCCAAAATTACATCATTTGACCTAATCGGCTACTCGAATGCTGATTTTGCTAGATACAAAGTAGACCGTAAAAGTACCAGCGATACGTGTCATCTCCTAGGTAAGGCTTTAGTCTCTTGGTTTAGCACAAAATAAAATTTGGTAGCATTATCAACAAGTGAGGTTGAGTATATCACCGCAGGACGTTGTTGTGCTCAAATTTTGTGGATGATGTAAACTTTAGAAGACTATAATCTGTAATACACTAAGATTTTCATATTATGTGATAACACTAAAATAATTAATCTGACTAAGAACCCTGTATGTCACTCATGCACTAAGCACATAGAAATACGTCACCATTTTTTATGTGATCACCAACAATACGGAAATATTTGTCTATAATTTATTGACACAGATCATCAACTGGCAGATATATTCACAAAACTATTAGCCAAAGATCGTTTTAACTTTTTACGTCGCGAGTTAGGCATTCTTGAATTTTTGGAGTCATATGTGTTATGATTAATAAAATACTTAAAACTTAAAATTCAACAATTTATTAATCGAAGTTATTTTGGGTACAAGCCAAAAAGGCCCTTCTATACACAGGTGTAAATAACCTGAAGCGATACGGTATGCATTCTCCTGTGAACCACCACTAGCTGGGACTCGGCCCCTACAGCAAACCAAAAGTAATGGATATTAATTAATCAATGAATTCCAAGTTTGTAAGTGATTTTTATCATTTGTTACTCATAAATGAACCAAAATTCAAGATGGCCAAACTTGGACCGAGTTTGGACGGAATTCGATTGGGTTATATTCTGCAACCCGTGAGCAGCAGCCTACTTGTATTCATTCTTCCCCAAATCAGCCGAAAACCAGCACCATAAAACCCTAACTTCAAAACCCTAATCCTAGATAGCTTCATTTTAGGCTTTCCAACCCAAATTTCTTGGATCTAGGGTGTTCTGAAGGCTTCTTCTTCCATTTTTTTTATCTTGTGGTATAATTCTCTCTATTTCTTTCTCAATTTCATTATGGCACCAATATTGTTTAAGAGAGAGAAAAGTAGTGATGCGGCTTCTTTATCTACTTCTGAGTGTGAACATGTAAATCTCTTTAGTCCCCCCCCCCCCCCGCCTTGATGACGATAAGGAATATAATCCTACATTATTTGTTTATCTAGAGAGATCTATTAACTGGTTTGATAATTTTCGTTATCGTAAGATATGTCGGGAAAAAACAATTAATTTTACTATTTTATCAAAATATTTCAATATGTTTGAAAATCTTGGTTTTGTGAATTACTGTAAGTTACAAATCCGATATATGAAAATACGGTTAGCATATTTTATTATAACTTATAAGAATCAGAAGATTGTATTCATTCATCGGTTAGCGGGATGGAATTTGAATTTAATTCTGACGATTTGAGCGAATATTTTCAGACGCAAAATAACGGTGATGCTCTTGTCAACTAAAGTTCAATCTTCTGATAGTATGACTTGAATCTTTTATAGTCGCATTGGGTCATCCAGATTCGATTCCTCGAAAACGACTATACGCACGCAACTTGAACCAACACTTCTGTTAGTTGTATTTGTTAGCCTAATGATTATATCATATTTTTGAATATGGCTAATCAGCTAAGTTTAACATAATGATGTCATAATATCCATATATTCTCTATCATATTACTACTTAAACTTAGCATTGTCCTACTGTTTACTAAATAATATCTTACTATGATACTATTTTTTTCATCTAACATGTACTTGTAGACATGCAGTAAGCATGATCAAACCATGACAAATGCAATAAAAAATTGATGGCGGGCCAAAGACGGCGTTAAATTAGAAGATTTCTCTAAACCATCCAGCGACCTATCCGGGGCCTCGCACTCGGGGGTTCCGCTGCCCGATCGGCGGATAGGGGTCGAGGGGGAAACGCCCCCCATGGGGTTCGGGGGCGAAGCCTCCAAGGTATTCAGATTTCTAGATCTGTTTATCTTTGGACATCTGCCGTCAAGGAAAATAGCATCTTCAAGTCTGCTCAAAGACGTCATCAAAGAGCAATTAGTTTTTCCAATTTATTCTACATTTTTCCTTTCTTGAGTCTAGATTATATTGTGAGTTGGGATTACTAGCATTTAGAAGATTATCCTGAACCAAAACAAACCTATCTTTGATCCCAAACCAAACCAGCATCCAAAATCCTTCCTGAACCAAAAGATTCCCTGAAAACATAGTAACCGAACTCGGGCCGAGTTCTGCCTGAACTCGGACCCCTAGGATCACTCATGGTCAGCAACATTTCCTAATATTTTGGATCGCCAACGTTTAAAATTTGAACGTTTACCCAAACCGAGTTTTGCCCAAACTCTATCTCAAAAATTCCTATAAATAGAGAATAATTTCCCATTTCTACTAACTCATTCATTCTTTATCTTTTCTATCTTTTCTGAAGCCTTCTTATCTACAAAAAGCTTTAATCTTCCTATTCCCAAGACAACTCCTATTCTTCTAAGTGCCGGTTGTTTCCGATTAGGAGTATTCGAGTTGTACAAGCTTGGAATATAAAAGTTTTCTTCAGAAAGGTGTTTAAAGTTTGATCGTGGACTTCGGATAAAAACAGGACGGTGTTGAAGTTGGCGTGTTCTTCGGAGCAAAGCACGCTGTGTAATTTCTATTCAAAATAGTGGATTAATAGCGAGTAAGAGTTCTCGCGACTGGACTAGTCTTCTCAAAAGAAAACCAGTACAAACCTTGGTGTTTGCATTTGCTCTTCTGAACTTATTTACTTTACACATTTACTTTTATACTGACTGTTTCATATTTGTTTGATTACTGCCATAAATATTTTTAAGTGGTAATTATTATTTCGCTGCACGCACGCACTTTGTTCACCCCCCTCTAGAGGTGCTCAATTGGTCCTACAATTGGTATCAGAGCTGGTTCTCTATACATAGGTATTGCTGATCATAACAATTGTTCCAACAATTGGTATCAGAGCAAGGTTTCTATTATTTGGCTTAACATCCTTAAAGTAGATCCTTGTCAATATATATATATATATATATATATATATATATATATATATATATATATATATATATATATATATATATATATATATATATATATATATATATATTACTGCTCATACCAATCGTTCCTATAATTGGTATTAGAGCGGGTTATATTCATATATAATACTCTCGAGAGTTTGCATATGACAGCCGTGAAATCAATGTTCACCGGTGAAGGGCATTCCACAAATAGACCTCCACTATTTGATGGAACAAACTACATGTATTGGAAGACACGGATGAGCTTGTACCTGAAGTCTCAAGAATTTGACGTATGGTCAATTGTTGTCAATAGCTACAAAGAGCCTACTATCACATCTATGCTTGATTTCTCTATTATTAACAAGCCTTATTATAGTTACACGGAGGAAGAGAAGAAGTTAGCTAGCCTTGACGCAAAAGCAATGTTTGCTTTTTATTGTGTTGTAGACATAAATATATTCAATCTTATTACTACTTGCAGAACATCTCATAAAATTTGGAAACTTCTTGAAGCTACTTATGAGTCCGGATACGAAAACAAAGCTAGCAACTCCAGAGAGAAGGATAGTCTTCATAATAATACAAATGTATGCATGATGGAATTGAGGTTTAAAGTACAATACAATCCCTTATATAAAGAAGAGCTTGTATGCCACAACTGCAAGAAAATAGGCCACATCATGGAATATTGCTCTACTATTACTAAAGAGGAGAATTACTATGAACGATCAAACGAAGGAAGATCGTCGGCTCACAAGTACGCTATCATGAGTATATGGTGTGAAAGTGAACCAAGCTATTCCGAGGAAGAAGAGAGACCACGCTAGTTGCAAATATATGCGCAATGGCATTATCTAAAGAGGTACAAAGTAATACTCTTTATGAAGAGAGTAAATTTTCTTATGATGAACTTTCTGATGCTTTCAGTAATCTTCTTAAAGAACACAAGAAAGTTCTAGTTAAGTATAAGCAAGCTAGAAAGGATATTCTATCCTATAAGCGTCAGAATGAAAAAGCTTACTTGCTTAAATACTTATACTTCTGATAATTCTACTGAGATTTCTATACTTGAGTTTATATTGCCTGAGTCACATGATTGCATTGAGAAAAGTACTCAAGCAAATGCTAAACATAAGGAGGAATTAGAATAAAAAAGAAGAAGTATTCTATTGCTTCGTATAGAATTGATGCTCTTTCTACTAAATATGATGAGATCTGTGCTAACTCTAAAAATTAGAGATTAGACTGGAAAAGCAAGTAGTATAACCTACGACTCAGTCTAACACAAGACACGTGACACATCACAAAGTCACACACGACAGATCTTTTACAAAGGAAGCAATCAAAGATAAAACTTCACATAACCATACCTTCTATTACAAGTATCCATGCACATTATATCACACCACTACACGTTCTTATACTGCTGCACATAGCAATAATGTTAATACATTCTGTCATTATTGCGGTATGTATGGACATATTTCTAATCGTTGTCAGATTAGAAAGCTAGTTGATACGAACTTATGCTAATGGGTTCGAAAAGCTAACAAATGTGGATCCAAATTTTGGATACCAAAGTCTTTGACTCTTGATATAGGTAAAGCTTCTTCATATCAAATAGAACCATGGAACATGTTAGTGATTGCAAAACTACAAATGTCATCTTCCAAGCAATTGCACCAACATAAGTGTGGTCACTAAAACCACTTTGGTAATATGCTAAACGATTCTTTCTAAATGGCTAAATTTTTTAGATCTTGCATGTTATTAATTAGTAGCTTGCTACTAGCTCTCATTTGATACTTCGTTGATCTATCTATTTAATTATGATTTTGAGAGAATATTTTTAATTGTATCTTGCGTATGACTAAATTTGGATATTTATTTTTGTGTTTTTTTTTTGATATATAATCTCCATATTTATTAGTGCATCTTTATATCTTTATAGTGCATTATGAAAACTCCTTGAAAAATTGTTTTTAGTATCTTGATCTTGATAAAATTTTTTTTGGGTATTTACTTCTCTTATATTTAAAGATTCTAGATTTCGATACTGGTTGATGATATTGCATATATTTCTTTAAATCAAAGTTCTTAAAAGTAGAGATCATTTTGGGTACAAGCCGAAAGGGTCCTTCTATCATACAGGTGTAAATAGCCTGAAGTGACATGGTGTACTAGTCTTTGGACTACCGCTATCTGGGAATCGTCTCCTACAGCTAACCCAAAGTGATCAATACTTTATAGACTTAAGATTTATTAAGGTCTACTTGCAACTATTATCAATTCTGGATCCAAGGCACTGAACCCAGTCCTCTAGGTTCCAGAATACATCAGCGTATCTATGTCCTACATTTTGATTTATAAATATTTTATATTTTATTGTTACCCAATGATTTTGTAGCACATATAAGGATACATGTAATTGATACATCTTTTGCTTATAGCTACAAAAGATTTAACTTTTGTTGTTTGAGATTTTTTTCGATTCCAGTGGATACACTATTTTGTATTCTCTAAATCGATCTATAATCCTGGATTGATCTCAATTTGATGCAAAGATATATGAATTTCGTCTTTAGATTTGGACTTTCATTTTGTGATTTTTATATTTTCACAAAATGTAGCATATGTTGATCTATCTAGACTATCTTGTCTATTGTGAGATACTATTGCATATAGCAGTAATTCTTTTGTCTCTTTTGTCTAACGATGATTGTTTTTCATATCCGTGATGCTCATTTTATTAAGATTTTATTATTCACTTCTTATTCAAATTAATAACTGCCTATAGCAGTAATTCTTTGCAGGAGAGAAGTCATGCTTATTAAATATCTCTCTCTCAAAGCGTTTCTTTTTTTTAACCCTACGGTTATCAGATGGACACCATGTTAAGGGTTTAAAAGGAAAAAAATAAACTTTGATAAGAAGTCCTAATATTTTGATAAATTAACTTTTGGAAATATTTGTCTAAATTTAAATTTGTCAAATTTTGGATATACCATGAAAAATGGGAGCATTTAATTATTTCAAATCTATTATTCCTCTGACATGCCATATATCTGGAATACTATTTATTTGGACATTCAACTAATCCTACTTTACTTGTTCAAAATGGGCTATTTATGATATACATTCTTTTATTAAAGTTGTTTTTGTGAAACAGAAGTTTTGAATCGTCAGCTATCAATCTAAGGACTAAACGGACGCATTCGAAAATTGTATTAAGACAGCTTTTCATAATAAAATTTTCGTATTTCAAAAAGTCTTTTGATTTCTCTCTAATATTTTGAAACTGTCCGTTACTCGAATGCTATTATTAAGACAGTTATCAAAAATCCTTTATTGTCTTGAAATTATTTTTGTTATTTGAATATTTCTTTTTTTTTAATTGGATATATATTTTGATTGTTCATCTTTAAGCATTTATTTATTGGATATTTCTTTTACTTGCCTAAAGATGATATTGGTTTTCAGCTTGAACTTTATATGCATTGATCAAAGGAAAGAAATATACATATCTTGGATATCTCTTAGATTTTGTGATTGATTATTTTATTTATTTTGTGCATATAAATGCCTTTGAACTAGATACACATATTTTAAATGGAAGCAAATTAAATGCTTCAATTCATTTATACTCTTAATATGTGGTATACCTAGTTCATCATGGACATATATTCTTGTATCTAAAATATCTTGTTGATTTGTTCATGATACTTAGATTTATAGTAGATTTATGAGACAATATAATTGTCTTCATTATCTTGTTTCTCTCATTTTTCATGGATTTATTTGTTATAATTTTTTTATATTATCTTGATTTTCTTATCATGATAATTATTAAGCTATCGTTATTTTGGCTTTTCTTGTTGAGGATTTATCTCAAAGTTCATGATAATCTATATTTAGACTAGTCATACTTTGTGGGAGAGCATTCAAGTCGACTGAATATCTCTTTCTTAAGTATTTTGCCTCTATTACCTTCATGTTTATCTAATAGGTATTCATATATCATGCTATGGTAATTGAGTTCAAATACATGAACTTTTGTATAGATTTTGGTATATTTATTTTGATTTCTTTTCAATGATTATATTTTTTATGGAAGTGATTGACTATTTTGTATGGGCAAAGTGTGAATCATATTTTTTTATCATAGTTAAAAGTATTATTATATTTTTTTATGTTATTGGTATATACTAGTTCTATAAATTTCTAAGCCTCATGGATTATTTATGACCAATGATTGAATTTTTTACTATATTTGTAACTACTTTTTATTAAAATCTTTATTGTTCTCTTTCAAACTATATCTATATTTTTTTCGAATTTTGGTATGAACCCAGATCGCTGTTCATGATTATTTCTGCATTCCTTCTGTTATGATTGATTTTATTTTATATCTTATTACGGGGAGCTTATTTTTGATCATGTCAACGGAGGAGAAATAAGTTTAAGTTATCACACAATCTTCTAGTAAGTTAGCACACAATGTTCTAGTAATATGTGTTTATTAGTGATACATGTCTATCGTATCTGTCTTAAACTTAACTGATTTGCCATAATAAAAAAATGGAAAGATTGTTAGCCCAATGATTATATCATGTTTTTAAATATGGCTAATTAGTTAAGTTTAACATAATGATGTCACTAATATTCATATATTCACTATCATATTGCTACTTAAACTTAGCATTGTTCTACTTTTACTAAATAATATCTTACTATGATACTGTTTTGTTCGTCTAACATGTACTTGTAGACATGCAGTAAGCATGATCAAACCAGGATAAATGTAATAAAAAAATTGATAACGGGACAAAGACGATGTTAAATCAGAAGATTTCTCTGAACCACCCAGTGACCTTTTTGGGGCCTCGCACTCAGGGGTTTCGCTGCCCGGTCAGCGGACAGCGGTCGAGGGGGCAGCGCCCCCCATAGGGATTCGGGGGAAGAGCCCCTGAAAGGTATTCAGATTTCTAGATCTGTTTATCTTTGGACATCTGCTGTCAAAAAAAAATGGCATCTTCAAGTCTGCTCAAAGATGTCATCAAAGGGCTATTGGTTTTTCCAATTTATTCTATATTTTTCCTTTCTTGAGTCTAGATTATATTGTGAGTTGGGATCACTGGCATTTAGAAGTTTATCCTGAACCAAAACAAACCTATCTTTGATCCCAAACCAAACCAACATCCAAAAGCCTTCCTGAACCAAAAGATTCCTTGAAAACATAGTAACCGAACTTGAACTGAGTTTTGCCCGGACTCGGACCGAACTCGGTCCCCTAGGATCACTCCTGGTCAACAGTATTTCCTAGTCTTTTGGATCTCAAATGTTCAAAATTAAAAAGTTACCCTAACCGAGTTCTGCCCGAACTCTATCTCAAAATTCATATAAATAGAGAAGAATTTCCTATTTCTATTAACTCATTCATTCTTCATCTTCTCTATCTATTCTAAAGCCTTTCTATCTACAAAGAGCTTTAATCTTCCTATTCCCAAGACAACTCCTATTCTTCTAAGTGCCGGTGGTTTTCGATTAGGAGTATTCGAGTTGTACAAGCTTGGAGTATAAAAGCTTTCTTCAGAAAGGTGTTTGAAGTTTTATCGTGGGCTTCGGATAAAAATACAATGGTGTTGAAGTTGGCGTATTCTTCGGAGAAAAGCACACGGTGTAATCTCTATTCAAAATAGTGGATTAATAGCGAGCAAGAGTTCTCGTGACTGGATTAGTGCTCTCAGAAGGAAACCAGTATAAACCTAGGTGTTTGCGTTTGCTCTTCCAAACTTATTTACTTTACGCATTTACTTTTATACTGCCTGTTTCATATTTGTTTGATTACTGCCATAAATATTTTTAAGTGGTGATTATTATTCCGTTGTACGAACGCACTCTATTCACCCCCTCTAGAGGTGCTCAATTGGTCATACAATTGATATCAGAGCTGGTTCTCTTTACATAGGTATTGCTGATCATACCAATTGTTCCAACAATTGGTATCAGAGAAAGGTTTCTATTATTTGGCTTAACATTCTTATAGTAGATCCTTGTTATCAATTGTTACCCTCTGATTCCAATTTTCTATAATTGGTATCAGAGTGGGTTCTTGTTATATATATATTACTGCTCATACCAATCATTCCTACAATTGGTATTAGAGCGAGTTATATTCATATATAACACTCTAGAGAGTTTTCATATTGCAGCCCTAAAATCAATGTTCACCGGTGAAGGGCATTCCACAAATAGACCTCTACTATTTGATGGAACAAACTACACGTACTGGAAGACACGGATGAGCTTATACCTGAAGTCTCAAGACTTTGACTTATGGTCAATTGTTGTCAATGGCTACAAAAAGCCTACTATCACATCTATTCTTACTTTCTCTATTATTAACAAGCCTTATTATAGTTACACGGAGGAAGAGAAGAAGTTAGGTAGCCTTAACGCAAAAGCAATGCATACTTTTTAGTGTGCTGTAGACATAAATGTATTCAATCTTATTACTACTTGCAAAATATCTCATAAAAATTGGAAACTTCTTGAAGCTACTTATGAGTCCAGGTACAAAAAAAAGCTAGCAACTCCATAGAGGAGGATAGTCTTCATAATAATGCAAATGTATGCATGATGAAATTGGAATTTAAAGTACAACACAATCCCTTATATAAAGAAGAGCTTGTATGCCACAACTGCAACAAAACATGCCACATCATGGAATACTGCTCTACTACTAATAAAGAGGAGAATTGCGATGAACGATCAAACGAAAGAAGATCGTCGTCTCACAAGTACGCTACCATGAGTATATGGTTTGAAAGTAAAACAAGCGATTCCGAAGAAGAAGAGAGACCTCGTCTAGCTGCAAATATATGAGCAATGATATTATCTAATAAGGTACAAATTAATACTCTTTATGAAGAGAGTGAATTTTCTTATAATGAACTTTCTGATGCTTTCAGTGATCTTCTTAAAGAACACTAGAAAGTTCTAGATTAGTATAAGCAAGCTAGAAAGGATATTCTATCCTATAAGTGTGAGAATGAAAAGCTTACTTGCTTATTGAATGATGCTAGAAATAATTGTACTTCTGATAATTCTACTGAGATTTCCATACTTGAGTTTAGATTGCATGAATAACTTGATTGCATTGAGAAAAGCACTCAAGAAAATACTAAACTTAAGGAGGAATTAGAATCAGAAAAAAAGAAGTATTCTATTACTTCATATAGAATTGATGCTCTTTCTGCTAAATATAATGAGATCTATGCTAAGTCTAAAAAGTTAGAGATTATACTGGGAAAGAAAGTAGTATAACCTACGACTCAGTCTAACACAAGACACGTGACACATCACAAAGTCACATACGACAGATCTTTTATAAGGGAAGCAAGGAAAGATAAAGCTTCACGTAACCATACCTTCTATTACAAGTATCCACGCACATTATATCACACCACTACACGTTCTCAAACTACTGCACATAGCAATAATTTTAATACTTTCTGTTATTATTGCGATATGCATGGACACATTTCTAATCGTTGTCAGATTAGAAAGCTAGTTGATATGAACTTATGCAAATGGGTTCCAAAAGCTAACAATTGTGGATCCAAGTTTTGGATACCAAAGTCATCGACTCTTGATGTAGGTAAAGCTTCTCATATCAAATAGAACCATGGAACATGTTAGTGATTGCAAAGCTACAAAGGTCATCTTCCAAGCAATTGTACCAACATAAGTGTGGTCACTAGAACCACTTTGGTAACATGCTAAACGATTCTTTCTAAATGGCTAAATTTCTAGGATCTTGCATGTTATTAATTAATAGCTTGCTACTAGCTCTCATTTGATACTTCGTTGATCTATCTATTTAATTATGATTTTGAGAGAATATTTTTAATTGTATCTTGCATATGACTGAATATGGATATTTGTTTTTGTGTTTTTTTTCTTGATATATAATCTCCATTAGTGCATCTTTATATCTTTATAGTGCATTACGAAAACTCCTTAAAAAATAGTTTTTAGTATCTTGACCTTGATAAATTTTCTTTGGGTATTTACTTCTCTTATATTTAGAGATTCTAGATTTCGATACTGGTTGATGATATTGCATATATTCCTTTAAATCTAAGTTCTTAAAAGTAGAGATTATTTTGGGTACAAGCCAAAAGGGTCCTTCTGTCATACAAGTGTAAATAGTCTGAAATGACATGGTGTACTAGTCTTCGGACTACCGCTATCTGGGAACCGGCCCCTACAACTAACCTAAAGTGATCAATACTTTATAGAATTAAGATTTATTAAGGTCTACTTGCAACTATTATCTAGTTTTGGATCCAAGGCACTGAACCCGGTCCCCTAGGTTCCAGAATACATCAGCGCATCTATGTCCTACATTTTGATTTATAAATGTTTTATATTTTATTGTCACCCAATGATTTTGTTGCACGTATAAGGATACATGTAATTGATACATCTTATGCTTATAGCGACAAAAGATTTGGTTTTTGTTGTTTGAGATTTTTTTTGATTCCAGTGGATACACTATTTTGTATTCTCTAAATCGATCTATAATCCTGGATTGATCTCAATTTGATGCAAAGAGATATGGATTTCGTCTTTAGATTTGGACTTTCATTTTGTGGACAATATTATCTTTTTTATATTTTCACAAAAGGTAGCATATGTTGATCTATCTTGTCTATTGTGAGATACTATTGCATAGATCAATTTATGTTGCATAAATCAATTTACGTCGTCTTTTGATTTATATGATTATTCATCGTATTTTGATTTATAAATACTAAATTGAAGTATCTTTTGATTGTTTCATCTTAAGTGCATTTTAATGGATATTATCTCTTTTGTCTAAAGATGATTGTTTTTCGTATTCATGATGCTCATTTTATTAAGATTTTATTATTCACTTCTTATTCAAATTAATAACTGTCTATAGCAGTAATTCTTTAAGGGAGAGAAGTAATGCTTATTGAATTTCTCTCTCTCAAAACATTTCTTTTCTTTAACCCTACAATTATCAGATGGACACCGTGTTAAGGTTTTAAAATAGAAGAAATGAACTTTGATAAAAAAAACCCTAATATTTTGTTAAATGAGTTTACTACTTCTAGAAATATTTTTCTGAATTTAAAATTTTCATATTTTGGATATACCCATAAAAAGGGGAGCATTTAATTGTTTCAAATCAATTATTCCTCTGACATGCCATATATCTAGAATACTATTTATTTGGGTATTCAACTAGTCCTATTTTACTTGTTCAAAATGGACTATTTATGATATATAGATTCTTTTATTAAAGTTGTTTTTGTGATACAGAAGTTTTGAATCGTCAGCTATCAGTCTGAGGACTAAACGAACACATTTGAACATTGTATTAAGACAACTTTTCATAATAAAATTTTCGTATTTCAAAAAGTCTTTTGATTTCTCTCTAATATTTTAAAAATATCCGTTACTCAAATGCTATTATTAAGACAATTATCAAAAATCCTTTACTGTCTTGAAATTATTTATGTTATTTGAATATTTCTTATTTTTTTAATTAGATATATATTTTGATTGTTCATCTTTAGGCGTTTATTTATTGGATATTTCTTTTACTTGCCTAAACATGATACTTGTTTTCGGCTTGAACTTTATATGCATCGATCAAAGGGAAGAAAGATACATATCTTGGATATCCCTTGGATTTTGTGATTGATTATTTTATCTATTTTGTGCATATAAATGCCTTTGAACTAGATACACATATTTTAAATGGAAGCATATTAATTGTTTTAATTCATTTATCCTCTTAATATATGCTATACCTAGTTCATCATGGACATATATTCTTTTATCTAAAATATCTTGTTGATTTGTTCATTATAGTAGATTTATGAGAGAATATATGATTGTCTTTATTATCTTGTTTCTCTCATTTTCATGGATTTATTTGCTATAATTTTCTTATATTATCTTGTTTTTCTTATCATGATAATTATTAAGCTATCATTATTTTGGCTTTTCTTGTTGAGGATTTATCTCAAAGTTCATGACAGTCTATATTTAGACTAGTCATACTTTGTGGGGGAGCATTTAAGTCGACTGAATATCTCCTTCCCAAGTATTTTATTTCTATTACCTTCATGTTTATCTAATGGATATTCATATATCATGCTATGATAATTGAGTTCAAATACATGAACTTTGGTATAGATTTTGCATAGATTCTGGTAATATCTATTTTGATTGCTTTTCAATGATTATATTCTTTATGGAAGTGATTTACTATTTTGTATGGGCAAAGTGTGAATCATATTTTTTTGTTTATTGTTAAAAGTCTTATTATATTTTTTATGTTATTGGTATATACTAGTTCTGCAAATTTCTAAGACTCATGGATTATTTATGACCAATGATCAATTTGTTTACAATATTTGTAACTACTTTTTATTAAAATCTTTATTGGTCTCTTTCAAACTATTGTATTTTTTTCAGATTTTGGTTTGAACCCTGATCGTTGTTCATGATTATTTATGCATTCCTTATGTTATGATTGATTTTATTTTATATCTTATTACGGGGGAGCTTTTTTTTTATCATGTCAACGGAGGAGAAATAAGTTTAAGTTATCACACAGTCTTCTAGTAAGTTAGCACACAATCTTCTAATAATATGTGTTAATTAGTGATACATGCCTATCGTATATGTCTTAAACTTAACCGATTTTCCATAATAAAAAAGGAGGAGATTGTTGATTATATCATATTTTTTAATGTGGCTAATCAGTTAAGTTTAAAATAATGATGTCACTATTATTCATATATTTACTATCATATTGCTACTTAAACTTAGCATTGTCCTACTATTTACTAAATGATATCTTACTATGATACTGCTTTGTTCGTCTAAACATGCACTTGTAGACATGTAGTAAACATGATCAAGCATGATCAAACCAGGACAAATGCAATAAAAAATTGGTGACGGGCCAAAGACGATGTTAAATCAGAAGATTTCTTTCAACCACCCAGCGACCTATCCGGGGCCTCGCACACGGGGTTCCGTTGCACAGTCAGCGGACATGGGTCGAGGGGGCAGTATGCCCCCGTAGAGGTTCGGGGGCGAAGCCCACGAAAGGTATTCAGATTTCCAGATCTATTTATCTTTGGACATCTGCCGTCAAGGAAAAATAGAGTCTTCAAGTCTGCTCAAAGACGTCATCAAAGGGTATTAGTCTTTCCAATTTATTATGTAATTTTCCTTTCTTGAGTCTAGATTATGTTGTGAGTTGGGATCACTGGCATTTATAAGTTTATCCTAAACCAAAACAAACCTATCTTTGATTTCAAACCAAACCAGCATCCAAAAGCCTTCCTGAACTAAAAGATTCTTTGAAAATGTCACCCTCACTTTTCTAAGTTAGGGGTAAAATGGTAATTTTCCATTTTATAATATTTTTGGGAATTTTATTTCATGAATATTAATATTTAATTATTATAGGAGTCGGATTCGAATTTTATCGCATTTCGAGTTAATTCGAGACCCCGGAGAATTTCGACTTGAGTCGTAATTAGCATGTTATTTAACCATGGACCACCCCACTAAACTTCTAGGTTTAGGAGTTTGGACTAGTTCCCCCATGAGTAATTAAGTTAATTATAATTTTTAATTAATTTTAGCAATTTCCAAAACCCATTTTTGGATTATTTTGCATGTAGGCTTAGGGAGGGGCAAACTTGTAATTACAAGTGCCCCTACCCTCCTTTCCATGGCCGGCCCCTATAGGCACCCCCTCCACCTCTCCTTCCTTCATCACTAAGTCTTCTTCTTCTCTCTTCATTTCTTTTCTTCCAACTTCTTCTTCTCCTTCCAAATCTACAACTTAGGTATGTTTTTAGACCCATCATAACTTCTCATAATTCATTTATTCTTTCACATTTATTATAGGGGAGACCATTCTCTACAAGTTGACCCTAGATTTGGTAGGTTTTCCTAAAATCTAGTTTAAGGATTATTTATAGTTTTATCCTTTTAGAGTGGTATATATATATATATATATATATATATATATATATATATATATATATATATATATATATATATATATATATATATATATATATATATATATATATATATATATGTGTGTGTGTGTATTTGTCCATAAGTATGTGTGTGTCCATGTGAGAGTGTGTGTCCATGTGTGTGTGTGAGTGTCCATATATATATATATATACATATAAGTGTGTGTGTGTGTGTGTCTATATTTTTTTTTATATTCATTTATAAAATATATATATATATATATATATATATATATATATGTGTGTGTGTGTGTGTGTGTGTGTGTGTGTGTGTGTGTGTGTGTGTGTCCATGTGAGAATGTGTGTCCATGTGTGTGTGTGAGTGTCCATATATATATAGATACATATAAGTGTGTGTGTGTGTGAGTGTCCATATATATATATATATATATATATATATATATATATATATATATATATATATATATATATATATATATATATATATATATATATATATATATACACACTCACACACACACATGGACACACATTCTCACATGGACACACACACACACACACACACACACACACACACACACACACACACACACACATATATATATATATATATATGTGTGTGTGTGTGTGTGTGTGTGTGTGTGTGTGTGTGTGGTCATGTGTATATATATGTGTGTATTTGTAAAGTGTAGAGAGGGAAGGGAATGAAGAAATGTATGTGAGTATATATATGTGTGTGAGAATGATAGAGAGGGATTAAAGGAGATTAGAAGAGATTTAGAAGAGAATTAGAGGAGTTAGAGGGGAGTTTAGAGAGAAAAATAGAGGGAGAATGAGTGAGAGATTAGTGAAGGGGAAAGGGGGAGCACCCACAGCAGCAAGGGGGCTGTTTCCCCTCCCCCCCTAAACAGCCCCCAGACCAGCAGCAAACTGCAGCAGCAAACTGCAGCAGCAGTAACAGCAGTGGGCAGCAATAGTAGCAGCAGCCTAGGCACTTCCCCCCCCCCTTGACCCCCAAATCAACCTATAGATAACCCTATATATATAACCATACATATACATATGTATACATATATATATATAGCCCTATATAACCCTAATTAGCCCACTAAATAACCCCCCAAAGATTGTCCCAAGAGGGTGTGAAAAGTGAGAGTTGAATGAGATTGAATGAGTGAATGAATAGTTGAGTTAGTTTTAGTGAAGGGGTGAATTTGAGTTCCGTGATTCGGAACGCGTTGAAACTTGGAGGGGACTTAGATAATGTGATTTAGATTTTTTGGGTAGGTTTCGGAGTTGGAATCGGGGTTGCGTGTGGGCTTGGGGAGATGGTATCGCGCCGCACCATTCCGTATCTTAAAATATTCAAGATAACGGGTAAACGGGCGATACGGACCGTAAGATGGACTGGATGTCCACTTACCCTAGGAAACTTGGTAGGTAATGGTTGTATAGGCTAGAACCCTACTACCCTAGGAAGCACGGAGTGGAATTCCTAAGGGAAGGCCACTTGGCGGCAAGTTAGAACGGTTTAAGGGTAAATATTAAGGGGTAATCGGGTAATTTCGAGATACGAAGTTCGGGTATTCGGATTGACTTGAAACTTGGGTGACATGTTGGGTACACCCTATAAATGTCATATTTGAGCCGATTTTGGCTCGGTTGACCCAGAGTTGACTTTTTACCCAAAAGTCAACCATGAGTCAACACTTTTTCTAGATTTGATCAAATCCAAACCAGAGTTGACCAGTTGACCAAAAGTCAACTGTTGGTCAACATTTGACCAGCTTGACCTAAGGTTGACCTAGAGTTGACCAAAGTTGACCAGGGTTGACCAGTTGACCAAAAGTCAACTGTAGGCCAACTCTTGACCCCGTTTGACTTTCTTCGACTTGTTTTGACCTGTGATGACTGGTATGACCTAGGGTTGACTTGGTCTGACTTAGATTGACTTGATATAACTTGATTTGACCTAGATTTCACTTAACAGGACTTAGTGTGACTCAGTGAGACCTAGTTTGACCTAGATTGCATATCATTCATTGTGAATCATTCTTAAACTTGTTTAAACCTAAATTAACATACAGTATCTCATCTTTAGGTTTCTGATTTTCGCTCTGAGCATTGATATACCCTATATCTCAGGACAGCAGGCGAGTACATTCACTGATAGTTTTCTTTATCTTGATATTTGCTATATCCGATTCAGTCGTAGTGTCTTACTTGATTCTCAGTCACGATAGTTCACGGACTAGTATTGTCGGATTTCTATCATGAGATGTCATTCCTGGATTTCTTGGGATACTTGTACTTGCTTGGTCTTGATTTTTGTACTTGTATTGATGTCGATTCCTGAAGAGGACTTGCTCCCCTCTTAGGGAATCCTGCGTCATGACGTGCTATGTCCGGATTCATATACTATTCGGGGAATGGAGAATATTATAGATAGTGTGATCAATGCTCACCTTGAGTTACTACTTGTATCATAACTATACCCTCACCTCACGATGGGTATAGCCTGACCTGTGCTACTACTTGCTCCATAGCTTACCATCCCGGTCGGACCGAGTCAACGTACTTGTAGCCGGTCGGCTGGAAGCCTGATTCTTGACCCATACCGATCATATTAGGCTATAATATTCGAGGCACATTTTATATTTACTTTATCTTATCATATATCATGTTCTGTTCTGCATACAGTACTTCTCACCATGCATGATATACAGTTACTCACATGCTCTACATGCCTTTACATTGTACCTTGATTGGAGACTAAGTTCTACTCGAAAGAGGAGTTACAACCCCGGTCCTTGTTTGGTTTAAGGGTTGTAACTCGGCTTCCGAACGGTTTCCAAGTCTTCATATATCTTTGTCTCGTAGTTCATTATACTGTCTCTTATAGAATTTGTCAATTCACATGGAACTGCTGTTAGTGCTTGTACTTGTTCATTTTCCTGAGAGGATACCGTTATGATATATTACAGATGATTCCGAGGCGGACTGCTCGATCTATTATGGGCTCGAGTTAGATGGAGTAGTCCAGGACCGTGGCCTTATAGTAGAGCCACTAGATTTTGTACTCCCGGAGTAGTATAGATTAGCTAGGTTTGACTGGACTGCGATCCAGCTAGCTTTATCAGACTGTAGCTTCTACATTATATTTTGAGACCCTGTGATGTTTTATATATCTGGGCTTGTATTGGACTCTGGACTTATTTACTCTTTCATCTATCATATGTTTTCTTTCTGAGCTATCTACCTTAGTTTTATTCTGTGATTGAGACTGTATTGATATATCACCTCCATTCGGAGAGTATATACTGTACAGGTACCTTTATACTGTTAGTCGTAGTATTTACAGACGTTATATACAGCGTTCTACTGCCGATACTACGACGTAGGCTGGACGTACCCACGTGCTCGTGCCCCTCATAAGGGTACGTGTCATGACATATTTTTGTGGTGGCCCATGCAGGTCAATGTCGCAATTAGTGCGATCTCATAATGGTGCTCGACTTAGAGTACTAATTACGAGCCTGCAATTAGGACGTAGGACCTAGGATATGATATGAGTTTCTCAATCACACCTAGAAAATTTTCGATCTTTTGATTATCATGATTATTTACCTTGTATTAAATTAACTGTCCTTTTTTGATAAATCTACTCATGTGCCATATTGATCTCTTTGTTTCAATTCGTCTCCAGGATGACGAAGACGCACCCGCAGGCTACTGGATCGAGTAGCTTGTCCGAGAGATCTGATCAGGCTGAGGAGAAGGTTCACGAGATTGCCTCCAGTGATTCTACTATCCCAGAGGCCCTGGCAGTTGCACAGGGAGGTCTACCACCTCCACCTCAGAGGGTTTCGACCGTTGTTCCAGAGATACTGCCGCCACCACCGGTACCGACGGATACACATCATATGTTCCTTCTCCTTCAGCAGATGATGGAGACACAGCGGGCCCAGGCAGAGGCATCGCAGCGCCAGTCGGAGGTGTCACACCATCAGATCGAGATGCTGAGGCAGAGTATGGAGAACTCGCATCAGCTTGCACTAGCAGCAGTGGAGAGAGTAGCACCGGGTACGGTGTAGGGCCCTACCGGCCAGCAGCCGTACCAGCAGCAGTCCAGGCCGGGGAAAGTATTAGACTTTAGGAAGATGAGCTCCAGGGACTTCACGGGCACGGAGGGCATCCTTTATGCAGACGATTGGCTAGAGAATGTGCAGCGGAGCATGGAGCTGGCAGAGCTTCCTAGAGCACATTGGGTTTCGGCCGCAGCCAGTCGATTCTTCGATATTGTGCTGACATGGTACCGCACGGATCCTCGTGCGTTAGTGAGAGGGCTGACAGGAAGAACTTCCGGAGGCTCTTCAAGGAGAAGTTCTTCCCGGACGTAGCTCTTACAGCATTGGAGGGCCAGTTCGTGGGTCTAGTGCAGGGGAACCCGTCGGTGGACGAATATGCAGCTGAGTTCTTCCGCCTTAGCAGGTTTGCTCCCGATATGATCCAGGATGAGGGGCAGAAGGCTCGTAAGTTCCGCAGAGAACTTATTCATGTAGTGCGCATCCGCACCTCGGGTCGCCGTGACGCGACGTTCGATCAGATATTGATGGACGCACAGATTCCAGAGGAGGACTTCGGCCTCAAGCCAAAGAGGAGTGGAGATACTTTGGGGGAGAGTTCCAGTGCGGGACCGGTCAAGCGCCTCCACTTTCAGCATCAGCAGAGGCCATTCCAGCAGCAGCAGCCTCTGTTGAGAGGTCGGGACTTGAGTGTGTCTCTGCTCGTAATGCCCCTACCGAGGTATGATATGGTACTCGGTATGGATTGGTTGAGCATGCACCATGCTAGCATTGATTGCAGAGGGGGCAGAGTTCTTTTTAGGACGCCGGGAGAGCCAGAGATCGAGTTTGCTCGAGGAGCAGCGGAGCCGGAGGCTGGATTATGTAGAGCTTTGTTGGCGGGGCAGGATTTGCCACATCCGTTGATTGCTGAGTTCTCGGATGTCTTTTCCGAGGAGTTGTCGGGGATGTCGCCAGACAGTGACATTGAGTTCTCTATAGACTTGGTGCCGGGCGCCGAGCCCATTTTACAGCATGTCTATAGGGTAAACAACAGCGAGTTGATAGAGCTGAAGAAGCAAGTCGACGAGCTGCAGGACAAAGGGTTCATCAGATCCAGTTCTTCGTCCTGGGGAGCACCAGTCCTGTTTGTGCCGAAGAAGGACGGTACGTCCCGCATGTGTATTGATTACCGGGCGCTCAACAACCTCACTATCAAGAATAGGTACCCTTTGCCGAGGATCGACGACTTGTTCGATCAGCTGAGTGGGGCAAAGTTCTTTTCGAAGATAGATTTGAGGTCTGGGTATCACCAGCTGAAGGTGAGGCGGGATGACATTCCCAAGATGGCATTTCGGACTCGGTACGGCCAGTACGAGCTTACAGTGATGCCATTTGGGTTGACCAATGCTCCCGCGGTGTTCATTAACTTGATGAACAAGGTATTCTATCAGTATTTTGACAAGTTCGTGGTGGTCTTCATAGATGATATCTTGATCTATTCGAACACGCAGGAGGAGCATGAGGAGCACTTGAGAGTTGTGTTAGAGACTCTGATGAGGGAGCAACTCTACGGAAAGCTTTCGAAGTGTGAGTTCTTCTTAGACCAGGTGGAGTTCTTAGGTCATGTTGTGACCGAGCACGGGATTTCAGTGGACCAGAGGAAGATTTTGGCAGTGGAGGCTTGGCCTACGCCCATTTCAGTTGTCGAGGTTCGGAGCTTTCTGGGTTTGGCTGGCTATTACCGGAAGTTCGTCCAGGACTTCTCGCGAATTACAGAGCCGATGACTAGACTCACCAGAAAGGACGTGGAGTTCGTCTGGACTGTTGAGTGTCAGGCTACATTCGATGAGCTGAAGAGGAGGTTGACTTCAGCTCCGATCTTGACTTTGCCATCTGGGTCAGGAGGGTTCTCGATCTTCAGCGATGCTTCGGAGAAGGGTTTAGGATGTGTTCTTCAGCAGCACGAAAAGGTGATTGCCTATGCATCCAGGCAGTTACGTCCTCATAAGAAGAACTATCATACTCATGATCTGGAGTTGGCCGCGGTTATATTTGCTTTGAAGTTATGGGAGCATTACCTGTACGGAGAGCGAGTTGAGATCTTCACAGATCACAAGAGCTTAAAGTACGTGTTCACTCAGAAGGAGTTGAACATGCGACAGAGGCGGTGGTTAGAGCTGATGAAGGACTTCGATATATCCTTGCAGTACCATCCGGGGAAGGCCAACGTAGTTACAGATGCTTTGAGCAGGTATCCAGTTGCTATGTTCTTGACGACAGATCGTCATTTGTTGGCCGACCTGGATAGTTTGGGTATCGAGGTCATCATTCCGGGCATGGTGATCCAGATGTGGGGTTTGTAGATTCAGTCTGAGCTGATGGATAGAGTCAGGTCAGTGCAGTATGATGATGTTGCCCTGAGGAGCATCAGGGAGCAGGTGAGGACAGGCTTGCTTGACGATTTTCTGTAGCCGAAGACGGGTAGTTGCGGCACGGTACTAGGCTGTGCGTTCCGCGTGGAGAGCTTCGGGAGGAGGTTTTTCATGAGGCACATCGCTCTCAGTATTCTATACATCCTGGGGCCAACAAGATGTATAGGGACCTGAGAGAGCACGTATGGTGATATGGCATAAAGCGCGAGGTAGCTCAGTTTGTATCTCGTTGCCTTGTGTGTCAGCAGGTGAAGGCCGAGAGGCAGAGACCAGGTGGATTGCTATAGCCGCTATCCATTCCCGAGTGGAAGTGAAAGCATATCACCATAAACTTTGTATCTGGACTTCCACGATCGCCAGGAGGGAAGGACGCGGTTTGGGTCATAGTTGATAGATTGACCAAATCGACCCACTTTTTGCCTTTTACAGTGGATTTTTCTACGGAGAGGCTGGCTGAGCTGTATGTTCGTCAGATCGTGAGATTGCACGGAGTTCCGGTGAGCATAGTTTCAGATCGGGATAGCCGATTCACTTCCCACTTCTAGAGGATTTTGCAGGCTAGCTTGGGCACCTCTCTCAAGTTTAGTACTGCTTATCATCCTCAGACAGACGGGCAGTCGGAGAGGACCATCCAGACTTTGGAGGATATGCTTCGCATATGTGTGTTAGATCTCGAGGGTTCTTGGGAGGACCATCTTCACCTGGTAGAGTTTGCTTACAACAACAGCTACCAGGCCAATATAGAGATGTCACCATTTGAGGCTCTATATGGACGGAGATACCGTACTCCTTTGTCTTGGGACGATGTCGACGAGCGGGCACTTCTTGGGCCGGAGATGGTTGTGGATGCGGCCGAGAAGGTCAGGATGATTAGAGACAGACTTCGGGTGGCTCAGGATAGGCAGCGGCATTGGGCCGATAGTCATCGAAGACCGTTAGAGTTCGAGGTTAGTTTCAGTTCTTGTCGTATTTGTTGTGATTGTTTGTTTGTTATGTGTTGAGTTTTTATCTTGTGTCTAGCTTGGTGATATGGTATTTTTGAGGATATCTCCGACACGTGGCACTATTCGCTTTGGCGGCGGTGGGAAGCTCAGTCCGCGCTACATCAGACCTTTCACCATCTTAGAGAGGATCGGTGCAGTAGCCTACCGACTGGACTTGCCTACTAGACTTGAGGGAGTGCACAACGTGTTTCATGTATCTCAGCTGAGGCGGTACGTGGCAGATCCTAGCCATGTATTGGACCATTCATCGATACAAATGGGACCTACTCTCAGCTATCCAGAACAGTCGGTGGAGATTCTGGATCGCATGGAGAAGGTGCTCCGGAACCAGGTCATACCTTTGGTTCGGGTTGCATGGAGACATCACTCTCCAGGTGAGTCTACCTGGGAGAGGGAGGACGACATGCGGGAGCGTTTCCCTTATCTTTTGCGCCCTGAGGTATAAATCTATTTTCTTTATTTCTGTTTGTGATTTCATGTGCTTGTTGTCTTCAATTTCGAGGACGAAATTTTTTAAGGTGGATAGACTTGTCACCCTCACTTTTCCAAGTTAGGGATAAAATGGTAATTTTCCATTTTATAATATTTTTGAGAATTTTATTTCATGAATATTAATATTTAATTATTATAGGAGTCGGTTTCGAATTTTATCGCATTCCGAGTTAATTCGAGACCCCGGGGAATTTCGACTTGAGTCGTAATTAGCATGTTATTTAACTATGGCCCACCCCACTAAACTTCTAGGTTTAGGAGTTTGGACTAGTTCTCCCATGAGTAATTAAGTTAATTATAATTTTTAATTAATTTTAGCAATTTCCAAAACCCATTTTTGGATTATTTTGCATGTAGGCTTAGGGAGGGGCAAACTTGTAATTACAAGTGCCCCCACCCTCCTTTCCATGGCCGGCCCCTGTAGGCACCCCCTCCACCTCTCCTTCCTTCATCACTAAGTCTTCGTCTTCTCTCTTCATTTCTTTTCTTCCAACTTCTTCTTCTCCTTCCAAATCTACAACTTAGGTATGTTTTTAAACCCATCATAACTTCTCATAATTCATTTATTCTTTCACATTTATTATAGGGGAGACCATTCTCTACAAGTTGACCCTAGATTTGGTAGGTTTTCCTAAAATCTAGTTTAAGGATTATTTATGGTTTTATCCTTTTAGAGTGGTGTATATATATATATATATATATATATATATATATATATATATATATATATATATATATATATATATATATATATATATATATATATGTGTGTGTGTGTGTGTGTGTGTGTGTGTGTGTGTGTGTGTGTGTGTGTGTGTGTGTATTTGTCCATAAGTATGTGTGTGTCCATGTGAGAGTGTGTGTCCATGTGTGTGTGTGAGTGTCCATATATATATAGATATATATAAGTGTGTGTGTGTCTATATATATATATATATATATATATATATATATATATATATATATGTGTGTGTGTGATCATGTGTATATATGTGTGTGTATTTGTATGTGTAGAGAGGGAAGGGAATGAGGAAATGTATGTGAGTATATATATATATATATATATATATATATATATATATATATATATATATATATATATATATATATATAAAAGAGGGATTAAAGGAGATTAGAAGAGATTTAGAAGAGAATTAGAGGAGTTAGAGGGGAGTTTAGAGAGGGAAATAGAGGAAGAATGAGTGAGAGATTAGTGAAGGGGAAAGGGGGAGCACCCACAGCAGCAAGGGGGCTGTTTTTCCCCCCTAAACAGCCCCCACAGCAGCAGCAAACTGCAGTAGTTGTAGTGAGAGTTGAATGAGACTGAATGAGTGAATGAATAGCCCCAAGAGGGTGTGAAAAGTGAGAGTTGAATGAGATTGAATGAGTGAATGAATAGTTGAGTTTGTTTTAGTGAATGGGTGAATTTGAGTTCCGCGATTCGGAAAGCGTTGAAACTTGGAGAAGACTTAGATAATATGATTTAGATTTTGTGGGTAGGTTTCGGAGTTGGAATCGGGGTTGCGTGTGGGCTTGGGGAAATGGTATTGCGTCGCACCATTCCGTATCTTGAAATATTCAAGATAACGGGTAAACGGGCGATACGGACCGTAAGATGGACTGGATGTCCACTTACCCTAGGAAACTTGGTAGGTAATGGTTGTATAGGCTAGTACCCTACTACCCTAGGAAGCACGGAGTGGAATTCCTAAGGAAAGGCCACTTGGCGGCAAGTTAGAACGGTTTAAGGGTAAATGTTAAGGGGTAATCGGATAATTTCGAGATACGGAGTTCGGATATTCGGATTGACTTGAAACTTGGGTGGCATGTTGGGTACACCCTACAAATGTCATATTTGAGCCGATTTTGGCTCTGTTGACCCAGAGTTGACTTTTTACCCAAAAGTCAACCGTGAGTCAACACTTTGTCTAGATTTGACCAAATCCAAACCAGAGTTGACCAGTTGACCAAAAGTCAACTGTTGGTCAACATTTGACCAGTTTGACCTAGGGTTGACCTAGAGTTGATCAAAGTTGACCAGGGTTGACCAGTTGACCAAAAGTCAACTGTAGGCTAACTCTTGACCCCATTTGACTTTCTTCGACTTGTTTTGACCTGTGATGACTGGTATGACCTAGTGTTGACTTAGTCTACTTAGATTGACTTGATATAACTTGATTTGACCTAGATTTGACTTGACAGAACTTAGTGTGACTCAGTGAGACCTAGTTTGACCTAGATTGCATATCATTCATTGTGAATCATTCTTAAACTTGTTTAAACCTAAATTAACATACATTATCTCATCTTTAGGTTTCTGATTTCCGCTCAGGACAGCAGGCGAGTACATTTACTGATAGTTTTTATTGTCTTGATATTTTCTATATCCGATTCAGTCGTAGTGTCTTACTTGATTCTCAGTCACGATAGTTCACGGACTAGTATTGTCGGATTCCTGTCATGAGATGTCATTCCTGGATTTCTTGGGATACTTGTACTTGCTTGGTCTTGATTCTTGTACTTGTATTAACGTCGATTCCTGAAGAGGACTTGCTCCCCTCTTAGGGAATCCCGCGTCATGACGTGCTATGTCCGGATCCGTATACTATTCGAGGAATGGAGAATATTACAGATAGTATGATCAATGCCCACCTTGAGTTACTACTTGTATCATAGCTATACCCTCACCTCACGATGGGTATAGCCTAACCTGTGCTACTACTTGCTCCATAGCTTACCATCCCGGCCGGACCGAGTCCACGTACTTGTAGCCGGTCGGCTGGTAGCCTGATTCTTGACCCATACCGATCACATTAGGCTATAATATTCGAGGCACATTTTATATTTACTTTATCTTATCATATATCCTGTTCTGTTCTGCATACAGTACTTCTCACCATGCATGATATACAGTTACTCACATGCTCTACATGCCTTTATATTGTACCTTGATTGGAGACTAAGTTCTGCTCGGGAGAGGAGTTACAACCCCGGTCCTTGTTTGGTTTAAGGGTTGTAACTCGGCTTCCGAACGGTTCCCAAGTCTTCATATATCTTTGTCTTGTAGTTCATTATACTGTTTCTTATAGAATTTGTCAATTCACATGGAACAGCTGTTAGTGCTTGTACTTGCTTATTTTTCTGATAGGATACCGTTATGATATATTACAGATGATTTCGAGGCGGACTGCTCGATCTATTATGGGCTCGAGTTAGATGGAGTAGTCCAGGACCGTGGCCTTATAGTAGAGCCACTAGATTTTGTACTCCTGGAGTAGTGTAGATTAACTAGGTTTGACTGGACTGCGATCCAGCTAGCTTTATCAGACTGTAGCTTCTACATTATATTTTGAGACCCTGTGATGTTTTATATATCTGGGCTTGTATTGGACTCTGGACTTATTTGCTCTTTCATCTATCATATGTTCTCTTTCTGAGCTATCTACCTTAGTTTTATTCTGTGATTGAGACTGTATTGATATGTCACCTCCATTCGGAGAGTATATACTGTACAGGTACCTTTATACTGTTAGTCGTAGTATTTACAGACGTTATATACAGCGTTCTACCGCCGATACTGCGACGTAGGCTGGACGTACCCACGTGCTCGTGCCCCTCATAAGGGTGCATGTCGTGACATGTTTTTGTGGTGGCCCATGCAGGTCAATGTCGCAATTAGTGCGATCTCATAATGGTGCTCAACTTAGAGTACTAATTACGAGCCTGCAATTAGGACGTAGGACCTAGGACATGATAGGAGTTTCTCAATCACACCTAGAAAATTTTCGATCTTTTGATTATCATGATTATTTACCTTGTATTAAATTAACTGTCCTTCTTTGATAAATCTACTCATGTGCCATATTGATCTCTTTGTTTCAATTCGTCTCCAGGATGACGAAGACGCACCCGCAGGCCACTGGATCGAGTAGCTTGTCCGAGAGATCTGATCACGCTGAGGAGGAGGTTCACGAGATTGCCCCCAGTGATTCCACTATCCCAGAGGCCCTGGCAGTTGCACAGGGAGGTCTACCACCTCCACCTCAGAGGGTTTCGACCGTTGTTCCAGAGATACTGCCGCCACCACCACCGGTACCGACGGATACACATCATATGTTCCTTCTCCTTCAGCAGATGATGGAGACACAGCGGGCCCAGGCAGAGGCATCGCAGCGCCAGTCGGAGGTGTCACACCATCAGATCGAGATGTTGAGGCAGAGTATGGAGAACTCGCATCAGCTTGCACTAGCAGCAGTGGAGAGAGTGGCACCGGGTACGGTGCAGGGCCCTACCGGCCAGCAGCCGTACCAGCAGCAGTCCAGGCCGGGGACAGTATTAGACTTTAGGAAGATGAGCTCCAGGGACTTCATGGGCACGGAAGGCATCCTTTATGCAGACGATTGACTAGAGAATGTGCAGCGGAGCATGGAGCTGGCAGAGCTTCCTAGAGCACTTTGGGTTTCGGCCGCAGCCAGCCGATTCTTCGATATTGTGCTGACATGGTACCGCACGGATCCTCGTGCGTCGGTGAAAGGGATGATAGGGAGAACTTCCGGAGGCTCTTCAAGGAGAAGTTCTTCCCGGACGTAGCTCTTACAGCATTGGAGGGCCAGTTCGTGGGTCTAGTGCAGGGGAACCCGTCGGTGGACGAATATGCAGCTGAGTTCTTCCGCCTTAGCAGGTTTGCTCCCGATATGATCCAGAATGAGGGGCAGAAGGCTCGTAAGTTCCGCAGAGAACTTATTCATGTAGTGCGCATCCGCACCTCGGGTCGCCGTGACGCGACGTTCGATCAGATATTGATGGACGCGCAGATTCCAGAGGAGGACTTCGGCCTCAAGCCGAAGAGGAGTGGAGATACTATGGGGGAGAGTTTCAGTGCGAGACCGGCTAAGCGCCTCCACTTTCAGCATCAGCAGAGGCCATTCCAGCAGCAGCAGCCTCTGTTGAGAGGTCGGGACTTGAGTGTGTCTCTGCTCGTAATGCCGCTACCGAGGTATGATATGGTACTCGGTATGGATTGGTTGAGCATGCACCATGCTAGCATTGATTGCAGAGGGGGCAGAGTTCTTTTTAGGACGCCGGGAGAGCCAGAGATCGAGTTTGCTCGAGGAGCAGCGGAGCCGGAGGCTGGATTATGTAGAGCTTTGTTGGCGGGGCAGGATTTGCCACATCCGTTGATTACTGAGTTCTCGGATGTCTTTTCCAAGGAGTTGTCGGGGATGTCGCCAGACAGTGACATTGAGTTCTCTATAGACTTGGTGCCGGGCGCCGAGCCTATTTCACAGCATGTCTATAGGGTAAACAACAGCGAGTTGATAGAGCTGAAGAAGCAAGTCGACGAGCTGCAGGACAAAGGGTTCATCAGATCCAGTTCTTCGTCCTGGGGAGCACCAGTCCTGTTTGTGCCGAAGAAGGACGGTACGTCCCGCATGTGCATTGATTACCGGGCGCTCAACAACCTCACTATCAAGAATAGGTACCCTTTGCCGAGGATCGACGACTTGTTCGATCAGCTGAGTGGGGCAAAGGTCTTTTCGAAGATAGATTTGAGGTCTGGGTATCACCAGCTGAAGGTGAGGCGGGATGACATTCCCAAGATGGCATTTCGGACTCGGTACGGCCAGTACGAGCTTACAGTGATGCCATTTGGGTTGACCAATGCTCCCGCGGTGTTCATTAACTTGATGAACAAGGTATTCCATCAGTACCTTGACAAGTTCGTGGTGGTCTTCATAGATGATATCTTGATCTATTCGAACACGCAGGAGGAGCATGAGGAGCACTTGAGAGTTGTGTTAGAGACTCTGATGAGAGAGCAACTCTACGGAAAGCTTTCGAAGTGTGAGTTCTTCTTGGACCAGGTGGAGTTCTTAGGTCATGTTGTGACCGAGCACGGGATTTCAGTGGACCAGAGGAAGATTTTGGCAGTGGAGGCTTGGTCTACGCCCATTTCAGTTGTCGAGGTTCGGAGCTTTCTGGGTTTGGCTGGCTATTACCGGAAGTTCGTCCAGGACTTCTCGCGAATTACAGAGCCGATGACTAGACTCACCAGGAAGGACGTGGAGTTTGTCTGGACTGTTGAGTGTCAGGCTACATTCGATGAGCTGAAGAGGAGGTTGACTTCAGCTCCGATCTTGACTTTGCCATCTGGGTCAGGAGGGTTCTCGATCTTCAGCGATGCTTCGGGGAAGGGTTTAGGATGTGTTCTTCAGCAGCACGGGAAGGTGATTGCCTATGCATCCAGGCAGTTACGTCCTCATAAGAAGAACTATCCTACTCATGATCTGGAGTTGGCCGCGGTTATATTTGCTTTGAAGTTATGGGAGCATTACCTGTACGGAGAGCGAGTTGAGATCTTCACAGATCACAAGAGCTTGAAGTACGTGTTCACTCAGAAGGAGTTGAACATGCGGCAGAGGCGGTGGTTAGAGCTGATGAAGGACTTCGATATATCCTTGCAGTACCATCCGGGGAAGGCCAACGTAGTTGCAGATGCCTTGAGCAGGTATCCAGTTGCTATGTTCTTGACGACAGATCATCATTTGTTGGCCGACCTGGATAGTTTGGGTATCGAGGTCATCATTCCGGGTGTGGAGATCCAGATGTGGGGTTTGTAGATTCAGTCTGAGCTGATGGATAGAGTCAGGTCAGCGCAGTAGTATGATGATATTGCCCTGAGGAGCATCAGGGAGCAGGTGAGGACAGGCTTGCTTGACGATTCTCTGTAGCCGAAGACGGGTCATTGCGGCACGGTACTAGGCTGTGCGTTCCGCGTGGAGAGCTTCGGGAGGATGTTTTTCAGGAGGTACATCGCTCTCAGTATTCTATACATCCTGGGGCCAACAAGATGTATAGGGACCTGAGAGAGCACGTATGGTGGTATGGCATAAAGCGCGAGGTAGCTCAGTTTGTATCTCGTTGCCTTGTGTGTCAGCAGGTGAAGGCCGAGAGGCAGAGACCAGGTGGATTGCTATAGCCGCTATCCATTCCCGAGTGGAAGTGGAAGCATATCACCATGAACTTTGTATCTGGACTTCCACGGTCGCCAGGAGGGAAGGACGCGGTTTGGGTCATAGTTGATAGATTGACCAAATCGACCCACTTTTTGCCTTTTAAAGTGGATTTTTCTACGAAGAGGCTGGCTGAGCTGTATGTTCGTCAGATCGTGAGATTGCACGGAGTTCCGGTGAGCATAGTTTCAGATCGGGATAGCCGATTCACTTTCCACTTCTGGAGGAGTTTGCAGGCTAGCTTGGGCACCTCTCTCAAGTTTAGTACTGCTTATCATCCTCAGACAGACGGGCAGTCGGAGAGGACCATCCAGACTTTGGAGGATATGCTTCGCACATGTGTGCTAGATCTCGAGGGTTCTTGGGAGGACCATCTTCACCTGGTAGAGTTTGCTTACAACAACAGCTACCAGGCCAGTATAGAGATGTCACCATTTGAGGCTCTATATGGACGGAGATACCGTACTCCTTTGTCTTGGGACGATGTCGGCGAGCGGGCACTTCTTGGGCCGGAGATGGTTGTAGATGCGGCCGAGAAGGTCAGGATGATTAGAGACAGACTTCGGGTGGCTCAGGATAGGCAGCGGCATTGGGCCGATAGTCATCGAAGACCGTTAGAGTTCGAGGTTAGTTTCAGTTCTTGTCGTATTTGTTGTGATTATTTGTTAGTTATGTGTTGAGTTTTTATCTTGTGTCTAGCTTGGTGATATGGTATTTTTGAGGATATCTCCGACACGTGGCACTATTCGCTTTGGCGGCGGTGGGAAGCTCAGTCCGCGCTACATCAGACCTTTCACCATCTTAGAGAGGATCGGTGCAGTAGCCTACCGACTGGACTTGCCTACTAGACTTGAGGGAGTGCACAACGTGTTTCATGTATCTCAGCTGAGGCGGTACGTGGCAGATCCTAGCCATGTATTGGACCATTCATCGATACAGATGGGACCTACTCTCAGCTATCCAGAACAGTCGGTAGAGATTCTGGATCGCATGGAGAAGGTGCTCCGGAACCAGGTCATACCCTTGGTTCGGGTTGCATGGAGACATCACTCTCTAGGTGAGTCTACCTGGGAGAGGGAGGACGACATGCGGGAGCGTTTCCCTTATCTTTTTGCGCCTTGAGGTATAAATCTATTTCCTTTATTTCTGTTTGTGATTTCATGTGCTTGTTGTCTTCAATTTCGAGGACAAAATTTTTTTAAGGTGGATAGACTTGTCACCCTCATTTTTTCAAGTTAGGGATAAAATGGTAATTTTCCATTTTATAATATTTTTG